>VZZY01001282.1:0-43569 GCA_013400335.1 Eurystomus gularis
AAATGCAGTAAGGCCAGCAAAACTATTAATTTATTTTTTTTTAAACAGCAGGCCTTCCAGGGAGTCTGCAGGACTACTTGATGATTATGATATAGAAGGAAAAGCTCACTTCAGAGAAGTTAAATGAATTATTTTAATCAGTGTTCGCTGTAGAATAAACTAAGGACATTCGACTCAGGAGTATTTTTCTTTTTTTTGTTGGGTAATGAGTAGAGTATCTCTTTGAAATTTAAATGACTGCAGAAAAGGATAAGGAATAGATGGACAATTGAACAGTAAAAAGTGCAGATGTTATTCAACCAGTTGTTCTAGAACAATGCAAGGGTGAAATAGTTGAATTATTAGTGAAGATGTGTAATTACTTGCCTGAAATTGCCTTAGCAGCAGGACGGAAAAGTGCCAAATGGGATGTCAGTACTTAGAAATTATTCCAGGGAAGATCTGAGGAACTGCAGGCCTGTAAGGCCAACATCTATACAGAGCACATCAGTAGCATGTTTAAGAAGAATAGAAATAATGCACATCTGGAACTACTCAATGTCTTTATCTATGTAAGTATTGCTTTATAAATGTAGAGTTCTTTGAAAAATAAAAAACATGTAGATAAGGGTGATCTGGTAGGTACGCTCTACTTGGATTTCCAAAATGCTTTTTACAAAATCCCTCACTAAAGATTTTTAGAAAGCTAAACATCTGTGGCCTAAAGAGGAATTTTTGTTTAGATGAATATCTGAATGAAAGACAGAAAACAGAGGGTAGGAGTAAATGTTTAGTTTTGAACTGAAATCACTGGAAGAATTCTACATGGACTGCTTGATAGATTTAAAATGTCCTGCAAATGGGATGAGCATTGAGATCAAGTTTTCTAATCAAACTTAGCCAGAATATCAAAGGACAAGCCCAAATGCAGAGCACTTTATGTCACTAAACAACTGGGTATATAAAATGGTGAAGGAAATTCACTTTTAATAACTGTGCATGGCAAAATTCTTACTTCATCTAGAAAATGGTGGGCTCTGAGATTATCTCACCACTCAGGAGTGACATCTAGGTACAAAGGCGGAATTTCAACTTTATGAAAATGTCATATAAATACTGAGTAGTGGTCAAAAAAGCAAGTTAAACATTAAGAACTTTTTGGAAGAGAGTAGAACAGAGAGCGTTACTATGCCACTATAGAAAGCTACAATCCACTGATGTCCTAAGACTCTGCAAAGTTGTGTTCTTCTCGTCTCAACCAAGTTCTAGGCAGTGAAGTCTGTAAAAATAGGTATATGAAATCATCAGTGAAATCAAGAGCTAGATAGAGAATATTTTTTTCACAGACTCTTCCAGTGACAGAACTCATGGGCATGCAATGCAGCCAAATGGGGCTGAAAACAGTTGAAAGATGTATGTGAGCCTTAGTGCAAAGTATCATATAGGTTTGACTTGCACTTATCTCTCCATGGGCACATGCTTGTGTCCACTGCTGGAGGCTGAAAATATAGCTACATTGACTTTTGATCTGAAGTATGTTTAGATTTTTAAATTATTTCATCTTTGTATGTGCTCTAAACTGCAGGTTTTGTAAACTAGGGTGCTTGATGAGTACTGTAAACCTGGATGGAAGTTGTGAGGATCAGTGTTTGTATAGGAGCTCCAAAGTCAATTCTCCTCTCCTTTTCAGCTTTTACAGGGATGCTGTTGGCAGTTTCACGTTGGAAAAGACAAGGACTGAAATGACATGGAAAAGAAACTGCTCTTCAGTGACATAAAGAGATGTCTGAAGGCCACGATTAGCAGATAGGCTGAGTTGCAGGAAGGGTTGTTCCTCAGCTCTCTCTAGATTACTTAGCATATAAATAGAATGTTCAGCTATCTGATGTGTGCTTGTGTGGTGTCTGCTGCATGCAAGTCCAGTATAAAAAAAATCTAGAGGATGTGTTTTGCTTGTGCAGATAAGTGTACATTTTTCTGGTCAATGTGAGATATGCTACTGGTTATCTCATCTTCAAATGTCTGTATTGCTCTGTTATGCTTCACTTTCCATTTTAATGAACTATAAAGCACTTCATTTTCCCTGCCCAGTCAACCTCCCCAGTTCTACTAGCTTCATTCAGCTGTTTTCTGTGCAAAACCAGTTTTTGTAAGAATTCTCTGATTGTGTCTAATTCCAGTTGAGTGTGGCAATTAACACAGCTAGAAAAATACTGCTTTGTACAGCATGAGGGAATCCTTTAAAAAAAATGAAGTCATATCCAAACAAAGGAAATACAATAATAAATTCTGAAAGTTTGAATATAAAAATGCAGTAAGGCCAGCAAAACCTCTGTGCCAGGACACAGAGGTTGAAGGGAGATTCTTGTTATTGTTTCAATACCATTCCATACTTAGCAAACTTGTCCTTTGCTTTTGTCCTGATACCTACATGATGGTGTGTTTGAATTATACTAGAAATCTAACTGAATTTTGGATTGATTACAAATGGAAAACACTGCTTTTGTGCTAAATATAGGTATAAAGCCACAACCAACTAGCTGGGGTCTTAGTATTCAAAACTCCTATCTAACACAAGTAATGACTTCTGAGTTTCAGGTTTAGAAAAGTAATACATAGTTATCCTTGACCACAAGTATAATCCCTGTGACAATAACTGTGTCTGAGATAATGGAATTTGCCAAGTTTCTGCCCAGAAGTTTTTGTGGCATGGGGCCACAATTGCTTTATATTTGCATTCCTTGCATTGCTCAAAACCCATACATTCTGGGTTTGGTTCTAACTGATATGTTTCTAGATTCTTATACCCCCTTATTTCAGGGGGGATACTTTGTTATTGAAATGAAATAAATTACTCATAGAGGAAGATGCCAAAGTTATGTATGTTAACTACTAATCCATGATAAGGCCATGAATATTTGTTGGTTAAGGAGGATTTCTTAATGGTAATGAACATGCCTTCTTCTGTCACATTAAAAATCTTCAGTAATAAATCCTAGATTACCTGAAAGAAAAAAAAACAACCCATATAATTTTTCTTCCATGTGTATGACTTCCAAGTCATAGTAAAACTTAGTGACTGATAAATTCACAAGAATTAATGGCAACAAGTATAAAAAACAAGTTCCAAATAGGATATGACCAAATTATCTTGCATACAAATATGATTCCAAATTCTGTAATTCTGGCAAGAAAAGTAGTCAGTGAGTGGCTCCCCTTATAAAATTATGAACTCAAAAGTTTTTAACAAAAGGAAGTAGTTGCCATGCAACATAGACCTAAATTGTGAAACTCATTGCCAAAGTGTGTTACAGAAGCCAAAACTATAAATAAGCTTACAAAATAATTGCACAAATTAATGAAAGAGCATGTCCACTAAGTGCTATTAAACCAAAAGACCTCGATATACGTTCCAGCTATTGTAGTCCATGATTCACAGATTGCCAGGAACTAGAAGGGAGTACCAGTGAAAGGAGTGTGGGAGGACTGTATTATGAGTATCATCTCCTGGACAGTGTCAGAGCCAAAATAGTGAGGTTTATGCTTTCCTAATCACAATGAATATCAGCCAAAGTTTCTTCTAAGTGTAAGCAGAGCTGGTTGGAACCACCTTTCTTAGTTGTCCGACTACCTTTTTTTTAAAAAAAAAGGGAAAAATTGAAACCTTTTTACAGTTTTTCGGATGAGCTTTCAAGGACAAGTTGCATCATATATAAATAGTTGCAATACCCTAGTAAACCAATCCAACATTTGCAGTCAATACCACTATATTAATACTAAATAAAGGAGTTGGGTCCTCCCACTCCCCACACACTGACCTACTTTCCTACTGTAAGTGTTTTTGGAGAGCAATTGTGACTGGAGAAATGTTTCAGTCTGGAAAAAACTCTTTTTATTCACAGTGGAACATGCCTGAATTTTATAGATCTCAACCAAAAAAAAGTTTTTTGTGAATAGTTGGTGAAAGAAGCCTAAGGAAAATGTGTACCTAATCCTATTAGCTGACTTAATTTAGAATTATTAAAAGCCTTGATACACAGGATTTAACACAATCTTTCTAGCAGGGTGTGATGTAATCTATTTTTGTTCCTCAGCTAGCAGATGGCTTACCTTTAAGTAATTTCCAATATGTTGGGAGATCAAAAGCCATCCTTATGCCATGGAGGCAGTAATCGTTCCTCTCTGCTGGGGGTTGCTTGGTACCGCGATGGGGATATGCAAAGGCTGCTGGCATTTCCAAACATAGAAGGCCGACATTTCTTCAGACTTTGAAGTTAATAACCCTTCAGAAGTTGAAAAACTGAGAGATTTTCAAAACCCTTTTAATGTTCTATATGCCATGTGCTCAAGTAAATATCTGTAAGTAATCACCGTGGACTGGTGCAAGGAGCTGCACATGCAAGCGCGGGGTGCGAGCCATCGTGGGGTGTGCAAGGCATGCTGCTCTGCTGCATCAGCACTGCTCCAGGGAGCAGAGGGTCCAGCTGGGTGGCACAACTCATCCTCAGGAACCTGCTAACCAGCTTGGTGCACCCTGAAATGCCCTGCTGCCACTGGACCTGAAGTGGTGCACAGTAGCCCTACACGTGGCCCTGGAGCGTCCCTTTTCAGTGCTCTCCCTTGCTGAAGCCCTGTTCCAGGTAGCACAGTGTATCACGGATTCTGTCTGATCGCTCCTTCTCTGCAGAGAGAGCAACCATTTTGTTCTCCTGCAAGCTGGAAACTCAGCCTTAAAATGCCTGTTAACAGATGGGTTCAGACAATAAAGGTGAGGTGATTAGGATTGCTTGTGACATTAATTGTATGCTACAGTTTCCAAAGCACATTTATTAAATTGCCTGGTATCTCTCCCTATGCCAACTTTAGACAGTCATTTCAATATAGGTAGTTTTAATTTCCCTCCCTGGATCAGTATTCTCCAGCTGTTTGGTGATGAAAAGACCATACTACCCAATGAAGAAAAACACCAGGCCAGCAAGAAGCCGTGATCTGGCCAAGCCCCTGGTCTGGAGAAGAAGGCTCAAATATTTTGAATAAAGTTTGAGCCAAGTCTTAAAAAAAATTGCCTACTGGGCACAACTTTCCAGCATCTGATCAAATGATATTTATTTTGTAATCACAGTTTTTGCTCTTCTTACATTAAAAATAACAGTTAACATCACAGTTACTCTCTCAATAGTATATAGCAGTTGGAAACTTCTGATCAACTTTTTCTACAGGCAAAGGGTAAAAAAATTAGTACTCAGAAATACTAATGAAAGGGTCTGTATTTAAGTGTATCTAATACTGACTCAATAAAATATTTAAATAATTTAAAATTAACTCTGAAATTAGGTTAACCTATACAAAGGCCTAGATTACTGAAATAACTTAAGGCCATTTCATGTTAAATTAAAAATAATACCTGAGTTAAACATATTTATTCTTGAAATTTTAAGAGAATCCCACCATTCAGGAACAGGAAGTCAGTGACTGAACACCTGGAAAAATGTTTGCTTTTGCCAGCTGTAGTTTCTCCACAGGTGCAGAAAAGGGCTTTTTTTTTGCATTTGGACTTAGTCATTAATTCAAGCTGAGAAACTGATCAGGTACTGAAAAAACAGGAAAGTTTACTTTTTTCTTTCAGTCTATGAATAAAAATTGAGTGGTAGAGGCTTGGATGTATTAGTTTTAAACTCTTAAAAAGTAGAATGATGAAAAAACCTAAGGGTCATTCACAAAATGCATACTATACTATCATAGTCTGTTTTGACATATTTTGCTATGTTAAACAAAAATTTTGATACAACAAAAATAATACATTTCCAGAACATCACAATTATCCAGAAACATTTTTACAGCAGTTTCCTGCAAGCATCCAACACCAATTTATAGGCTACTCTTTAGCTAAACATTAATCCTCTCGTTGGTAGGGAGTATCATACACTGTTTTATGAGCATAAGACAGTGCAGAAATAAAAAGCCTGAACAGTGTACAGTATGCCATAATTTCATTACAGAAAATATGCATAAGGCACACCTGCTGTGCAGCACAGCAGACACTGCCCAGGCAGTTTGAGATACCCAAGGGTGGCCACAACTTCTGGAAGCTGAGGCAGATGTGTGCCTGCCTGGAGAGGCAGCTGGATGCCCATTCCTGGGGTGGGGACTAGCCAACCCCTCTGCAGGGTGCAGATAAGAGTGTGCTGGCTCTGTTGGACATGGGGGAGCCCCTGGTCACCTGTCCCACCATGCAAGGCCACTGGGTGCAGGGCAGCTTCAGGTCCTCGTGGCTCAGGCAGAACTGCTGCTGCCTTGTCCATGCACTATGGTAGCAAAGAGGATCAGGAGGGCTCATTAGCAGCTCTCTGCTGAATTCAAGCAAGTGCAGAAACCTTTTTTCACTGTTTAACTCCCCCAGCAGGAGAACTGACTCAAAGAAAGGTTAGGGCAGGACCATGTCAGGGTTCTGTAGTGAAAAGAAAGGAATTATACTGAAAGCATGACCAGGAGTATTGCCTTGGTCCAATTTACTTCTGCCAAGGTTGCGATGAATGCGGCAATACTTTCAATGGGTTCACAGGTTCAGGAATCAGCTTCGTTTGTCCAGACATGAATACAGGGGAATATCAGACATGGCACACTCTGGGGATAGGTTTCAGCAACTGAGTGCTAAGAATAGGAAAGAAATATTGCCAAGGATACTCATGTTGCCAAGGATACTCTTTATTTGCAATCATGAAAACCCCCTTGTAAGCAGTCTACTATTTTGGGTATACTGTAAATGTCTGTTTTGCTTGGGGGAACTAGAGACAACAAAAATGACAAAACAATAATTGCTGATAACCACCTTTATACTAATTATTGTAGTAAGGACAGCCTCTTGACATCTCCCCATGCAACCTCAAGTTCCAGCTGCAGCAGCTTTGCCTCTCGCTCAGGACCCTTCTGTTCTCCCCCTGTGGCTTGGGGATACCTGGAGCAAACTGGTGGGTTCAGCTGTAGCTAATCCTGTCTTTTTTCTTCCTGTCTTCTTTTCCTGAGAGAGAAATTCTCCATGCATGGAGAATTACCCATCTTCCCCAGGACCTCTGTGGCCAGACTGGCTGAGCACCACTCTCCCTTCCAGACCTTTGCCACCTGCCTCACTTTGCAAAAGGATTACTGACACCCTGTTTTCTGGTGACCTGCTTGTATCCCTCCCCCACCCTGCCCCCAGCTGCTGCCTCTCTCTCTCTGTCATCTCATATGTTTGCTTCTATATTTGCTCATACTTTATACAATTCCATAATTTTTGTTCAGTGCTATTCACCTGTCAGTCTCCAGAAATGAAGAGCTATCTGGTTTATCGCTATTTTCAATTAGGAAACAGGCTCAGAGCAGGGATGTGACTTATTCAATGTAACCCAGGATCCTGTCACTTTAGTCAGTCACCTCTGCTTCCTCCCTAAGCTCTCCACTTTTAATAAAATACGCCTTTGCTTTGACTTCAATATCTAGTATTAATGAGAATCCTACACTTAGGGGAAGGCTGAAATTAACTTGTAGTCTCACTGGCCAGTGCTTATAAAAATGAAATCTCTTCAGTGAGGTGGAATCAAACAACAAACAAGTTCGAGCAACTAATAATGTGCTGTGTGACCACCGAGGGAAAAACAGTCAGCCATCCCACATTAGGAAGGCACCCTTGTGTAATCAGGGGAAAACAAGTAAGATTTCCTTCGGTGGCACATATCTTGCAGAAATATCTTAGTGCAAAGCAGTCTCTTTCAGGTATGGCAGGATGGGAAATAAAAAATCTAAGTTAGCAATAGTGTCTGAGGAGAAGTATGAATCTTGTAGCCATTAAAATAGAAGGGAAAAATATCTTTGACTTGCACTTGCGTTTCTACTGGGTATTCCGTATTCTTTCCACTGGCTAAGCTGGACTGGATGCCCAAAGGAAACAAACCGAATGAGTCCACAATAGGCTGTAAACAGGGAATTGTCAGGGTTCGTGCCAGTTACAAAAATGAGCATGTCCTGACGTTCATAGCTCAGTGTCTAGGATTCAAGTCCCTGTCGGAGCACACGTTTGCAAAATGCAGACATCTTAGCAATGCTTCCCAGGTATACCATCTGCCTGAAATACGAACTGAGGAGGAACCTCAGGCTGTCATATTAGCAAAAGCAGAAGACGCCAGTTTCTTCTGAGCACAGCACAGGAAACAATTATGCACAAAAATCTCTCTGATACATATTCCAGTGCAGGCCAATGGTACAGAAGCCATCCCATCCCAAGGTGTCTGGACGTAAAGGGCTTGTCAAAATGAATGTGAGATGACTGCTGTGTATCTGTATATATAGAAAAAAGCATAGCACAGCAGTGACTGCACAGCACTTTCTGTATTCCTACTGTGTAGCAGGCAAAGATTTTTCAGTTCATACATCATTCACAACTTGCTACAGGGATTCCACAAAGCCAGTACATATCCTTTACACAAAAGAAAGGGAAAAAAAAAAAGAATAGATTCAGAAAAGAAGAGATTCTGAAAGTATGTCTGCTGGATGAGTAGTCAGTGTCAAGGGCGCTAACAATACACAAAGCTTAGCAAGAAGCAAAATAAATAAGTAAACAGTGACATCGCCTCTACCCTGTCCAAGCCAGTATGAAGCAGAGTGCTACCTCTGATATCATGGTGTATCTTCTCACAGTAGACCAAGTAAGCAACTGCCAAAGGGCTTTCTTCCTGTTCCCCTAGAAGTATTTGTACCATGTGGCACATAAAGGGTGAGGGAATTGAAGAGAAGAGTGAGTATGGGAAAACTTGTGGTGGGGAATCAACTTATTCAGCTTTAGCTGTCAACAAGGTAGGTGTCTCATTTGGATAACTATTTAGGCTCTTTTATAGTATGTAGGGAGAGAGAGTCCCCTCCAAGGGTCATCTCTTTCTTGTCTCTTCTCAGGCTATTGTCCAAACCTGACTACAACAAAGTTGCACATGGATGGACAGTGGATAAGCACTATTGTTTTTGCTCTTCAGACACATCTGCCATCTTGACCAGAGATTGAACCCAAAACCTCTCTCGCTGTGAGATTCTCATCTTTTCTGCAGGAGATAGTCTGTACAGGGACACACAGGAACCTTTGCTCACCAGTAGACCCATATGAGCAGTAATACAAAATGAGAGAGTCGTTGGTAGTAAAAGCAATTCAAAAGGCAAATTTGCAGCTAGAAAGCTCAAAGGCAGTGGCAAGACAGAGCAGATGAACATAACTCTGGATAATCTTTTCTGGTTAGATCCCCTTTGGGGATTGAAAAATGAAGGAATTCTTTGGCACAAATCATTTGTGGAGCAGACACAGCTGCATGAAGAGAAGATACACCAAAAATAGATCACCTTTTTACCCTCACTCTCCTGCAGTTTTGCTAAGAAATTACAATAATAGCTAGTATGGTTCATGGCTACAGGTAATCTGCTGTTGTGTTCCTTGATACACCATTCTTAATCCACTATTCAAGTAAACTATGCTGAAAAGAAAGTTTTGAAGGGCTTCATGTAGCATTTATATCACTGTGAGTTCTATACCATAAGTAGTGGTTAAAAAGTAGTTTATAGATACTATATTGCACACAATTCACTGCTGCAGCATAGTGCCAAGGCCAGATATAATCTAGAAATGTGTTTTAGCTCTGAAATGAATACTGTAATGCAGACTGCCTGCTAGTTGGGTTTCAACCATATTTTATCTCCTGGGGTTCTAAAATGATTGAAGCAGAAAAAGGTGCCAAGACAGTCTCTTGTATTAAAAAGTATGGGTTACATATGTACCAAACTTTCTACACAGTTTAGACTTAAATTTCAGCAGCATAAGGCATGTTGGGATGTAAACTGTTTTCAGATGTGTCTACGGGCTTGAGTGGAAAGGAAAATATTAATGGTACTCAAACTAATGGCAGTCAGGACCCAGAAGGTGAACTGCAAAGTTCTGAAGGGGAGCTGCTGTATTTCTCAAAAGCTATAACCTTGACATTGAGGTTAGCTCTGTTTGCTCCCTTATACAGCAATGTGTTGCATTATGGCTGTCTAAATATTCCTGGAAACATTTCAGAGATTTTGTGACCCAGATGTGGATTAAGTGTAACACTAACTATGTACATGCTGGAGATGATTATGCTGGGAGCTTTCAGATTCCATTCTGCACGTGTAGCACTGAAAAGAAACTTGACTTGTACTTATGAAATTCCTTTGACCATAAGAAAAACAGAAGGAAACCCCCTTTGGAGACTTCCATAATGGGAAACAGGAAACAGGGCTGTCAAGAGTGGAAAGTTTGCAGCACAGGAAAAACAATGGTCTATATAAACATAAAAGTCATTATCAGATAGTCTGCAATGGCCTTGCAGTAGGTCTAAAGTTGAAAATATGCAGTGGTTTGTGTTTTCATTCAGATCTCAAGATTGCTTTATAGGCTATTACTCTTCCTATTCAGATCAAGTGGTATTTTCATATTGACAAACGGGCATAGGTTAAAACCCAGGGGTAGTGGTTTAAAAAATACACTCTTTATGAGAGTTTTCAGCATCTTGACTCATTTCTGCTCCTTGTTTTTTGCATATCTTCACAATCAAAGCAGTTGGATTGGAGCAGTTATCACAGAGCTTTCTTGGGTAACAATACAATAAACTTCAATGATAGCATCTAAATATTAAAAGCATGATTCTGGTATTTCAAAGTTCCACCCATGACTTTCTCCACAGGACTGATGAAAGGGCAGATTTTTCATGAGCATGGGAGACTCTGTTCTAGGGAAAGTACTACAGCTTCTTGCTTAGACCTCAGTTATGGACACTCTTCCAAGGCTCCCCTCAAAGGAAGAAAACACAGATGATGTCACAGTCTGGCTGCTTGGTGCTTGAGGACTGCAGAGGAAGAAGGTGATTATTGATTCGGAGTATTCCTGCAGTGCACCAGAGGTCAGTGGTGGTAGAGGTACTGCTTGAAGAGCCTCTTTAAAAGAGTTTAAAACAATTCAGCAGAGGGAGCATGTGGCCTCTTTGGCTCCCAGCAAAAGACAAAGCAATCTCAAGGTGGCTTATGCTAGCTTTCATTTTTATTTTAAGGTCTATGTTGCAATGAAACTCACTAGAGCAGAATGTAACCAAGTCAGAAGCTGCCCTGTTTTTAACTCAAGGTCTGGGAGTTTTGCAGATAAATGTATCAGCAGTCTTCTTACTAAGGCAGCTTTCTAATTCCTTTGCACTGGTGCCAGAGAAAACTCTAAGACAGGGCAAAAGTAGTATCCTTGTCCCACAGGTTTTGTGGTACTATATATGGGGAAGGAAAGGCCTCTGATTAAATATAGATGTTTATATTGAGGTGGTCATCAATGCCATTAATAGCAATGGAACCAATACATGCTTTTTCACTCCAAAGCTTTAAAATCAGCCTCTATAAAATGGCTGTTTCTCTGCATTGATTGTAAATTGAGATTAGCTTGGGCAAATACATCCACACTGTAAATGACAGTATTTAGGTTAGATGAATTCCACCTCTCGTGCACTTGCCAAGTACATCCAGGAGCCCAAGACAGTCACCTGCATGGTGCAATGAGTTACCCTGAAAAAGGCTGAATTCAGCTCAGTCTGCTCTGTAGCACCGGGCCTCTTTTGCAGAGACAGCCAGACTGAAGATGGAGCAGGACAAGATCAGCTTTCTTATGCACCTGCTGCGAATGCAGAAGATTTTAGAGAAAGAATATATTCTTCTGCAGGTGGGATATACACATCCTGGGCTTTCCACTGCCTCGAGTAACGGAGTAATGGAGATGTCTATTAAATGCCACTTCCTCTCTGATTCTCTACAACTGCTATAGTGAGAGCTGGATGTCGCTCTTGGAGTCTGTAGACTGATTTAGATTTGGTGAGGAAGATTTGTGTTATTGACTGGATACACTGAATGTATCACTTATCTTTTATCTTTAGAGACACTTCACAGCTCTTTTGTTATTCCTGTGTTTGAAATCATACGGTTGGTTTATATCAATACCTTTTACTTTATTAAGGCCAACACCAAAGATTTTAAAAAGTCTCTTCTGCCTCAAGAATCAGAAATTAAATGTTTTTATGGCCCTAGAAAATTTTCTCTTTCATCTCAAGCAAATTCACTGGCAGTGTTTAGATCTGATAATCGGATTACAACCATGTTGAAAGATACACCCCCAAGTGAATGAGTAATGTAATTTCTGTGTAACACAAAAGACACTTACCTGAAATGGCACCATCCACTCTGGATGATCTCTGCTATCTTAAAATAATGTGATTCAATCAAAGGCAGTTGGTTTAATAAAAATAAAGAAAAGTGCATTAGCTAAGTGGAATCAAATAATACTTGTTCATCTTCTAGATATTGTTTGCCCTTCAACACTACCCTACTCACAGGGTGCTTCATCCACCACTGGGACCTGAATCTCAGCATCCCTTGGGTATCCACAGTCTTGGCGACCTCAGATAGAAGGTCTCTGCTGAAGGAAGTCCTGTTTCTCCTGGCTCAGCTAGTAGGGCTTCCACTTCCTGTGCCTGAGAAAAGGTCTTTTGTCTGTGATGCTCTGTCCCACTGTGCCTCGGCATCGATCAAAAGTCCTCTTCCTGGCCTCTATTTTCAGTTTCTTTCTTTTTCAGAGTCTCTGAGCAAAGGAGGAACTGATTGGTTATGTGAAGAGAACACAGAAGGGGGCATCTGCCTTTGCTCTCACCCCTTACTCCACACTGTTCTGGATGGTTCTCCTGAAATGGTGGTTAAAAAGTGGTGATTATGCCATGCAAAGAGGACAGTGAAGGGTTTCAATTTGTCAGGGTATTCTCTGCATTTTCTAGTTCTGCAGTTCTGTGGAGGTTTTCCTAAATGAGCTGTGGCTGAAGGAAGTACAAAAATTAACTGCCTCTCTTCAGGATATAAGGTGTAAAATTAAAGCGATCAGAAAGAAGAAACCATCCTTCTAACAGCCAAAGGCTCAACTTCTGTCAGCTCAGCGCTGAGCTCTCCCCACCATTGTCTGCCCTTGGAATTAGATTCCAGTCGCCGTTTTCTGAAGTACCTCATTGACTAGAGCTCAAATTTTCCTTGTGTATGATTTGAAAAGCCTGGCTATACTTTCTGTTCACCTCAGCCACATCATTTTCAATAACTCCTTTATTCTGGAATTAATGACAGCACACTTCATGGTCCTGTTGCACAGATACTAGGAACAAATGACTTCAGACTGCTCTAGTCATTGAGGAAAGACAGGACCTCCACAGGGCAATTCATCTTCCCTATCTTAAACACCTGTTTTAGGATGGAATAAATCACCCTCTGGAAGTGCCTGTCTCTTTCCATTGACTACTAAGGGACCCTAATGACTGGCAGAGAATAAACGCCTAACTTCAGAGATATAAGATGAAGGCCTATGAATCCCATCATAAATAAGCTGCTGTATGTTTCACCTAGGCTGCATTCCCTAACTGGAATGGGACTCTAGACAAATGTTAGCATCCCCAAACTTTGTGTCATCACAGAAAAGCTGAATTTCTTTAAGAACTGAAGAAAAATGTTATTGAAATGCTGCTTTATTAGTACCTTAGAAGAAGAAAGGAAGGAGAAATATCCTAGAGAGCATATTAAATACAAGCTGGTAGCTGCCAGCAGGAGGAACCCCAGGCTATATGTATTGACTCTTATGAGGTTCCTTTAACTTTGCATGGTAGGATTATGTTAGAAATAACTAAGATAATATTTTGAAACTGTTTATGAAATCAACACTAATGTAAAAAAAAATCAAGGAAATAAAGCCTTTTATTTCAGAGCATAAATTATTAGGCATATAAAATAAACTGGCATCCTCCACACTGAAGGATGGGCTCATTGAACAAGATTGCAGTCATTTCCTGCAAGTGACTGGATAGTGTATGCAACTTGGTACATTGTGAAACATGTGGCAAAAGAACTTTTTCAAAACTCTTCCAGAAATTGACTTTTTAGACACAGAAGAATAATCTCTCCCTGAAAACTTATTTTGTTACCTCTGTTCATCTAATCGGAAAAAACAACAGCTTATTCTATAAGCAATTTATAAAAGTAAACACTGAATTTTTAAGAAAAAGCTCTCAATAAAATGCAAATGAGGACAAATAAACTCTGAAAAAGAATTTTATGCCTCTGCATTTAAGATGCTTTTATAGCAGTCAGTGTTACTCGAGGATATTTAAAATCTTGCACCACTCACAGTGAAAAAATAACAGAAGCATTATTTTGGAATGTTTTGTTGTTGTACAGGTTTTATTTCAGTCATAGTTACTTTATTCTTAGTTTTTTTCTGGTTTTAAACTAACTGTTATCTCAAGGATGTCAGTACAGGTATTGCTCATTTTGCTCAGCCAGTTTGGGAAGTGGCAATGTTTGAGGGGAATGGTGGGCATTGCTGCAAGTGAGCTCATTTTCAGTGTGCAGCATTGCTTAGGCACGACTTTTACCTTCTCTGGTACATGGAAGCTTGTACATGTACACAGGACCATGTTCATGAGTTACAGTCAACAAATGTTGCAGATGAATTCATTTTGAGAAAACCCAGGTGGAGGAAAGTACCAGCAAATCTCACTGATTTAAAGTCACACTTGTTTCTTTTTTTAAGGAAAAGTTGTAATTAGTAATGTTTTACAGAGACTAGTTTAGTTACTCTTTTAAAAGTGAGATAAAAAGTTTTGCGGTGCTGGGGTTTCCATCCTTCACCCCTGAGTATTTGGAGTGACTGAAGTCCCAGTTGCCTAGAAAGATCACTTTGCATTTATCAATATTTTACGTGTTGAGTCCTCATCAACTGAAGACCAACCATAAATAATACCTATCAACTCAACATCAGCGAGACAGATGCATGCTTTAGTCTCTTACTGTTATGCAAAGGATCAGTACTGTTACTTTTACCTTATTACTGCTTTCACGGAGAGAGCTAGGAAAACTGCAATGCAAATAGATGCATATATCTAGCAGATTCCTCATTTTTGTAACAGAAATTAGATGTTCAAACTGCACAGACTGGGCTAAGCACTTGAAATACCATCAAGGAAGTGCAGAAGCTAGGTACATAAATAAAGCATATTGGATTACCCCACGGCATATTTGGCATCACTGCTACTGATGGCCATCTTAGTATATCTAGTTGCTTGAAACTGAACATCGTTGCCTGTAATTTTACTTGCACGGGACCATATTTCCATGGCCCCACCCCTAATAAACAGTGACTATTGTAATAAATCAGGAAGAAATCCTTCTGTTTGTTTTGGCTGGAGTCATTGTTGCCCCACAGAGCATCATGGGAGGCAGCAGGGCCATGGCTGTGCCCAGAGCAGCCCTTCGTTGAAGAGCTTCTCTCTGCAACCTGACCCAGAGGAATCCATCAAAGAAGCACAAAGAGTTAAAGCAACAGGTGTAGTATCAAAGATGACAAGCCTGCCCCACTTTCATCTCTGAGAAAAGCAGTAGCATAATGAAGATAAATAGGAATTTCACAGACAGGTAATCACATGATAACAGATCCCTGTTATTTAATACCACCAGAGCTATTTCAAATAGTGTTAGGACTTGTCTGTGCCCACCAGTATCAAGTTCTGCTAATCAGTGATCTGTAAATGTGTATGGTTCATTAGGGCCCCGAGAACAGCTGTCCATGTCCACTCAGGATCAAATTACAGGATATCATTAACTTGGATTCTATATCCGCTTCAAGGCTTTTGTTACAACTAACTCATAATTCTTTTTCTTTTCTTTCTTTTTTTTTTTTAACTGTCCCAAAACCAAGGAGAGCAAAAGATTAAGGTTTGTTTTACCTGCTTCTGTTCAGCATCATTTTAAGGTACATTCAAAAGAAAGCTGTAAATATAATGTTCATTGTAACTACTGTAATAAAACACAGAATAGTTTCATGCCTCTTGCACATGCCTGTGCTCGAGCTTTATAGTTGAATTGGTTTAGTGGAACTACTTAAATCCACTCTAATCTTCTACTGCCTGTAAAATATGTTAAAATACATATATATAAAACCACATTATATATTTCAGAGCAAGCTTTTCCGTTTAATGACCTTTATCTGATAAAATAATGCATTGGTCTGGTTATTACTGCATGACTTGAGTATAGTTCTGGAAGCAGAAGGCTAAGTATGCTCCTTCTCATTAACTGTACTCTAATTATAATATGCATGGTTTGATTTTAAATATTTTTTACTACAATAAGAAATTTGTAGGCCATATGTAGCAAAAATGATTTTAAAAAAATTTTTCTTTTGAGGCAAATTGCTTCTTTCTACTTTTTGCTGCATTAATTCTAAGAGAGCTCAAGCATACCAATGAAAAAGATGAATTTACAATTGATGGAATTGGGAGCAGGAATAAAAATAATCCAACAAATTTTTAGCTGAATGTTATTAAGTTATCTTGACTATTATTCTCTCAGGGTAATTAAATAATCACAAATCATATTCATTAATCATTTATTCAAATAAAAATACCCAAATTCAGTAGTCAGTGTGAATAATTATACCAGCAAAAAGGCAGAAAAGAACACTCTAATGGAGTCATTGCTGTATATAGCCAATGTGAGTTTATAATATCCTGTTTTACTCATGTCAGCTATTATGCAATTACTGATTAGTAGATCTATAATTAGATACTAGGCCTGATCTTTCACTACTGTTCGTATAAGCAGATTTCTTACATTCAATATGACTATGTCCAAAATCTACTTATTTCAGTACATGGAACAGGATTAGGTTCCTATAATAGCTGGAATTCCTAGAATATCTTACTAATTAGTAAGATTAATTAATTAAGATTAGTTAGATTAATAAACTATTAATGCAAACTGTAGATAGCTGGATATAATATGATGCTCAAGCTAGGGCTTTAGGGTAAAAAGTGTTTTTGAAAGAAACTTTCCAGACTTTGTTGCCAAAAATCCATCCTTGTAACAGGCTGCTGAAAATCCAGATTTGGCATATACCCAATATCAGGTAGTATTCTGAATGGAGTGGCGCTGAAGTGAGGCTGTCAATCTGTATGTAGACACCAAAGCTCTCTCCAGAAGTTCATAAAACATCTGCAAGAGAAGGTGAACTGACCCCCTCACCAGTACATACCACCCTTCCTCCAAGTCCCTCAATGCACTCTAATGGAGTCTCCCTTTGCAATTAAAAGAAAGTCCCAAATTTATAAAACCACTTGATAAAGCTGAGCAGAATACAAATGAGCTATGGAAGCAACGGCCGCCTGAAGCAAAACAACACATTTGTGGAGGTTTAAGGTGTTGTTTCCGGAGCCCAGTAATGTTGCATGGTCTTGACTGTCTCTTGTGCCTGCTTAACAGGCTTTTCCACAGGGATGACTTTAGATTGTTAGACTCTGAAGCCTGAAAATGTTGGCCATACCATTTAGCTTTCTGTAGCCTGAATCAAAAAAATGTTAATGCTCCTGATCTGGCATGAATGCTTAATAATGTAAGTGTGCGGAATTAAATACAGTTGTGTGTGCTGTGCCCTTGAACCTATGGCTGTGAAAATGTGTTCACTTTTGCTTGGTATAAATGATGTGCAACATACATTTTATTAGCGAAAAGACAGGCAAAATAAAACTCAGATTTTAAACAATTTCAGATGATTTTTGCATAGAAGAAAAGCGTATTTGTCTTTAAAAATAGAAGGCGCTGAGGACCGCCTTTGACAGAAACCACAGCATGGAAAGCCTCAGATGCTGACGTACTGACCTGCAGTACTTGGCTTGTAGATGCTAAAGGCTCCATTTTAGTCTTCCCTTGCAAGTGTCATGCCTTGCAAGCAGCTGAAACACCGCTTAGGGGCTGCAGCAACATCTCTTTCTGACAGGACAGCAGATCATCCCCAAAACCATCAAGAGCCCAGAAAGACCCTGAGGGTACCCCTGGGCTGGCAGGCTGCAGGCTGCCAAGATGGGGGAGCCCTGGTGCCCCCAGGCACTGCTAGTGGGGAAAGGGGGGCCAAGTGGGGTCTTTATGGTCATTTGCCTGCTCCTGAAGATCTTGTTCAGCTCCCCGATGATATCCCAGCAGGAAATCTGCTTGGGCAAGATCTTCTTTCTTGTGTTCACAGTCTGCCAGCCCATTATGACAATTCAGATTGAGCAGACAATCAGTCTGAAACCAATTTATCACTGGAATATTCTATTAAAGCAAAACAAAACAATATCATTGGTGGGCAAATTAGTTTAGTTACAATGGCCTGAAGGTACTGCAGAGCTGAGGGGCTTGTGGCTTGGGTTAGGATGGATTTCTCTCAGCTGGAGGTGTTGCCACAACAATGGGAAGCAGATTGCGTGTCATGTGTAAAGCAAAACTTCCTTCCTGGTTGGAAGAGCTCAGCACAGAGCACAGGCAACACTCAGGGCCAGAAAGGCAGCCTCTTGTACAGCAGTTTGGGAACTACTGAGCTGTATGAACGCACTTGTAACCTGTGTGTGTGATAACCAATAGCAATTTATAAGCATTTATCAGTATGGCTGGAGACAATCCTCTATCTTTCTAGAGGGTATCTCCCTATAGCTAGAAGCTGTAAAGAAGGTATGTGGTGTTTGCATGCTAGCCATTAGTATAAAAGTTCCCATTGCTATTAAAGCTGTAGTACTGAAACCTGTTGGCAAAGCAGAGTTCTGTCTGTAAAACTGGGTAAGCAACAAAAAGGTAAGAGCCATGACTACTTTATTTATTCGTGAACCATCACCTATCACTAAAAATGTTTATTAATGAAAAAGCCATAATGTGAGCCATCTGGTACAAAAAGATAAATCTCAAAGGATCAATACGCTAAAAATTATTGTTATGAAACACAAAAAACAACAGACGAGGTACTGATGCTTTTACACAAAAGTTTCATCCTTTAGCTCTGTGCAATGTCTGCTATTGAAATGCTGGCAAGACCTCAGTTCTCTGTTGCGATGCTAGGGAAGATTAATGTTGGAATCTGCTGGCAGGACAAATCACAGCAATGTGCTTGATGTATTTTTCAAAAGCATTCACTTTAATATAGGAATCTTTCTATCTGACATAGCTTAGTCAGTGAATGATAATTAAAGATAATCATTCAACTCATTTAGTGTAATTTTTTTAAAATTATTTTTTCCAAATGAATAATAGGGTTGTTGTAAAAGAAAATATTGCTCTCCCAACTTTCTTTTGGTGAAGCAATAATAAGAGACATAATAAAATGCTGTGATGAAAACAAAGTCACAGCTCAGACCTTTTCTTACAGCTTTTCTTGCAGCTGTGCCCCAAGTTATAAGAGTTTTACACACACTTAACTCTGGCTCTAATTTACAGTAAGTAGTTTTACCATGTCCATCTGGAAATAAGTGTTTTTTCTTTCATCATATTGATTTATATGACTGTAATTATGACTATCGTGGTGTTTGGGAAAAATACTAGTTCTCCTGTTGCCTGCTTGGACTTGTTCTGTTGTGCAAACTCCTGTAGTGCTTTTTCCAAAAAAAAACATATCGCATGCTGGCTCCCTTATCTTGTTTTCCTATCTTCTCTGTCCTGGGTGTGCTGCAGCTGGAGCATAGAGGGACAGGCAAATGTGCCATGCTGTCTGTGATGATGGCAACACGGGTCAGTCATAAGAAGCCTGGTCTGACAAAAGCTTTAGATGTTTCTTCATAAAAATGTAAACCCTTCCATCCACATGAAATCAGGGCCAAAGAAGAGGGGATGGTTCATTCAAGTTGTGCCTCTATTCGTAGCATTGAGACCAAAACCCCAGATCCAAACATCCTGAGGCTTTCTAAATTCTAGATCCAGATCTGGGCTTACATCGTGTATTTTTGGCTTGTTTCTGAATAAGTAGGTGCAGTGATACCCCACTGATCCAACATTCACACCTACAGTAAAAAAGACATGAAAACACAGCAAAGACAACACCTCAGCATGGTTAAATTCCCAAAGAAGGGACTCAAGCTGCTGCTTTGGAAGTAGCCAGGAAAGACTTTCAGATGTCCCAGTCTTTTGCACTGGCTTGTCAATCAGTTCATTTCATCATGAAACTCAGCAAGGTTCATTAACACAGTAACTAGTTCACCTTCATCTGTGTAAAGAGTCTTATAAAAATCCCATTGAGTTCTCTGAATATGCAGAGTAGGAACAATCTCTTCTACTGTGAACCTGTGCTCATTATTGTCTTTAAATCAAGAAAGACCATTATGAGAACAGATTGCTGTGGGACTATTTGGTTCAGAAAAAAACTGGTTCAGAAACTGGGGTATGTGTAGAGCCTCCATTTCTTACAGTAAGCAAACCATTCTGCTGTGCCAGCAAATTGTTAGGGTTTATTTGGTTTAGTTGACATATTTGCATGGCTGGCATAAAAGGGCATAATGTGGGTTAATTTTTAGCCTGACTTTCTGTGAAAATGACATTCATATGGCATTGTTGTTTGTATAAGTGTATATGTACGTATACATTTTAACTTCTTGCCTTCTGGGATTTGACTCAGTTCTATAAAGTTCTTACAAGCTGTATGGAAATATGTAGCCACTTGATGAGAAAGATACTACTATTGCCCTTATTAGGGGAAAAGCATCAGTGAATGTCTTCCTCTTTATGAAACACCAGAGAATCTCAACATGGGACACCAGCCCCTGGGAAGTCAGGGTCACTGCTACATCCACTGCTCACAGAGCAGGCTGCTTCTTTAGGCAGTATTTAATGCTTTGTTAATAAAAGCTATTTGTAAGTCATTCAGGTTTTAAGCCTCAGGAATTGGGAAACACTGGAGACCTGTTCAGGAGATAAGCCAGTTGTTTGGGCAATGTCCTCCCATGAGTAGGACTTTATCACAAGAGGGGTGAGCAGAAGATATCATCACCTGTGGCTTCTGTGCTCTGACATGTTCCTGAATCAGCTGCTGTTCGTCTGTTGTTGATAGGAGCCCAGGCTCCTATAGAAACACAACCATGAGATCATTGTTATTTGACCGCTTCAGTTTCCACAGACCCACGCCTTATCAAACCACTTTTCAAGATGTTAAATATTTCAGCTAAGTTCACAAAAGGGCAAATTCTCAAAGATCATTCATTTCCTAAACAGACATTACACTGGGAAACTGTCAAAAAAAAAAAAAAAGACCGTGCCAGAGCTCTGACAAAAGTCATCAGGAGGGAGTTCCCACCTTCCTAGAGACCAAAGGCATGAACACTGTGGGACCTGCATATGCTGCTCCACCCTGCTTAGCTGTTCTCCACATGTATGAAACACATAAATTAAATGGAAAGCGGCTATTTAAAGTGGCTAAGGGCATCCATTAGCTTGCCAAGTATATTTACAGCACATCTAAAAATTGTTGCTAGGATAACTAAAATGTTTATTGGCAGAATATGAGGAGACAATTTTATAAAATGTTTGCTTCTGGACAATAAAAAGGAGGAGAAGGTTATGATTGTACTTCTGAATGTCTGTAAACCAAAAGTTTGCATAGTCCCAAATCCCAGCCCATTTATAATGATATATAAATGTCATGCCTTCCATATCTGAGTAGAAGCCAAGCTAAGGACACATGACATCTTCTCCAGATGAAAGTGATTCATGCTCATAATGTAATTCCACATATATAACAACTTCCTCAACTTTTTTTGCAGTTACTAAGGAATTATTTGAGGCATCTGGGGAGGACTGTCAGTGTAAAAGTATTGGCTTGTTAAAAGAGTTTGGAATTTAAATTCCCCTTGTGAAGATGAGGGGTAATAACTCTGTTGTATCTTGTAAAGAATTATACATTTGGCACAAACAGAGATATGTGAGAGATTTTCTTATGCTGAAATGGATATTCCAGACTTCATTTTTTTCCTGTGGCATTCCTGAAAAATGTGATTTTGTTTCTTTTTTCTTGTGCAATAAATGCTACAGGCTTTAAGTGGAAGCAATGCTGCACTACTGCTCAGTCACAGTACTTTTCATCAGCTTGGTACTGCTCAACCACATGGAAATCTAATCAACTGGTATAGTGCTCTGCAACAGATTACAGCTTGCCACCATTTTAAGTACACACTCCCTCTCAATATACAAGCTTGTTGATACCAGTGCCTGTATGCTTTACACCTTTTATGTTACTGCAGTTGTTAAATCTATTCTATCTTTCCTTTTGCACCCACATCAGTTAAGCTATAATCATGAATTCATAAGGGCTCAATGCTCATCTAATAAAAAGTTAGTCTCTGCCCCAGTAGCATTTACTGCATCATCACTTTTCTTACAGGACATGAATTTTTCAACGGCTTGTGAAAAGTTGTGAACAGAGCCTTAATTAAAACCACATTCAGCAGAAAGGTGTCTTACATTATGAGTGAAGGAAAGATCTGGGTAATATTAAGCAGCTGTTAAAATATACAATTAAGTCAAGCTAATTGTTATTACTGGCAACCCCAATGACAGATGAGCAGTGAAATGCTTGACTGAACAGGCCTTTGGTCAGACAACTGATGTTGCATAGTTATTCTGCAGCAGGCTCCTGACCTCCCTTGAATACAGAGATATAATACTGACAGTTAGATAAACAATGCAATTTGTATGAGTATAAAAAGCATTGTCCTTCCTCCTGTTCTTACCGAAAAATACTGGCTGGCTGAATTCAGACTTGAGAAGCTCTAATGAGAGTTAATAGATTTGAGGGACAGGAATCACAAAGGCACCCTAATCTCCTGACACAGATTCACAACCTCTCCCAGTAATTCTCACTCAATAACTCATGGATAAACTGGAACAAAGCCCATTAAACAGACATGCAGTCTTGACTTTACTGGTACCTGGGCTGGAGTATCTATGTATTTTTCCAGAAGTCTTAAAGTTTCTAAAAGTTTCACGATACAGGTGACAAAGCGAGCATAACAATTTCTTGCCTTCCCACCCTCTGGCTACTCCCTCTCACTTCTGTGCTGCTGCTCCCTCTTTTGTGCCCGTTCAGCTCTTTGTGGATCCATGATGTAAACCAGATTGCTGTAATGATTAAAAGAACCATGGGAACCTCTCAATTTGACTTAATTACAGAAGAAACATATTGTTAACTGCCTTCTTATAGGCTGAGGCATTGCTGCAGAATTGATTTAGTTTTGTTCCACGTGCTTTGTAGTTATTTACATCCAAAGTGTGTATAAAATGCTGGAAGGGTGAAAATCAAACATAAGCATTTAAGTAGCTGGACAAGAGCATGAGGGATGGGACCTTATACTGACCTTCCAGTACCTGAAGGGGGCCTACAGGAAGGCAGGGGAAGGTCTATTCACAAGGATTTGCAGTGATAAGACAAGGAGTAATGGTTTTAAGCTAGGAAAAGATAGATTTAGGTTGGATATTAGAAAAAAGTTCTTTAACATGAGGGTCATAGAGCACTGGAACAGGCTGCCCAGAGAGGTGGTGGAGGCCCCATCCCTGGACTTATTCAAAGTCAGGCTAAATGAGGCTCTGAGCAACCTGACCTAGGTAGACGTCCCTACTTGTGTAGGGAGATTAGACTGGATGACCTCTGGAGGTCCCTTCCAGCCTAAAACATTCTATGATTCTATGATTTAGAGAATGAATTTTATGCCAGAATGCAAGGAAAGCAGATCAGTCAATATCTCATTTTTCCCTTTATTAGTGAGAGTCCTGGTGTTGTCCCTTGGCAAGGCCTGTCTGTTGACATCCTACGAGCCTTTTTGAACTCATAGAAAGCTAAGGAAGAGTAATTTCCTTACAGAGTTAGCCACAAGACTGTTTTCCATCATTTGAGCTTACCTGGGAGAGTAGGGGTTGGCAACCAGTTACAAAACAAAACCAAATCTTCTTGTCTCCTTGGATGTCCATGTAACTTCTGCACTTGGAGGACTTTTCTACTTCTATTTCTACTAGGACTATTCTACTTAAACCTCTGCTCCTTGTCCAGCATGATGACTAAGTACCTGCCCTGCCTATGTACAGCCCTACTGTTTATCTGGAAGAGCCTTGTGCATGTGGGAAACAGGTTGCCCTCAGCAGCTATACCAAGGCACAGGAATTTACTCTTGAAGCAACATAACTTCTTGGCAAATTCTGTCTCTTTCAAATCTCCACACAATGTTTTCTTCATTGACCCCTGCATCCCAGGAGTCAGCTCCTAATCCCTCAGCATTTACTGCATGCACACTCCATGGCCAAGGAGACGGAAAGGGAACTCGTGTTGTTGCTGGTTTTGCTCTGAAATGTGCTCATGTACATGGTGATGGGCATGTTAGTGGAACCTAAATAGTACAGAATATGCTTCCAGCTCTGCTTGAAATCACTTCCTTCACAGTGAGGTATTTCTGCTTGTGCCTTCATCCTGTGGGAAGACATTATCATTGATTTAATACAGCTTAAAGTGGAAAGATAAGAGTTTTGTCTCTGTGTGGGGGACTCATCTAAGGCTGCAGTTCGTTTCTGAGCTGGTGAGCAAACAGGAGAAGTTACAGGAGAGAATACATGTGAACAATGTAGAACAAGCCTGTTGAGATCCACAAATGAATTGTTCTCTTTTCTAATCTCTTCCTTTAAAGGAAAAGGAATGAATAAAACTGGAAATAAAGCACTAGCTTTTTAATGATGCATGCAATTAACTATTGAAACAGCTTGCTCTGGATTCTCCTTCATTTGAAGGCTTTCAAACAAGCCAGAATGTCTCTCTAAAACAGATTCAAACAGAATCAGCCTTGATGGCAGGATTCTTGTGTTGTGTGGGAGCTCAGATGAGATTTTTGTTACAATCTGTCTGGCCTTAGACTCCCAGTAAGTTTCATTTTAGTTGCTCTCCCTCTGCATGACAGGAAAAAGGCATATATTTTTTCAGTTAGAAAACAAAGCAATAATTTAATTCTTGGTGATTAAATATTTCACATATATATATAGTTTTAATTGTAGAGTCATATGAAAAAAAAACCCTGTCTCTCCATCATGTCTTTGTCTTTTCTTACTTCTGCTGATTAAATTTTTAAGTTTCCAGCTCATGTGACTAAAGCCAGCACCAAGAATAGAAGGCAGCTCCTTTTGCTAAACCTACTAGAACTAAATATCAGGCACAAATAAGCATAAAAATAGAGCATTGTATAGAGGCGCACAGCAAAGTCAAAGATTTTGATATGTGTCAGTCAGACAATGGGAGTTTGCTGCCTATCATTATCTTCATAGTATGATCTTAAACATATTACTTATGTAAAAAATCATCTAGTGCTTAAACGTGGGCACCTGATGTCATTTTGGATCCCTAAATTTACCTAACAACTGCATGGGCTGGTATGTATAACAGAAGGCTACAAAGTGGCCTTCCTTCCTTTGCGTTACCTTCCAAAGTGGGAGCAGGATGACAGACAGGACAGACAGGAGGCCCTGAACTCTTATCAGTACCTGTGCTTCACCATCAAGTTACTATGACAGCAATTCACTTTCCTGCTGTCTAATACATAAAGCAAATTATATATATTTTTCAAAAGCATATTGATTTAAAAATAAAATAAATATGAGATTAAGATGTCAAATGACCTGCACTGGTCTGTCTTCATTAATTTAACATAATTATATTACGTTATCTGAGAACTTATCCTATAACACTTAATTGCTTGAATAGCATCTGTGATAGGTAAGTCATTTCAAGAGAACTATGTTAAAGTCAGGGCTGTCAATGAACCTTCCCAATGGTAACCTAAGCTACTGTTCTGGTCTCCTTTCAGTGTTATTTATAGCTGCCTAACTTGACTATCAGAGAAAGTACCCAAACCCAGCCATTAAAAGATCTATTCCAGATAACAGATTATTTTGGAGGTAACAGTGTTTGTGTTCAACATTTTGTCAAAATACCAAGCTGGTCCTGTGGGAGGCTGAAAAATATTTTCCTCCCCTTCGAGGACTTGGTTCTGCTCAATGTGACCTGTACTGCAAACACTGTGAGAGGATGGTATTTAGTTTGATCTTACATTTTCAGCCCTACTGCAATTATAATCAGAAGAATCCGGTACCGGTCTGTTTTCCTTCTGAATATTAGTTCTGTTCATCGTCACTTGTAAGCATCAACTAGCACTCTAAATAAGTTAACTGCAGTTTTATGTATAGATATCCTGAAGAAGAGGCATAAGCCTTAACCAATTGCCTGCATCCACTGTCCAAAATACAGATTCCCTTCTCAAAAGGTCCCTGAAACACTGGACTGAAATCCCCAATGTGTGTGTTCTGGCCTTCAGGCTTATCTGGAATCTACATCGGAATAATGTTTGGGCTTTCAGCCTCTGTATTTAGGGAAAAAACAATGTCTCTAAAAAGTCACAATCTAACAGCAGAACTGGACAATAAATCAGGTTAGCTGTCACTATTTGGTCAGAAATGAATAACAAACTTCCAAAAATCGAGATCTAAAAGTTGGAAATTAGATAAAAGAAAGTGGAATAACAATAGAAAACAGCTTAAAAAGAGAGGTATGTGTATTTTTGTAGTTAATAAATTATTAATAGAATTTTCCTCTTTCACAAACTGTTTTAAAATTATAACGATTCCTTATTCTGTTGTTTTTCCATACAGTTTGGGGTTTTTTGTTGTTTTGTGGGTATTTTAATGCTTATAGACACTTTGCTGATCATAAGATGGGCTATAATATGCAGCAAGGTAGTATTGGTACAGTTTTTGCTCTCTCATTAGGTAGATAATATCTATACACACCTGAAAACTTCCTTGCTTTAAGCAATATTGGCCAAGAAAACATCATGAATGCTTTGGTCTTCTTGCATTAAGGGCTAAACATGGAAGTCAATGCTCAAAAAATGTCTCTTGGTGTTGTTGATATGATTCCCATAGCCAAGATATTTCAAATTTCCTTTCCTGAATTGCATCTCTCTTAAATGCTCTTTAAGAAAAAAAGGAAACTTTTTCTGCTACTGCAGAGCACTCTTTTCCGGAAACAAGGATCTCAGACCAGTCACTTTCAGTGCCATCCTCAAGCTAATAACCTATTTTAAAGGAAATGTTTTAGTAAGTGCATATGTTTCCATTTTGTCCTTTTGGGCTGTGCCCAGAAGATGTACTAATGCTGGCTATGCAGAGCACTCTATCTGCATCATGAAGGCAGGATCACCTCACCATGTCCATCCAAACTGAAACCAGTTATATACAACACCCCACCCATCTCTCTGAGCCCTGAAACACTGAGCAGACTTATACTCAAAAGAATAAAAATCATTCTTTAGTACTGGACAAGCAATATGAAGAAATCTGATAGTAAGATATAACCACCCAGGAGATCTCCGTAAGAGAAATAATTTGCCCTAAAACACTTGAATGGGATTCATTAATTTCAACTATCTACCAAGTAGGTGACTTATGTAAATTTTCATTAGAATTCCTTGATAAGCAATGAAGAAAGATAGACTCTTTCACAGTATATGTCATCCAATTTCAATACAGGTTTTTAGAGTAGGTGGGATGATTAACACTCTAAAGATGCCTATCTCTATATAGGCTCCATCTAGAGAGACTAGATAATTTGCTTAGACTAGACACCTAAATTGCAGATAACTAAAATTAGGGGAGTTGGAACATGCCCTGGGTGCCTGGCTGAATAGAGAATATTTTTCAAGTTACTTACAAAATAAATGCCAAACTGCTTAAGAAGGCTTCTAATTACTCATGGTCCTTTCTGAGCTTCATAAGCAGTTCTGCTTTGTCCAGGACCTGCTGCAGAACTTGCAGACTTTGGAGAAACTCTGACGTAACAAGCCACCCCAGGTTTGCTAGGAAGACAGCAAAGCACCTGAGTGCTGGGTCTGGTGCTGACTTGGAGCTCACAAGCCCAGCAGACCCAAACTAATCCAAGTATTGCTAAGGTGTTATCCTGACCCTGCACCTTTAGGGAAAGAGCATTTGTCATCAGTAACAGCAACTGACTTCCAATGGCTCCATGCCAGTTCATGACACTAAGCAAAGAAGCCCTTCCAGAGCCCTAGAGAGGTGTCTCAGCAACATTGCTTCCAAATTTCTGAGGGTCCTGTTAATGGAAACACGGGACCTTCAGAAGGCTGCCCTCATTGTCTGCTGTCAATGCTGTGTCTCGACAAATCCCTGCTCAACAGGCGAGCTGACATACTCATTAGAGCAGCAGTGTGGACCTTGGCTTAGAGAAAGATAGATTTCTGTATTTTGTATGTGAAAGAATATTCTGAATAAGGAAGGGACTATCACGGGAGAAAGGAAGACGATTTTCAGCTTGTCAAGAGATAAGGAGGCTAGAACTTTCCTCCTTTTCTGGAGTAATTTTGGCAGTGTAAGTGAAGCAATGTGTTACATGGTATCTTGGTAGCCACCTAGCCACAGGGGAGCCAAGACAAAGCCAGAAAAAAGTAGATTTACTGGCTCTATCTGCTTTTTATTACACTATATTACATTTATATAAAGTATTCCTGCATGCATATTCACTATTCTTGTTCGCAAGGTCTAACATACATGTTATCTGATCACTTGCTAAAGGGTCAGTCTGTGCTGACTTGGGCCTTGTGAAGCACAGACACATTTAGTGAAGCCAAAAAAGGGGAAATTAAGTTTTGTCTGAAAGACATCCTAGGATAATATTATGAATTAAAGGACAAAATTACCCGATTCTTAGCTAAATTCTGATTAAACTGACTGAGTTTTAGAAGAGTCTGTACTTTTCTATCACAGCTGTTTTAAAGAACAAATTATTTTGTTCCATTTCTACCAACATAGGTTTTCAGCTTTTCTAGCATTCATCTTTAAGTGAACATTTATTCATATATAAGCATGTATTTGTTTTTTAACTTAACCATTGTCATATACATACCTGCCAGAAGAGTTAGTGAGTTAGTGAGGAGGTACAGATCAATGTGCTTTAAGTATGTCGATTTTCTGCCTAATTAATCTGATCTTGATAGTATTTGTAAATGCCTTGACCAGTTTCCAAGGGAGAAAAAGCTTAAACCAGAGGGTGCCCATCTCAGACTGTGTAAGGATGCAAAGCCAGGAAGCAACCAATGCTCCCTTTTCACTTGAACACATGGTTACTTATTATTAGTCAGGTGTCTGGAGCCCAAGGAGTTTAAGAATTCATTCCACTTTGGAGGATCACCTAGCAACAGTATTTGGGTAACCAGTGCTCTGAGGGATTTTTCACTTTATTATGTTTTCAAATAAAAGGCAAGAGTGCACGAAGGCTCAAATGAGATCAAAGTCTAAGCAAATCAACATTCAGCATCCAGGTATCATGATAACAGGAGTCATAAAAATAGACTGCCTTAGACTACTCAAATTACATGGAGAAATCATATTCCCCAAACATTTGTGCAGACAAAGTCAGTCATACTGAAAACCTCACTGTAAGTCAGTGGTGCAGGCAACATGAAATCAGATTTTATTTTAAATATGTATTGAGACGCAAAAATGCATCCAGCCGTCTTCCAGATCGGTATGGGATGCATTATACTACAGAAATAGAGGGTTACTGCAAATAAAAAAAATGCCATAATTTGAACTGGAATTTGATCAGGACATCTATCTTTACTTCTTCTACTGCAAAAAAATACTACTATTTTGAGACCTAGTCCAAAATATCCTGCAGAAAGTTTTGGGGATGGGGATGGCTTTTCTCCCCCTTCACTTTTCCTAATAGCCATTGGACTATTTGAAAAAATGTCTCATTTAGACTTCACCTAAAAAATAGATCAGAACACTCCTGTACTAGATCATGGTCCTATAGGGTGCTAGAGGAAGGACAGTCTGTACCTATCACATCAGGATCTTCATGTGAGCATGATAAGGGAATACAGAGCAAATATTTACTGCATTTCTCAGTTCTCAAGACTTTAGTCTTGCATCTATGAGAAAAGTAGGCCACATATTGTGGATGTCTCACCATTATCCCATGGGGACAAAACGTGTAACAGTATGTTTTGACTTGTATGCCTGTAGGAGTTCCTACATACTCTCTCTCCTTTTTCTCCTTCACACGCACAGGGAACATTTGTTCCTCAAATAACCCAATGTACAGGGCTCTTAAAACTACTATGAGCCTAACAAATTTGTCTGTATGGTATATATATGGACCGGCACATCATCATAATGAATTATTCAATTAAATGTGCATGCTTGACATATGAAATGCTCAGATGAATAAAGAGGTGCTTTGAACTGCAGAAATATTTTGAGTCAGCTGAGGGAGAATAAATAATTTTTAAGTATAGGTTTCTAAGAGAGTGGTCAGTAAAGTCCCCAGTCCAAATCCACTCTCTAATAAACTCCAAACAAAGCTAGATGTAAGGTGCTTGCTGCCATGAATTCAAGGGAAATCAAGTGCTAGTCATGGTCACCAATTCACAAAGGAAAAGCTAATGTTCAATCAGGGGAATGTAAGAAAACATATGGAAGTCTAGAGCATCAGTCTTCAAAATCAGGGAGAGAGGGAGCAAAATAAAGAGCCAGTCTTTCCATTTATGCTTTGATTACCATGGCTGGACACATTTGTTCCTGTACAGGCAGGGTAGGGAGGCCTCCCTTGGTAAAGAATAAAGACAGCGGTGTGATCTTCCTTTTGTGAACTCTGCAATTAGCCATAATTAGTGTAATACCACAGTGCTCTGTCCCAAGTCTCTGCCAAATCTTTGTCTTCTACCAGAGTGTTTTCATGCTATATATCCCCCACTCCCCAAAATTAAAATTCATGTGACAAGTAAATTTTTGTCAAGGGTTAGGTCTGGGCTGGCCACTAAACAGATGACAGATGCTCTCTATTAACCCCTCTCCTTTCCCAAGGGGGAAGAGAAAGAGAATTAAGGAGAGAGACTTATGGATTGGAAAAGAAAATGAAAACAGCTTTAATGAAAATAATATCAATAAAATGAAATATATACAAATCTATACAATCCAATATCAAACCCAACCTCCCTGATGGTGATAATGCCACCACTACCACTGATGCTGTGGGCAGTAGGGAAGTTCCAGACTGGACTTAGTGGCACACGGGAACTGGATTCATAAACTGGATTCTGTAACTGGATTCAGGAACTCACAGATTGGAATTGAAGGCAGAAGAATGAATAGAGTCCTCTTTGGACATCAGCTATAGAAGAGAGTTTGACCCTCATGTTCCCTCAGCTTTATACTGAATATGATGTATATGGAATGAAATACTTTTGTTGGTCAGTTTAGGGTCACTTGCTCTGTCCACTCCTCCCCACAGGTGTGATCTCTTACTTTCTGCATCTCCAACATGGTACAAGATTTAGCAGTGACCTTAGTCTGCACAGGAGCAAGTATAAGCAAGAGCCTTTCTGCATACAGATCCTTGGTAGTAACTATAAACATGGAGTCTTATCATTGCTATAAGCAGACACTGCCTGCAAAAATATGCCATTAACTTCAGAAAGTGCAGTTACTTAGAAGAGACTTAGCTGAAAGTAAAATCACTGAACAGAGTTAGCCCTGCTACATCTGCTCCTGTCAAACCAGGACAACTTTGTACTCCGGAAACCATGGCAAGAAATGATAAGCAAGTCTTCAAGTGTAGGATTCATCTCATCCAGCTCATCTTGTCTGCAGTATAGACAGCTGTACCTGAGCTGAGCTCTCAGCACAATTAGTGGTGAGAAATACACACTTTTGTAATGTCTGCTCCTTACTAGACATCTACTTTCAACTGAAATTAATTGGTCTAAAAGTGCCTGTTTTCCAGTACTAATTATAAAAGACCAGGTAACTAACTCAAATGTATACATATATAAATAAAACACTGGCATGTAGTCACATCTTGGCATTATTTTGGGTGTATTTAAAGCACTTAATAGAATTTGTAGACATAACTTGGGCCCAAGTTACCTGAAGCACCTAGTCACGTATTTGCCTCTTCAGCTGCTTTGAACATGTGCCACCTGTGTATATCAGAGGACCGTCATCTGACCCTGAGAGTTGAGCTCTCACTTCCCTGAATGCCCAAGTTTCCTCCTGAGGTCAATGAGTGAGGTGAGTGCAGAAGAAATGCTGGGTTATGCCTAAAATACTTTTTTTTTTCTTACCTTTTGTGACTTCTGTGTAACTAGGGATCATGTGGTAAAAATAGAATTTCTAATCACATACCATTTTTCCACAATGGCCCTTGGACTCTGCTTTCCTCATCCAAAAATCACAAAGCCATGTTTATTTTAACATCTCCAGAATGTAAACCAATTCAAAACTATGAAGATAAAGAGGGGGTATCACCAGCTAAATAGCAGACTAATAAATATCCAGTGACATTAGAAGGCTTTTTGCAGGATACCAAGGGGAGTTCAATCTCTCTGGGCTAGATTGCAAAACAGTAACCTCTTTAAGCCAAAAGAAAGAGAAATAAATTATCCTGGTGGTATTTATTTACTTGTAGCATTTGTCTCAGCTGCACCACTCTCTTTCAGTACCTTACCTTCTCAGCTTCCCATATCATGGAAACTATTGCTTTTCAGGATCTCCTGGAGAAGCAAAGCCTGGCAGAAAAAAAAAGGCAAACAAATAGAGCCCCTGGTCTTGTTTATACCATGTCTTCATCAACAAAAATGATTGTTTTACCTCTGCAAGGTAAAGCTAATGTTAGTTGTCTGCTACAAAATCATTGTGGAGACAAGACACTAATATCCTGAGGCTGAATCTTTCCTTTACCATCAGAAATTGTTTAGGAAAGGCTCTTATGGCTGGAAGGACTGTCTTGTGCCTCTGTAACTCAGCCTTGCTAAGGGGATAAGTATGCCCTGTCACTTACACCCAACTTTTTTCTCTGGTTCTTACTCCAGAGCTTTCCACCTGGGAAAACCCCCAGGGAAAGACTGTTATTTTACTGAGAGGTAATTTGGAGAAGACGACGACGACTGCAAGCAGAGAAGTTACATGCAATAAGGTAATTCCCACGTGTTCATTATCTTGTTACCAAAACAAATTAAGCAACAGAAACTCCCACATTTTTGTTTCAGAGAAAGTCAAGCCTCAGATAATTAGTTATCCAAGCTTTTCAGGCCCACTTCCCCACTTGTGTGTAGGGTTGCATGGCATGCATACTGCCAAAATACAAATGGCACATTTGACTCACATGGACCTGTTTTTTTTACTGACCTCAGAGTTGAGAGGAGTAAGGGTATGGTCTCTGGGTGCGGATACAGGGGAGACAAAGAGTACAGAGGAAACAAAATAAGCCCTCCTCCCTCACTTTCCAGCACAACTGTTCTTCCAGCAGCTCCAGATGAAGAGGACAAGGGGAGAAGATATCAATTATTCTTCCTCCTTGTTAGATGGGGACATGGAGAATATCTCCTTCAAGAACATTCCCTATGGAAGTTTGCATACTGCACACCATATTTTATAAAAAGATGATCCTAATGGTACAACATGTATCTGGCAAAAGATGTGTTTACCCATTATGACTCGAACTTGTGTGCTGATTAATCTTCAGGGACAAAGATAATTAGAGGTGATAAAATCCTATGCTTCTATAGTATCGTTCTTTAAGGACCAAAAAGGTATCAGTTAAGCTTCCCAACAGACCTGTGTGTAGCTGAGAAAAATGCAATACAAAGAGTGCTGTTTTGAAACTTGCTCCCCCCCAAATCTTTAACTTTAGTTAAAGCAACTTTATGAATCCACGTTTTAAAATATTTTCCTGAGATCTGCACCCACCCATACAATGAGGCTACGAGCTGCCCCAGAAAACACCTCAGCAATACAGGTTCTGCGCCATAATCACAAAAAATATTTCTTCCCTCTTACAAAACTTATTCCAAGTCAGTGAGGAGTCTATTGGTAATTGTAAATCCACCTTGAGAATCATCTATTTTGAACTTAAGGTCTGCAAGGTTTATCAAAAGATTCAGAAGAATGTGCCAGCGCCTGTTTTAGGAGCTCATTCCTTCCCTTTTTTTGGCAAGACAGGATTTTTTTTCTTAAGCAACACAGTGCTCAGACAGGGCGTTATGGAGCTAGTGAATCCCAGCCAAAGGCACGTACTCATCTGGCTGGTGAAATCTTTTTGACATGAGCATTCCCTTGACCTGCCATGTAAAGCACCCAAGACCACATTTCATGAGGATAGGCATTCCTGACCTGATGTGTCTTTGTAGGTAGGAGAAAAGACGTAAAACATAACAGACAATGGTTCACATGAAGCTTGGCCTGAAATGTCTCATTGATTTTACATATTTCTAAATCAAACTGGCAAGGGTGAAAACATGATAAACCTATTCCTCATAGTGTTTCTTTCCATGGTTACAGTGATTTAATCCCATATGAGCTCAGTTAAACCGGTTGCATAATGTTTGGCTCCCCATCTTGAAAGCTGTAGATGTCATACTAGTTTTTATGTTATTTATTTCTGGTCTTTCACTAGAACTGTGTAAAGAAGGGGGTCAGTTTTCCATATTAAAAGTAATTGTTTGCCATTTAAGAGTCCACTTTGTGTTGACTGCCTTCAACCTCATGGAATTAAAAATATACAGGATTAAAGAATTTTGTGACTTATAATAATAATGTAATATATATAGTAATATGACTGATTACTAAAACAATTGTTACAGAAACAAAGATTAAAAACCAAGAGATGCATTTCTACCAGTACCAATGTAATGGAAAAAAGGGAAAATAGGATGTAGCCTAGAAAAGTTGAGTCAGAATTCATTTGTCGTATTTTCACATTGCTGAAGACTAATGCTACCATATGTCTGGATTTTCTGAAATCTCCTCTCTTTCTGTCTTGACATTATGAGGATTTTTCTGTATTCATTTGGAATTTTTGGAGTTATCAGGTACCTTTCAAGTCAGTACGGAAATCACGGACTTGTTCATGAATGATATATCTATCTGATGTTATGAGAAGTATCAGCAACTATATGAACATGGCCTATGAGAGAGAGAGAGAGAGAGTGCATGAATCTTTGCCCTGAAAGCTTCAAACCAAACATGTGTACCATGTGCTACATGTGTATGCTTGCTGCTAACCCAGAAACGTGGCACAGTGACACAGATGCCCTAGTGAAAAGAGACTATGGTTCTATTGCTGAGGGAACTCGATGGGAACTGCTTTTCATTGCATGGCCTGGATTTTAAGCTGACAAAACTCTGCTATGGGCTTTGCTGCTGATTTGCATCGATAGCTGAGGCAACCCAGCAGTGCTGATGCTTATGCACAGATCCACAGCAGCAGCACCAGCATCACACAGCACATCCAGCCTGGTCTGACCCAGGACCTGCTGCTCATGCTAGTATCTCCTGAAACGTCTGACTCTGCAGTAGTGTGGCCAGAGCTGCTGCCATGCTCAGCTGTGCCCAGGGGCTGTGAGACTTCCACCCATGAAGTCTAGACAAATGTAGAAAATCATAAAAATCTGCTCTGACAGGATTCTCTTTTAGATAAAGATGACTTGTCCAGGAGAATGTAGGTTTGCAGTCACAATAGGAAAATTGTGCTTTTACTAGTACGGTTTGTTTCATTTTAAGGGTAAAATAGTTTTAATATACAAGTACAAAGAAATCCTGCTTGTCTAACAGAATAAGTATACCTCATTCCCATAATCTACAGGAACTCCTATACATGTAAAGCATTCCCAGTGTAGGTACAACCTGTGTTTTTCAGCCACTCATCTCCAAAATGGCAAAAAGAACCTCTAAAAAAGGGTGTGGTGAGAATTCAGTCATCAGTGAATGAGAAGTGCATTTCTTTCTGTCACACTGGACCAGCTCTTCATGTATTTCCAGGTTTCTTGTTATTGTGTCTGCATATGGTACATACTAATTCTTTATGACCATGGAAATTCAGTAAGACAATATATGTCTCTTTAAATAAAAGAGACAGATAAGAATTAAAAATACAATTTATTTATTTAAAGCCTACAAACCAAATCAGTATTTTATTTTCCTGAGCACAGGCTGCCATATCATTTTTGTTTTGTAGCATGATTCATATATATGGACTTTATTACATGCCAAGCCATGAAAGTTCTGCCCAGTTTACCATTTCCTACATATTGCAATGCTGTTAAAAGTATTTCCAACCTCCAACAACTTCAAAAAAAATGCAGTTGTCTGAAAGATCCCAAGTGAAGAGCAAAGTGAACAAAGAATGAGGGAGATTACTGACTATGAATGGCAATTTTCCTATTATTGGCAAGGACAAATACAGTCAAGAAACAGAAACATTTCTACATAGAGTAGCTGGGATTATGCCTAAGGATGGCAAATTATGACCACCTCATACAGAAAGGTCTGAAGTGTGACTCTTCATACACTTCATATACCTTAGACACTTGTGAACTCTTGCGCTCCCTCTGCCATGTTTCAGAGTAGCACTAGAAGCAGTGCCAGATCTGCAGGGACCACTAGAGGTGTAACCATGGGCCACCAAGGAAGCAACCCCTTAGCCTCACACTTCTTGTACTCATCCACAGAGGAGAGTGCAAGCAGGAGAGGAAGAACACAACGCTCCTGGTCCTGGGTCATGGTCACTGCTACTGTCCTTGGATGCCAGCCTGCCTGCCACATGCTTCAAAATGCTCCTCTCAGCACTGGATCTCTGCCTCGCTGACATGAAGGACATATATCTGACCATGCAAGTAGGCTTTTGCTGGGTGTAGTTTGTACCAGCAGGACATAGCAAATAAACCCTTTGGCAAATGCAGTATCTGTGGGCTCAAGAGAGTTAATTGAAGTACTGATTCAGCTTTCATTAGCCCAGGGCACTGGGTTACAGTGTTTTTTAAGGCCCCTCTTGACTGTATTGGCAGAGACTTTCAATTTAAAAAGAGGTCTGTTGTCAGACACCCTAATCCATGCAAATCCATGAGTTAAGAACAAACTCACCTGATTAAGACCAACTACATAAACAGATTAGGCAGCTGTCATGCACCAACAGGCATTGTATAATATGAGATGACAAGATATGATAAACAACATACATATTGTTTGGAAATTTCTATCTCTTCAGGTAGAGATTAAATATTTATGGAACACACAAAAGCTGACTTTTATTTGGCCATTGTCTCTGTTTCTCCAGGACATTCTCTTTCAGTAATTTATCACACATGTTCCATTCATTCAAGCTTCATGCACACCTTGTATGCTGTGGGTCAAATTCTCTTCTCAGCTGCTTTCTTTGCAAAGCATTGGAAATCAGTGGTTGTGGAAGTGATTCACAAGCTATGAAAACAGAGACGTGGAGTTTTTTTAACTGGGAAAAGGCTTTTGGGACTATAAGCATGAATTTCAGCTGAATTTGGGCTATGATACAATGACTTTTCAAGAGGATTAAAGAAAAATGGATCTACATCCTCTTGCCATATGCTTTCTGCTGTGAACATCTGGTTCCAGTGAGATCTCACTGTGGGATATTTTGTAATGCAAAAATGTGTTAAGTGACTTGCTCAGAGAAAGGTTTGGTCACAGACCCTTTATCCTCAGGGTTATATGTACAGTAAGGCTCCAGTCTGTACATTACGTGTCTGAGGGCAATTAAATATCTACAGACAACCAGGAGGCATTGATCTTAGCAGGAATAACAGCCAGGCTTCAGACTGGAGTTCGTTGTGAGATGTGGAGCAATATGGAAGAGAATCCACAGTACAGAAAATAGCAGAGTATATCATGTGCTAATGGTATCATTTTTTTGCTGACTGCTTAGCCAGTCATTCTTTCTTCTGAAACCATAGCTTGTGGCAACTAAAGCAAGGAAAAAATACAATTTTTCCTTGAGCAGTCATTGAAATTTAAACCTGTTCATTGAAGACATTTATTCATGGCCTCTGGTAATTTCTAACTTAATGGACTGAAATTTGAGGGTTCATATGCCTTCATTCAAAAATAATATATGTTCTGGATGTACATACATAGTCAATATATATTAATGTAGCTGCAGATTTTAGGTCTTGATTTCCCTAAATGGTTAATGATTCTGTCTTTCAGAAATTAGACGTCCACTGCTTTTTGGAAAATCAATGGCTTCTAAGGATAATCAAGGTGCGCAATCAAATCCAATATACTGATATCTTCACAGCATAGGCCCTAGCTCATTTTATGAACATTTGCCTCTGATGATATAATCTGGCAATGAATTCCTTGCATGATTTCTATATATGTGTGTTGCAGTCTTGCCAGTTACTCTAAGCAGTTTTTACCCAAGTGATAGAGAAATTGACCTGTGGCTGTGCCTTACAGCTCATTGTCACATTAAAATCCTCTAGTCCAAAACCTATATAATGTTCAAGTTGTTTAGTATTTAAATAAAATAAGGGCACCCTGTTGCCATTTTTGCTAATCTGAGACAGCTGAATGGGTGCTGTAGGTGGCACCTGATGTAATGATTATGGAGTGGAGATGAGGAGAGTGAAGAAGCAACAGAATTAGTTTGCTAGATGCTTCCTGGACAGGCAGATGCTCTCCTCAGGGTGGGAGGCTATAAAATTCCCTGAACAGGAATGCTTACACTGGGGAGGGCTGAAACTAGGCAAGTGACAGAAGTATTTGTCCAAGCTGGGCATTAACAAGACTGGGCTGAAAAGCAGCATAGTGGTAAAAAACCGCGAGTTTTGTGGGGCTCAGAGCCAGAAAAGATTGAGATGCAGTGGTACAGCAAAGAGACTGGACTGATGGAACTACAGCCAGTTAGAGTTTGGGTTGCTCATGCTGGGAAGCTGTGAGAAGGTGTTCAGGATGTTAGGTGTGCAGCAGACACAAGCAGTGATGAAAAGCTTCAGGAGTGGATACTACTAGTGTGATGGGGGATGTAGCACAGAAAGATTGCTTTTCAAAAGAGCTGTAGTACTTACACTGGCAGATGTTTGATCAGAGCTGTAAGACCTTCTGACATTTAAACCAGGTTGATCAAGTCTATCCATTCCTCCATATCACCAGAGTTCAGGGTAAAAAGAGAACTTCTGTGAGCACATGTTTTGCAAAAGCCAGGCAACTCTAAAAAATGTGATGTTGTGTAGGGATGGGGTAAAGAAGGCCAAGGTGCAGCTGGAGGTGAACTTGGCAAGGGATGCAAACAATAACAAGAAGGGCTTCTACAAGTAAGTCAACCAGAAAAAGAAAGTCAAAGGAATCATATCCTCATGATTAATAAGTCTGGCAAGCTGGTAACAATAGATGAGGAGAAGGCTGATGTACTCAACAACTTTTTTGCCTCAGTCTTCACTGGCAATCTCTCTTGCCACAACTCCTGAGCCAATAGACTGCAAGATGGGGACCAGGGAACAAAGTTCTTCCCACTGTAAGAGACAAGCAGGTTCATGACTATATGAGGAACATGAACATACTAAGTCTATGGGACATGATGAGATGCATCCCAAAGTCCTGAGGGAATTGGCTGATGTAGGTGCCAAGCCCCTTGTCATGGCAGTCAGATGAATTTCCTGGTGACTGGAAGAAGGGAAACTTGCACCCATTTTTAAAAAGGGCAGAAAAGAAGACCTTGGGAACAACTGACCTGTCAGCCTCACCTCTGTGCCAGGGAAGACCATGGAACTGGTCCTCCTAGAAGCTATGTTAAGGCAGATGCAAGACAAGAAGGTGCTTTGAGACAACCAGCATGGCTTCACCAAGGGCAAATCCTGCCTGACCAAACTGTTGACCTTTTATGATGGAGTGACTACATCACTGGGCAAAGGAAGAGCTATGGATCTCATCTATCTGGACTTCTGTAAGGCCTTTGACTCAGTCTCTCACAACATCCTTCTCTCTTAACTGGATTTAATGGGTGGACCGGTCGGTGGATAAGGAATTGGTTAATTGGGCACATCCAGAGGGTAGTGGTCAATAGCTCGATGTCCAGATGGACATCAGTTACAAGTAGTGTCCCTCAGGGGTCCTTACTGGGATGAGTGCTGTTTAATACCTTCATGAATGACATTGTGAGATTGAGTCCACCCTCAGCAAGTTTTCAGATGATACCAAGGTGAGTGGTGCACTTGTCACACATGAGGGACAGGATGCCATCCAGAGGGATCTGGACAAGCTAGAGAAGTGGGCCCATGTGAACCTCGTGAGGTCCAACAAGGCCAAGTGCAAGGTCCTGCACCTAGGTCAGGGCAATCACCAGTATCAATACAGGCTGTGGGATGAAGGGAACCAGAGCAGACCTGTGGAGAAGGACTTGGGGGTACTAATGGGTGAAAAGCTGAACATGAGCTAGCAATGTGCACTCTCAGCCTACAAGGCCAACTGTATCATAGAATCATAGAACGGTTTGAGTTGGGAGGGACCTTAAAGATCATCCAGTTCCAACCCCCCTGCCATGGGAAGGGACACCTCCCACTAAACCAGGTTGCTCAAAGCCCCATCCAACTTGGCCTTGAACACATCCAGTGGTGGAGAATCCACAACTTCCCTGGGAAACCTGTTCCAGTGTGTGCAGCCTTTCAGTACTTGAAAGATGGTGACAATCTTTATAGCAAGGCCTGATGCAACAGGACAAGGGGTAATGGTTTTAAACTAAAAGAGGATAGATTTAAACTAGATATAAGGAAGACATTGTTTTACAATGAGGGTGGTGAAACACTGGTACAGGTTGCCCGGAGAAGTAGATGCCCTATCCCTGGAAAGGTTGGACAAGGGCTCTGAGCAACCTGATCTAGTTAAAGATGTCCTTGCTCACTAAAGGGGGGGGTTGTACTAGATGACCTTTAAAGGTCCCTTCCAACACGAAACTTTCTATGATTCTGTGATGCTTAACTGGATTCCTGTAACTTTCCAAGCACACTGCCAAGACCAACACTCCTTCAGAATATTTGGCACAGTGGGGATGGTGGCCTATGAGGTGAAGAAGTTAGGTTCTTTCAAATGGAAGTTAACACTGAAATCCAATAATGCTAGATTAACTTTAGGCACAAAATTTTGAAGTCTGACTTCTTCCCAATCAAAATATTAAAAATTAGGAAAATCTGTGCAGACTGCAAGACCACCAGCTCACTGTGGTTTTGTAAAATAGGTGGAAGTGACCTACTGAAATAAGCTTGGAGAACTGAGCAGATTTTCCCTCTTTCTCTTGCAAGCTGGAATAGCTGCAAGCACAACATGGCATTAGGGGAGATATTCAGGTATCTAAACATAGAGGGGTAGTGCAATTTCAGATTCTTTCTGGCAGGCTAACAGGTATATGGGAAACCTATGGCCTTCTGCAATGAGGCAGGAGACCATAGGGCATCTAAATTGTGCTGGACATGTATGTTCAGGTACTCAAATAAGTTCTTAGGCGTCTGCAAGAGGAACTAAAATGGCACCTTGCCCTTCCTGGCTTTAGATATCCATCCCTGAATAGCTTCACTGTATCTCCAAAGGTGATTAACAGGCCTGAGGTGAACTAGCACAAGAGTTCAGCAGCATAGCTATGTGATTAAATTTCCAATCCCAGGCTCATTCAATGCACACTTTATAACCCGAATCGCTGTGGGAGTATGCACTAAGCCAAACCCTACTGTTCCCACCAAGGCTGGGAGCTGAACTAGAGCTGTGGAAACATACCCACTTCCTTGGGAGGGAGATCTGACCCACTGTCACCTCACACTTGGCCCTCACACATTTGGTCCAGCTGCCCCTTTTCTCCCCAGAGGTTTCTGCTATCTCACATCTGTCGCTTTGCTTCTTTAATCATTCTACCAAACGCATGAAATACTCCAGCTTTGCACATCTATGTATACTGAGATGTAACACATTTTGTTTAATGCCAGAACTAGTTAATTTCTGTAACTGACTTGAAACAGATTAACAGATTAAGATCACTGGGACAGGCAGCTCCTATCTGCTCCAGGGTGCTGATGGTGATGTGGGACGTCTTCTCCTCTCCCACCCACGTGGCCTGGATGCAAGGCTGTGCCTGGGGTGAGCTCCAGCACCCACAGTCTGCCAGCTGCCTTCCTTGTATTGGGAGCCAGCAGTTCTTTGGGTGCTGGTGGTGTTAGGGCTCAGTACAGTATGAAAACAACCTTGTAGGTCAGGAAAAGAGGCATTACACAGATCAATGTCAGGATTTTTTTCCTGTTCTTGAGTCACAGCTAGAATTATTCTCTATATCTTATCTGTCATATTAAAGTTTTGAGTGACTTTAACTCAAAATAAAATGCTTCCACTAGTGCAACTGATGTTTTTAACACACTTCAGAATTTTAAATTATTATCCTTGACTGTAGCATAAGAGAAAAAAAAAAAAAAAAGAGAGAGACTGGGACTCTAACTTTATTCCAAGCATTAAACCATGTATAAATTATAAGGATTCTGGACAAGGAGATTATAATGTGATCTCAAATTATTAAAAGGCTTTAACACACTAAGAGAGCTCGCAGCCTTTGGCATTGCTAACGTAGAATATTTCAGTGATGCTTAAACAACTTTTCTGCAGATGCTCCTTTTTATTTTCTTTGATCATATTTCTGTCCTCATAGCAGTAAATGCAAAAATTACAAGCAGAGCACCAGAATGCCTGGGCTGACCAGGTACTAAAACAAAGAACCCTGGCTTCAAATCATGTCATTTAATTGTCTTCCGGTTGCCTCTCAACCATCAAAACTCTCAGCTTTTGAAAGCTAAGACATTCTGTCCTGCTGATTAAGAAAAGGGTGAAGTACTCGTATGGCTTCCTACAACATTTGCCTCTAGGAAAGGTCAAGAACCTCCCTGGCTAAATAAACCAAAACAACCTCAAACACTAAATGGCCAAAGTAGGTGCTAGTTAAGAAAACCCATCACATTCACATAGCATGGTATTGTCTGTGCACACAAGCAAAGAAGCAGAAAGCAGGACATGCTATCCTTGGAATTTCCTCTAGGAAAGGGGGACTCTTCCCAATATAGAGGACAGGCCTGTATAGACCTAGGAAGCTGAAATGAGCCAGAAACGGAAGCCACAGCCAGGCTGAGAGTGGAGCTTCCTATCCTGGAGAGGATAGCTCCACCAGCAGGATAGCTGCTGCCCCAGCAAAAGAAAAGGGGCTGAAAACCCCAAGGTGAGATCAGCAGTAACTGGGCAGCCTGAGAGAGTTCATGTATCTGAGGGCAGGCCAAGCAAGTCCTTCCCCCCAGGCAGTTCATGAAGAAACTAAGGTAAAAGGACCTTGCAGGGCTCAAATACAACCTCTGCTTTTGTTCAGGTTATCAAAAGTGTGCAGAGACAGGTTCTGAAACATCAGGAAATTCATAGCCAGGGCAAGATGTAGAGGAGCAAACACTGATGGGAGAACCAGAAGACCTCTGCAGCCAGTGTCCTGGTTTCAGCTAGAACAGAGCAATTCTCCGTTCAGTGATTTTACTTTTCGGTTAAGTCTCTTCTAAGTAACTGCACTTTCAAAGTTAATGGCATATTTTCGCAGACAGTATGTGCTTCTAGAAGTGACAGCGCTTGATGTGTACCATTATTATCAAGGGCTGGTATGCAGAAAGGCTCTTGCATATACTTGCTCCTATAGAAACAAAGGTCATTGCTAAATCTTATGTGCCACGTTAGAGTGATGTAAATGAGAGGGTTGTAAGTGAGCACAAAGGTTGAACTTGCAGGAAGGAGCAGACAGGACATGTAACCCTAAACTAATCAGTGATGTATTCCATTCCATATACA
>VZZY01001283.1:0-12941 GCA_013400335.1 Eurystomus gularis
CCCAATGTTTTGCCTTATATTCATATAGAAAGAGTCACATTAATGCATGCTACATTATAGTAATAATAACACAGTTATTCAATCTTGATCAGAGTTTTCTTAGGACAAGAGAAATATTCATGTTAACTTCTGGTAAAAATAAAATAAAAGGTGTTTAAGTGGTGCTTGTAATTAACAACAAACATAAGGAGTAGTAAGAGTAGCTGGGTAGAAAAATTATCCTGTTTCTGGTTTTCTTGCGAAAGTGTAGTTTTATAATTTACCAAGAACCAAAAGGATCTACATTTCTTGCTTCTTTCATGGACCTACTGTTGTTGACAAGATTATCACATTGAGGTGATACAGGCAGATACCAACATAGGGAACAGGCTGTGCTGGTGGATCCAGTGGTTTTCCATGCCAATGATGTATTACTACATAAACTGATGTCTTGGAATATGTTACAGCCCCTCTCTGTGCCTACCTCACCTCCAAATTTGGTTTGTCTTGTCTACACAAAAACAAAGCAGTGACAGAACCTCAAACTGTCAGCTGGCGATCATATGTAGTATGGATGCATACACATTTTATTTGTTTCTGGTAGGTTTAGTTTGTTGTGATATTTCTTTTTATTATTTTATTTTTCCTTGAGATACTAGAAAGTTTATCCATATTTACAAGTACTCATGTTTCTTCTTCTCTTGTACCTTCCGTTGCAGTCTTTATTATATATGTTCTCAAAGTATTTTTCTTTAAAAAATGCAAAATGTTTTTTACATAATTTTCTTATAGTTCTTTAGAACATTAGTTCATACTTTACCACTTGGTTTTATTGAATTCAAAAACAAAGCCAACAAAGCACCAACAGAAAAGGGCCACAACTAAAATCAAAAGTAATTGCCCAAGGCAGCCTAAGTATACATACTGTATTACTGTTTAGAAGCACAATGGTACAGCAAAATCAATAAATCATACCCTCATAGTACTATTTTATGTTGGTGCATGAGTTTTTTACGTTATTTAATTATTTTCAAATAACCTTTCCATGTTAGGAAGAAATACATAAAACTATTTAATCAATAATATGTTTCCCTTTGATGTTATCATAACTCTTTTGCTTTTATCAGGGTATGAAATGTTTATGGTTAAACAAATCTTGCTGAATGTTTATACGATTTATCAGCTTTAAGCAGGTGGTTTCTTTTCAGAAAGTAAACTGAAGACTTGGGCTCTGATCCAGGCAAGACCATAAGCACATGTTTAATTTTAAGCACAGAAACAATGTCCTTAAAGTCATGTGGAAAAAAATTTAAGCACTTTTTTTTTCTGTTCTCTGGATCAAAACTTAAATTGACAAGAGATGCCAGTCCTGTCTGTCTTTCTTGGCCTTTCCAATTTTTTTTTCCTCACTACTCAGGACAGTAAACTAGTCTGAATTATGATAGAGTGTTAAATGCTACGGAGGGGTGTAAAAGTTCTGACAGTTCATACTGCAAACTGGGTAGACACCTGGAAACTTTATCTTTAGTTCTCTACACATCAGCTTGTCACCATTTTTCAACAGCTAGTTTACACTGTAATGACACTCTAAGTGGGACCCTAAGTTGCTGTCTCTCTGCTGATGAAGTAATCAACATACATCTGTTTTCTTCTGGGAAAAAAGCAGCAGCTGATGTGAAAGTTTTTTAACCTGCAAGATGATGATAAACTATCATGCTGTAAACTTTTGAATTTAATAAACTTTCTTTTACACTTTGCAAATTGAACATGAGCAGCAGGACACTGGCACATGAATCTCTTTCCATGATGACAGACTACAATACCACCAATACAGAATTACTAAGGATAGAGAGCCAGGATAGAGAAATCTCACAGATTCTTTAATCCAGAAAACCAAAAACTTTACTTAAGGTTATAACGTTAGTATTCATGTATTTCCACAGCATAAGAACATGTGAGATCATAAAAGACCTAGATGAGACAGGTCCAGGCAACCATATAAATCCATCAGAAACTGAAGAGGAACCTTCTCCTCATGGCCCCCAGCCCATGCATGAAGTACAGCACCATCATGCAGAGTAAGGTCTTAAGTTAAAAAAAAAAAAAAGAGAGTGAGAGAAACAGGTAACCATGCCCAGTGAAAGAGAGAACTGTTGCCATTGCTTAAACATATGTAAGCTCAGAGAATACGTTAACCCTATATTCCTAAAAATTTATAGGAATAAGGCAATATTCACTCCAAAAAGGGAGATAAAAGAAACTCCAAGATTTGACCTACGGGAAATACATTTTTGACCACTTCAGCACTGATGATGTAAGGATTGTGCAACAGATGAAGAGTTTTTATTGCCTATAGGAACATGTCTAACATGTCTCCAGTCATGATCAATCTCTGATGCTTTATGTTATTATCCCATGCTACATAGCGAAGATAGGTATCAAAAGGAGAAAAAAAGTATTCTTGGACTCAGTAGCTGTATACTCAAAGCTTTAAAACTCTACATTAATACATTATCAGACATTGCATCTAACACAATCAGCAGAGAGAGATGACTCTTTTAACCCCTTTTGGGTGGGGGACACCCACAGACTCACATGCTTTAGTCACTGACATTATCATGATCCTTTACACATCCTACAATTGTTTATATAAGCTTATGTTCTCTGTTACAAAAAAAAAACTTCAGTTCTTTTGCATTGTAAACCTGTGAAATGAACATTAAGTCTTTTTTTCTACATTTGACATCTCCCTAGAATATCTGAGTTAACAAGTGAACTTTGTTTTGTCTTTGAGATGTTAAAAGGCTGTTTTTCTGAAGGGAAAAAAAAACCATAACCAAACTGTTGCCAGTTTTAAAGTGTTTTATTTTTGTTTTGATACATATTTCTTAAAGGAGTGGGAGAGGAGTATCTTATTTCCCTAAACATTCTTAAAAAAAAAAATTGTAGTTTTGCCTTGCCATCAATCTCATGATCCATTGCAGTCCCCTAGACATCATGACTATGTCTAACGTTTTTTTTTTTTTCCTGAGGGGAAGGACTTGCTTTTGTTTTCCCACTGACACTGATGCATTCAAATATCATACAAGTCTTCATTGTTCCAAACACTTGGTCCCAGAGATTCCCTTAGTAAGTCAATTGCTGAGGTCCTGTCAATCTGATCAGGGGTTCTGGACATTGTCTTGTGTTGTTCGGATGACACTGAACAAGTTAGCATTCAAATGTTTCCTCCTTTAGCCTAAATATGGAATATGTCCAGTCACACTTGATAACAATAATATTATGCATAATAATGTTATGCACAAAAGAATTCTTAACATATCTTTAAAGCTATAAGGTCAAATGCTAAAAAAATTAGGCAATATCAAATGTAAGTTTGCTAGCTCTTTTCTTTGTTCTAAATTCTAATACCATTTTTCCATGGTCCACTGCCACTTTCAGCACACTTAAATAAATTCAGTATTATTTCACCTGCCTTGCTCATGGTGTGGCCTTCTGGCTAATATGCCTCACACCATTAAAAAATATAATGATTAAATATCTCTTTAGCTTTTCTATGGCAGTGATCGCTACAGTATCTGAATGTTTCATAAATATTAATGGGACTCTTCAGAGCATCTTAGTAAGAGGAAGGGATGGCAATCTTGTTAAATAAAACTGAGGGGAATTAGAAAGAAGCACAATTTGAAATCAATCTTATTAACACAGTTAACATTAATGCATTTTCTATTTTCAGAGCAGTTCTTATGGACAACACTGCAGCTGTGTGCACTTAGTTCTGAAGATAACCTTCCCCAAGTTAAGCCTGCAGAAAATGAAGGAGACATCGTTAATGACTAATCTTTTAAAATTTTAGCTTTCAATGACTTCAAATATTGCCAGAGATGTTTTGTAGTAGAAGTAGGAACAAGGTTAACTCATCAGGACACTATTTATTCCTCTTAACCATCCTCTGCCTATTTATTCAGTATACAATTTCTAGTTTTGCAGGAAAAAATAGTCTGATACAAGTGTCATTCTTTCATTCCCTAGTACTGATTCACCCTGACAGCTTGCCATTCTCTCATTACAGGGAGAGTGACATAGTTATCATATCACATACATTCCAGTAAAGACTCTATTCTGAACTACCAGTCTGTCTTGAACCTCTGCCTACTTATCTCAGTTTCACTTGGCAAGTCTTGCATTTATTCTCCTCAGACTACTCATTTCAGAGTAAGGTTCCTTGCTCTGTCCACACTAACATCACAGTTTGACTATCTTCAGTCCTGTGTTTTTTCTCTGAGCATATCTCTTTTGAATCTCTGCTTTCTGCTAAAGCTTCTTTCTCTTCTTTGCTGTGAGAGTTTAATCTGAACAAAAAAGAAACAGGGTGGCATCCCCAAGCATCCTTTGCCTCAGGTTGACATAACTGTAACACAGTACTGGTAGTTTAATCACTGAAATCTTGGAAGTCCTAGCGTTAGTGTGAAATCTGTATTTTTACAAAAACTCTTTTATATCACAAACTTTAATTTTATCAGAGACAGAAAAATTTCACCTTCCTTATTGAATCAAGTACTAGATTGAAAAATTTTCTTCTCCATATTTAAGGGGGGACATTTTGTCTGATATTTTTATTAAAAGAATAGCTACCAAAAATCCATCTGAACTGCCAGAGATAGCTGTCACAAACAAATTCTTTTCATGAGGTTTGGTATAACGAGATTAAAATTGACTGAAAACATGGTCAGATAGCTTTAATGGGAGCATCACTACTGGCTTCAGCCATAATACTTCTAAAGAGATTCATTTTAATTCTTCCTTTTCCATGAGTACAGATGTTGCTAGCCCCATGTTAAAGATTCATATGATCTAGAAGAAAGGACTGAAGAAAGGACAGCTGTGAAGGTTCCTGGGCACAAAGCACAACTAGTCTGAAGTACATGACTGCCAATTACAAAAAAAATTAAAAAAAAAAAAATCCAACTTTAAAACAGCTCTTGAGTCATCAGTTAGTCTTGTACTGTGTTTGTAACAGGCCTGTTGCCACCTAACCTGGTCAAGTCGGTTAAAGCTCAGACATACAATATGCTGGCCATTCACCAGACCTTTTTCAGTGTGTCCCTGAAAAGCAAAGGCTTGCACAGCTTCTTTTAGGGACTGCGATTTGAAAAAAAAAGCATTGCTTCTCATTAATTTTTCATTGAGGCTCAGGAAATAGATCTGCACCTCCAGTGGAATTAATGATCAAACACCTATCGTAACAGAAAAGAAGATATCACTGGAAATAAAGAAACGGGAAGTACTTAAGGTGCACTGCTATGTTTTCTACTCAGTTACATTGGTGAATCAATGAAGAGCATTCTGGATTTTGCTGTTTCACAGGAAAGCCTAATTCTTCCTGTTCTTCATACTACTGTCAGCCTTGCAGCACTTAGCTCTTCTTGTGAATGTAGTTTAGTCCCTACTGTATGCACTGTCCTACAGCATTTGTGTTCTTTCTTCCCCTAGACAGTCATCACTTGACTTTTTAAATGACATAGCAGCAGATATCACACTAGCAAGCGATTTTAGAACATTGCTAAAAATGTCCATAACCTTTGGCTAGATTTAATGCATTCAGACCATTTCTACTTTTCTAATAACCTCTGTAAGACTATCATAATAATATTCTCTTAATATCAAAGTAGTATCAAAGCTACTTTAAAATGTACCAACTTAATACTCATTTACTCAGGCCAACAGACCTTAAATTATTCCTGATTTAACATTCAAAAGAAACAATTTAAGAGGTATTTTCACCATTACCAAATTACATTAGCTCTGCTTTTTGGCTTCTGCAATTAATAAAACCATAGGATTTAATAGAAGTTCCATGCAAAGTACAGGAGAACAGAAAGGATTAGTCAAAGATATTATATATTTTCCTAGCATTTTCCTAAATTTAATGAATAATTGGCATTCCTATTAATTATTTACCTCATATGCTACTGGTTCTAAGGATAATTTTCCAAGGTCTATATTTATAGGAAACTGGCATTTCATGCTGTAACTATCAAATGGTGCCATATGTGCAGCCTTTTGTAAGAGAAATAATAATCTATCTTTGGAAACTTTTGTTAAAATGTAAGATAAATACAATTTAACAAAGAGTTCAACTAAAACCAAATTTGATACTCTCTTTTAATTCTATTCCATTCAGGCTTTTATGCCAGCTTCATCATTATTAGACTATGTGAATGCCTACCCATTTTGCATTATTCAGCTATGTATTAGTGTGTTGGATTCATTGCAATTACCTTAAACCATCTAAAACTTAGGTATCTAGCCTAAAAGGGTCATCTGACTGTGTAGTCATATCTAGTCACCATCTAGTCGTTAAAGCACCCCCAGAGGCTGATTCATCCCACCCTCAGACTGCTATCTAAAATAGAAAGGATTAATTGTTCTATGGAAGTTCCTATTGGTGGTAAGTTAAAACACTTTCAAACAGTGTTTTTTAATTTCGTTTCCATCATGCTTCAGCACTGTGGCTGACACAGGTGGTCAGGGAAAGCACATGCACATAGTATTGTCCCCTGCTTCCTGCTGGAGCCTAGAGCATGAAGGTCTGAATCCCCATGGCAGTTACAATACAAGACGGTGGTGAGCTGCTGATAATATAATATAATGATCCATCTGAAGTGACTTGATATGTAATAGGATTTGGAGTCAGAGGACAGATTTATGGTTCTTGATTCCACAGTGACTAGAATTAAAGCTCAGATGCTTGAAAACGTGGTTGTATAGACATAGCAAGAGTCATGCTTCTGGACAGCCTATAACTATTAGTGAAATTCTGTTTTGGAATTTAAATATAATGGAAGTAGGGATTGTATTTAACTGTCACCTTGTCATAATGGAACATAAACTCAGGTTTTCAGGGATGCAAGTCAAACATGTAGAGAGGTACGGAGAGATTTAGATACAGAAAAATCACCACCCTTCAGCACTCTCAGCCACCAAGGCTTTGAGAACCTCAATGAATTATATTTATGAGCCACAGGAGAAACAATCACTCTCATGACATTCCATAGTACAAGAATAAAGGAACAGACAACTACAAAAATTTTGTAGGTACTATGTATCCTTACAAAGTCAGTAGTATTATAGAAAAAAAAAAATTAAGGGCTAAGTTGCTATATAATATTCAATCTTATAATGACTCTTTTAGCCTTTATCCTCATAGACATCTCTAGGTTAATAGAGATGTCTTCAGTTCATATGCATAAAAATCCCAAACTTGATGGTAAAATTTTACATGCTACAGTCCCTATATATTGGATTTCATAACTGTAGGTGCTGACCCTGTATACTCATGCATGAGCAAACAAATTGCCATCCTGTAACCACAGTTACAGACTCCTGCCTCAGACAGCGGCTAGCATCAGATGCATCAGGGGATGGTGAATGGTGTGAGAATCCCACCAAAGGAATGGGATTTTTTTTGGTTTTTAATTACTAGTCTTACAAAATCAGAATCAGAATTTAGACATGACACTGGGAGATAATAGTGGGAAGGCTGAAAAAATAAGAATACACTTGATTTAATTTTCATTCACCTTCACATGAAAAATTTTTAATATAAAAAAAATATAACTGATTGATGAAAGACTGATTATTTGCAAGAACTTAGGTGGAACTCCTGGAAGAACAGTGATGCCAACACTGCTTTGTTTGCATGGCCGAAAATCTTCGTTATGCACAGCCAATACTGCAACTACAAAAAACTGAATAGACGTAGCAATTAAATAAATGAAATTTATGTTTTTTGCAGTATATATTAAAGATGGCTGATGGCCATTTAAAGGACTGACAAGGAACAGTTATCTGAGTTATCTAGTTTAGCCTGTGTAGAAGTGTTTGTGGCCACTCTGCAGTACTCTTCATAGAAGAGAGTGCATTGTTATGCTTTTGTAGGTTAAAGTATTCAAATTTCGAATGCTCAAAAGTCTCAGTAAGTGTTTTTTCTCTCACCTAGAATTTCCAATAGCTTTCTGATTTCACCTCTTTCCTTAATATTGTTTAAACTTTTTCCTGTATATTTGTAACCAAAAACATCTCCAATTTCTTCATGGGCTTCCAGCTCTCCTGAATGAAATGTTCTTCTACCTCTTTGCCAAACTTTCTACTAATTCCCAAGTTCCTTCTTGAAAAAAGACAACTTTCTGACCAGTTCTAAATTGATTTTTCTCAGCTTACAAATGTCTTTTCCATTTAATGTCTTTTTGTAGTAGCTATTGAGTTAATTTTTTTTATTCTCTAGATCTCTCTTCTGCTTTTCTTTGAATTCACTAAAGGGCATAACCCAAAGTAAGGAACAGCTGAGGCTCATAACTATGTGTCAGGGCTACTGCTTTTAGCTGAAAAGGAAAAAGAAGACACAGAAGAAAACAAGCCATGGAAGTCACTGGAAGGAAGACGATTGGAGAACAAGTGAAAGCTTACACAGAAGCATTCTCTGAGGGATTAATATCCAGCACACAAAAATCAACTATGATAACTATGAACTTGAAAAGGTAAAGGGGACACCAAAGAGGGTGTTAAAGGAATTGAGATTCATTTTTTCCATCTCTACAGCTTTGTCTTTGCTAGACAGGGGCATGGGGAATAAGCAGATGTGCCTAATCTTGGAGTTATATCACAAGACTTCTACTCTTCCTTTAAAAAACTAGCTTATTTCAGCAACATATCTAATATAAAAGCTGCAATCCTAAAAGTGGTGTTGGAGAAAACAACAACAAAAAAACCAGAATGAGAAGAATATGCCTTTGTGGGGTCTTGTTTTGGTTTGGGGTTATTTTTTGTATGCAATTAAGAAAGCTAAAAAAATCATTAAGATTAAACATTTATGCTTTTTTAGAATTTGTCTCTTAAAGAAAAAATAAGCATAAATCTCTTTTTCACTCTAGTCCCATTAGTGACTTCTTTTACTTTAGATGCAAATAGCACCCTTATTTGGCTGTTGCAGTTAATGTCATGATCTGTGCATTTGCCCATTTATGCACTAGAGTCAGAAATGACTGATGACTTACGCAAAAACTCGATTTTTACTTTAGCAAAAAAAGCAAACAAACAAAAAATAAATGGTAAAAAATAATTCCTAAACTGAACCAATGATTTAACACTCAACATTCCAGGTGACTTCACCTTTGTCCAAAGTAATAAAACTGTAACAAAGGGATCAATAAAATTCCTAAGTGTTTGGTTACTGAGCGTCTATAAGGTTTTATATTTCTTGCCACTAAAAATGTGATCATTTAAATGTTAACCATTAGATCAGCTCTGCTAGCCATCCAAAGGAGACCAATTCATCTCAACACTGATGCTAATTAGTTTATTGGTTTATGCTTGAACCCATTTGTTAATGGTCATATGAGGAGTATCACTATTGCTCTAGCTGTCCTTATTTATAGAAGGGAAAAAAGTGTCCAAGTTTATGAGATAGTAGTTTCTGAATCACTCCATTTCATAAGCACCTAGCTAATGAATGTCTGCATAGGTTCAAGACAAGGACTGAACTTCAGAAGGAAGATTTCACAAGAATTCTTCTCTACAGTTTTTCCAAAATTCTGGAACAAGTTTCCTAAAAATCACTTCATTAAAATTGATTCAAAATTTCTTTATAGATCTGAGCTCAGTCTTCAGAATGAAATCCAGAAGCCTAGATGAAGTAACATCACAGTTTATGGAGGGAGTTAACCCTCTCAGAATAAGATCAAGAATAAGCAGAACCAAAACAGGTATGTCTATAATAGCATCTTCAAGAAACTGAAGGATGACTTTGTAGGTTAGCAGCTAAAGCAAACACACAGAAAGAGTAGAATTTGGTCCCTGCTTCCAGGACTGTTGATATATTTTGGGTAATAATTGTGAAATATCCATAAAGGAGTGAGTTATCTCTCTACTCAGCTGCTGCAGGAAAAAAGTGAAGGAGATACATGAAATGGCTTTTTAAATTAAAATAGATGCAAAAACTGTATTTTGAGAAAAATATCAATTTTGACAGTACACTGTAGTTCATTCTAGGCACAAATGTTAGATCATGTCACACTAGACTTACACATTCCAGAAAGAGTCCTGCTCAGAATTTTGAAGACTGAAGTATATTTGGTCAGAAATGAAAAAAGCATCTGAACAGCTTTGCTCTAAAGATAGCAGTGTGCCATTCACCTGTATATGTATGTCCATGTGTTGCTGGGAGCTCATATTTCTACTGTGTTTTCCGCCTGAATACTAAGGCACAGCATCCTGATAAGCTATATCCATTCATTAATACACTAAAGCCTCGGTATGTCAGTATACATATTAATTCGTTCTCTGTTAGCTGCTTATTTTTAACCAAATAGCTGCACAGAAATAATTGTATTATTATGTAGCAGCTCCATAAAAGTATCAAAGACAAGTCTCATGCCTGTGTTTCTGGTTCTGGTCTCCAGTATTTAGTGAATCTAAATGATAGTTTTCTGTATCCAAAATTATATAGAACTTACAGGATCATAGAATGATAGAATCATTTAGGTTGGAAAAGACCTCTAGGATCATCTAGTCCAGCCTCCATCCAAAGTCTTCCTAACCCCTACATCGTGTCCCGAAGTACCACATCTAATTGTTTTTTTAACACCTCCACGGATGATGACTCCACCACTTCCCTGGGCAGCCTGTTCCAATGCCTGACCACACTTTCAGTAAAGAACTTCTTCCTGCTCCGTATCTCAAAGCACCACATCTACTCTGCTTCATGTGGCAAGTAAAGCTTTTATTCTTGTATAGAAAAGGCCAGAAATTCTCAGTCAGGACTATCAAAGAAAGGCTTAGCTCCAGGGTACCTGGACAATCAATTGCTGCTTAATTAGGTTCATAATTACTAGTGACTGTCTCGTTATAAAAGCAGCTGATATTGATGTGCCGCTTGAACTTATCCCTGTATCATGAGTATGTGGTACTAAATATCAACAATACAGGCTGCATGTCAGTGTTAATGTTTGCTCAGATCTAGGCAGGAATTGTGGCAGAACAGGAAAAACTTTGTCTTATTCTAGGCAATAACATTCCAATTTTTTATTCTGGAACCTTGTACTGGATTCCCAAGGAGTTCTGATGTAGTCAAGCCAATACACAATACAGAGCTGGAGTTCATGCATAAGGACTAGTGAGGACTTCAGGAAATAATCTCAAACTGGTGGTAACATGTGGACATACCTTACAAAGCATGCCTAGCTCAGGCATCAGCTCAGTCAGACACAGAAGCTAAACATGCAATAATTAAAGGTAGACTGAGCTAATCACTTTAGGTTCATTTCAAAGTCATGTGAGAGACAATGGTGTCCTTAAAAGGGTTTCACCTCATCCAAAAGACAACTGAAATATGTGTGATTAAATGCTTCAGAAGGTGCCTACTTTTCTCCTTCACACAGGATGGAGCAATTCAGATTCTGATGTCCTTCTTTTATGTGCCTAAAGGTGTATGAGATTAATCCCATTCTAAGTGTTCCTTAGCTTAAATTCCCAGAGGAGTCTCATTGGGTATTCCTTCTCAGAGCATGCCTAATCAGTACTGCCAGTTTTAAGCTGAGTATAACTGGGGCTGACTCACGTTTTATCTAAGATCTTAATGACTAAAACAAAGTATGGTCCCTGTGCCAGCTCATTCACTAACCTAAAACTTTCCACTTTGCAGGAAATTATCCTGGCCATATTGCTGTGGGCTATATAGGGATGAGAAACTCATGTCAAAGGTGAATGTTAAAACCACTAAATGATTGGTTAAGCTGCTCTACTAAACCTCTCATGTTAGAGCAATCCCATCTTGCTTCCACAATTTAATATCATAGTCATTTGACTAGAGGGTGAAAATGAATCTGAACTTCGGTGTAACATCATACAAAGCCAAGGAGAAAAAGAAGTTGTCAAATGTGGATTGCGGTTCCTACATTTAACGTTTATATAACATGTAGGGGAAAAAGAAAGCAGAATAGTTTGAGTAGGTAGGATAGCTTGGCATATGGGGAAAACTTGCTTTTCTCCTCCCATTCAAAAAGGGGAAAATTAATAATATGGGAATCAGGGTGAAGGTAGATGAATACATGGGCTATTATGTAAACAGAGATGCATGGGTGGAAGTAAACACATCTTAATGTACTGTGAGATGACTGAACCTTCTGTAGTTTCCATCTGGCTTTGGCCAGCTCATAGTCATCATTCCTGAAAGAGAAATTTTATAACCAAACACGAAAATTGTTTGTAATGACTGCTACACACACTCTTGAGCTTCAGGCTAGAATTTGCTGCACTATTTATTTATTTATTTTTGTCTGCAGTTTCTTAGGTGTCCACCAAGCAAGGGAGACCCAAACGACAAGTTAAAGCAGATGTTGTTCAATACATTTGTCACAGTTAAGGGGGCAAGGATTTAACTCAACAAATGTATTCTTTGTAAAGGAACATTGCAGTTATGCTCCTGGATCAAAAGCTATCTGGAATTGCATAGACCTCTTTAGGGCAGCCCACTGTGCTTTATGATATTCTTATTTGTAATGTGCTTATTAAAAAAGATAACAGAATATGATAGAAAATGTAGGCTGATGCCTACCTTCTTGGTAAAAGCCTATTTTCAAAAACAGGGAAAAGAAAGGGTTAAGTAAGAAGACATTTTATAAGATGGATTGTTTTGAAGCCCAGATTCTTTGGGGTAAAAGCAGAATGACATGCTTATAAGATGTGTACCTGATAGTATAATCATACTGGTATTAGAATTTCAGATGCAAAAGATCCATCAATTTTTTACTCATTTTATTTTTATTCACTAAGGGGAAAAATAACTCATATGTAATAACTTAAAACAACCATCTTCATGTGAATTACTAGATTGGTGATTCATTAGGAAAAGATTCTATTTGAATCTGGGTCCATTTCTGGAATACATGAGGTTTAACCTTGAA
>VZZY01001286.1:442-153412 GCA_013400335.1 Eurystomus gularis
AAAGTCCACCCTTTGGAAGTCCATGGAATTAGTTTTGCTGCCCCTCCTCCTTACTTTGCCTAATATTGAAAGCTCTATCATTTCATGGTTGCTAAGCCCAAGACTGCCTCTGACCACCACATCTCCCACTAGCCCTTCTCTGGTAGTAAAGAGCAGGTCTAGGAAAGCACCATCCCTGGTGGTGGGCTCACTTACCAGCTGAGTCAGGAACTTGTCTTCTACACACTCCAGGAACTTCCTGGACTGTTTCCCTCTCTGCTGTGTTGTATTTCCAGCAGATGTCTCGTAAGTTGAAGTCCCCCGTGAGAACAAGGGCTGCCTGTTTTGAGGCTTCAGCCAACTGTCTGTAGAAATCTCCATCGACCTCTTAATCCTGATTGGGTGGTCTATAACAAACTCCCAACAGGATATCTGGCTCTTTGGCCTGCCTCCTCATCCTTACCCATAAACATTCAACCATTCCATCCCAGTTGTTGACTTCTACACAATCAAAACACTCTCTAACAGAGAGCCATCCCACCACCTTTTCTACCTTGCCTATTCCATTTGAAGAGCTTATAGCCACCCACTGCAGCACTCCAGTCCTGAAAGTCATCCCACCATGTTTCCATGATGGCAACTACATCATAGCCATCCTGTCATACAGTGGCTTCCAGCTCCTCCTGTTTGTTGCTCATGCTGCATGCATTAGTGCAGATGCACTTGAGCAGAGCTGTCGAATTCCCTTCCAACAGTGGCCTGCCATTCTTAGGCTCAACTCTACCTAGCCCAGTTTTATCCCCTGCCCACTTCGAACCTGGTTTAAAGCCCCATCAATGAGCATGGCCAGCTCATACGTGAGGTAGGGATACCTCTAAATCTTTTATTTGCAGATAGCCTTCTATCTAAACAGAAAGAGATGTAATAATCCAAAGGAAAATGGACTTTTAAAAAATCATTAGAAAAGAAAAGTCAATAGTGAGTGATAGCCAACACTTCAAGGTACTGAAACTGGTGAATGTGTGACTGGAAAAATAAGACCTCTATTCTGCAAAGAAAAATAGGTATTCTCGGTCTGGATTATGATTTTACTATATTGAATCACTAGTAACATCTGCTGGACATGCAGGAGCTGACAATTCATGTCTGACCAGAAGTTGGTACAAGGATCTAGTCTTTGACATTAGATAAGGGAGAAAGCAGAAAACCCGGAAGAAAGGTGGCTATGTAGGGATAGCTGAAGTAGGAAAAGATCAGTGAAGAAATTTTGTAAGTCCTATACTTACTGTCTCTTAAAAACCTGTGTATTCTTGACTTAGTCCATATGGTGTGGGATGTGGTTGTACAGATTTTTCAGCCAAATCTAAGTCCTATACTTCTGCAAATCTAATCTGAATATGCTCGTTTCCCCCTAATTTTCTTCCATCATCCCTTTACCTCATCACTGATTTTTCTTGAGAGTCATCTCTCACAGTTCTCTCTTCTCTCCAAAATAATATTTTTCTACTTCCCTCTTAACTTTTCTGCTGTATGTACACAGACTTGTTCCTTCACTCTGCTGTCCATGGCCTGGGAGAAGATGGGAGCTCCTGAGTGCAGAGAAAAGATGTACATGCAGCACTGAGCTCTGGCCATGTGGTTGCATTTTTTATTTCTCCTTGTGGATGCTTGGCTGAGAGCTGACTTAGGTCTTCAGTTCCCAGTCAAGCCATCAGTGTCTCTGCTGACAAAATGTTAATTGCTTCGAACTTAGGGGAAATAGCTTTAGATAACCCTGAGCAGCATCATTAACCATCCAAGTTCCTTCTTAAGTGTCACTCTAAGGTAGCAGATCCCTTATGTGCTTTAGTGAAATTTCTGTATGTGATACTCTCTTTAGGACCTCATGAAACATTTTTGCTGACCCTCACTGTTATCCTTGTTTCTCTTGGCTACAGCAAACAGCTACCTTCTGCCACTCTGGCTGCCTGCTCTAGCATTTCCCTCAAGAACTTTCTCTTTCTGTTCTTCGAATGGATCAAATGTCTTTGTCCCCTGTGCTTATTAGTTGTGAGTCCCTGCATGGGTCTCAGCTGTGCCATGTCTTTCCTGCTCTGTTTTTTTTTTTCAGGTGGGTTGTGGAATTCAGTCAAAAAGAACCATTTAAGAGCATACCCTCAGCTGTGAGGGAAAACTAAACACCTAACAATAAGTAGTATGCTATTTATTGATTCACAAAAAATTACCAGGGCTATGGTGCACCTAACACCCTCACTGCCATTGCCCTGGAATTCTGTAGGGAGTTCACAACACACCAGCTATTTTGATAAACAGAACTGTATCTCCTTTGAAGCACACAGTAACTTTGACTTGAGAGATAATAAAGAATATTGGCACAAGTGATACTTTCCAATTGTTCAGCTTGAACTTTTGAAATCTATTTGCTAAAGACTCACGTTTTTTGGTGGGTTGTTTGGGCTGGGAGCTTTCTTGTGACACTTGCCAAAATCCTTGCATGTTACATCAGCTTTGGTATTGCAGGTATTTTCTGGTGGTTTCAGGAGAGGGAGGAACTGCAGCCACAGGTGGAATAGGTTTTGTTGCTGGTCTGGTGGGGCACAGAGCTCTAGATAATAGCAATGGCCATTTGCTAATTTTAACATGAGGTGATGCTTATCTGCACAGTGGACAGAGAGTTCCACAAACTTCAAGGGAAAGAACCTACAAAAAAAAGAAAAAAAAGAAAAAAAGAAAAGGGAAACTCATTAAGCACAGGTGGAGAGGCCTCCCAAAGAAGATATTGTGCCTGTCAGACCTACAGATGGAATAAGAATGAAAGTGGAGTAGGAAGAAGCTGCTGAGTGGATTTGGACACTCTTCTGAGTGCCTCCAGCTGATTGTGGAAGAAACGCTGGGCAGCAGCACATGGAATGAAGGCAAAGGAAGTTGGCATCTCTACAGCTGCCTTATTCCCTGATAATTCCGTACCCCCAATCTTCCTGCCAGTTTCTTACATATTTAGAAAAATGTTTATTAAGTATTCATATTCATCATCTATCTATATGCATATGGGTAGCATTGGCTTGAAATGATGACTGGAGTGGGACCTGAAGGTGTGTGCTTAAAGTGTGTCTCCTAACTTTGTGGTGTTAGTGCTGGGACAAAGAGCCAGTGCAAGTATGAGGTCTGTTAATAAACTGGCCCTTAAAAAACGAGAACGCTGTATGGAAATGGGAAATATGTTCATATTTCTTACTTACTCTTCAAAGAAATATTTAAATCTTCTCAGTGCTAACTCACCTGGTAAGGGCTAGCTCTTCCATGTGGGTTGGCTCCTCCGAGAGTTTCCAGAAGTTTGTCATACTTTCCTGCGGTGACATGGGCACCTCGCATGCTACCAGCATCGCATCAGGAGCCGGTGAACTGGGATCGACAGCACAGATGCCAATGGTCACGCAGCTAGGTTGGTTATGGATAGAAACTGGTTGCCCTCTTTCGTTAACCTGAACAAAAAACAACAACAAAAGCCCCATCAACATCGAAATTTGCCATATGATCTCTTATAGAATATGCCACTGATACATTTCATGGTTCTCTGGCTTGGGGGCCCTCGAGCTTAGGTGCTGGGTTGGTGAGGTGGGAGGGGAACGTGGACTAACGACACAGGAATGTGTGTGAATGAAAAGGATAGATAGTTGAATAAGGATAAAGGAAGACTGGAAAGCAGTGGCTCTTGTGTAGTCCAAATCATTGATTATCTGATTGCTGTGGTCAGAAACCTCCTTACCATTATCTTTAATTTCTTTTAGTGTAAACATGATGGAAGAGGCACTCTGTTCTGATGATTTGCTGTCTTTGTCAGTATTACTGGTATATTAATGAGACCTGGTTATAAACCAGGATCCTGCTAGGTGCTAGAAAAACACAGAATGGAAAAATATTCCAGGTAATTCATGTGTAAGACATGAAATTACAGAAAGAAAAATGAGAAAATACAAGGAGATAAGAATAAGTTGATAAGTATTATTAAATCACATGTTATTTACCATTGTCAGGGTTTGGTTTTGATAGACATAAAAAAAAAAGTCCTAAGAAGGAATTTGAGGGAGGACTGTGCATTAAATTGGTGGATATCTAGTAGAGTCTCCTCCCAAATGTTAGAAACAGTATGTGAAAAAGATCAAAGGCTTTTTTTTTATTTATTTCTCCATTTTAATGTAAATAAGTCAGTAGTGGAACTGTTTTCTTGGGTTGATTGGTTAGAGCAACTGCCTCCTTGATAGTAAATGAGGTCTGATAAATAAAGCAGGGAAAAATCATAAAGTACCTTAGAAAATTGAGACTCACAGCTAATTAACATTCTGCATGTGTATCAACAATGCAAGGTTGAATTAATCAAGGCAAGACCGAAGGATGTTGCAATTACCACAATGTGAGATAATGAAACCCTATGAAAAACACTGTTGAGCTACACCATGTAAATAGAATTTAGATATTTTAGACACACTGTGGATGCAGCACTGTAGGAGTGCAGGCTGTTGCCAGAGTCTTGCAGGGTTCTTTGGCCATTGCTTGAGGTGAATGACAGGCAGGGTAGTGATATTGCCTGCAAGGATACTGGAAGTTGCAATTGCCTGGCAAAGGCTGGCTGCCTTTTAGGCTAGGTTGAACTGGCATTGATGGCTAAAAACCTTGAGGAGATAGCACGGAACCAGAAATTTGCTAGAACAGACCTCACTGTTGCTACAGGAAGGAGTAGAGGCTGATGGGGAAAAGTAAAAACGTCACTTCTTGCCCTTCTTCTCTGATTTGTAGCATTGCTATTGCTGGGTTTCTGGGCTATTGCCTTCAAAGCATGAATAGAATGAGTCTATAGGAGAAGGAAAACATTCCTATGTGTGTAGTAAACAGAGAATAACAATAGTGAGAAAAGTGAATGAGGAATACCTTTTGAGCTGAGAGAGAAAAGGGTAATAATTGCAAGTAATTTTATCTTAAGCATGCCAAATGATTTCAGGTGAATGACTTTACCTGGACAAACTTGCTCTCTAAGATGGGAGGAGAGGTGAAAGGAGCATATTCTCCTTTTCTGAGAAGCCTCTGAAGGTCACCCATAACAGACACCTGACTTGAATGGTTACTCTTAAAATCAAGCTTGCTATTCATTTTGCCTATCCACAAAAAAAATACATTTACAAGTTAGAAGGAAAGGCTTTTATATGGTAAAAAAACCCAAACAAAACAACCACCCCTGGTGAGAAACAAACACAATCCTTCTTTACAGGCTTTACTATAATACTGTAGAGCAGAACCTCTCACCCCAAACCACACATTTTTAAGAACGGGCAATCTCAAGTGCAAAGAGAACTTGCTAGGGCTTTCTCACAGCTTTTGACTCCTCTTTTACTATTTAAGGAAAAGGGCTTGTGAATCTTTAAAGACTAGTTTGCACATGACGTTCTATACTTCAGCATGTTCGTTTTGTTTGTAACTTACCTTTTGCATTTTCACAACTGTTAAGATAATATCTTTTTATCGATGTATTTTTCACATAAGTATAGTGACATACTTTGCAACTAAGAGTAGAAACCCTTGAGCAGCTCTCAGTGCTAGATAGTGACTTCTATCTTTGCACCTCTTGGATCACAAATGTTTTTTTGTCAGGAGTCAAGAAGAGGGCAGGACTTAAGAGGTGCTCTGAAGCAGAAATTCTCCAGCAGCTGACCAAGCTGACTTTAACACAAAAGCTGAAGAATAACATAATACTGATTGATTCACTGAGAGGAAAAAAAAAAAACAAACAAAACCCAACAAGGCTACTCTTTAATTACATTTCATAAGTCTTCATTAAACAGCTAATTTCTATTAATCTAAATAGATACAAAAGTCAAATGATTTGTTCTCAACTGCTCAGTAAGTAGCATAATGCCAAGAATAATAGAAGTACTCTGCCACCTGTTTGTTTTTTTGTTTTTTAAAAGATACAGTAGACTTCTCCTTACCATTCATATCTTGTTTCACTTAGGTCAGTCCATTTCTTACAGAGAGGAGTATATCTAAGAAAAGAGAGGACATAAGTGTGCTAGTCTCTTCTGTAGAGCCCACTGGAATTCTCCCAGCACTAGAAAATCATAACCAGCAGCAGCATCAGGCACGGTCTTGATGATATGGTTTTCCTGCTTAGATTTCTTTAAGAAGTGATGATATGAAGAGAAGTGGTACGTGAATGCATGTAGGTGAGGCAGCAAGTTTTGTCGCAACAGGCAGGCAGGGTGGTTTGGAAGAACAGCCCCATCACTGCTGGCATCACAATACATCACCTGGGCTGTGCTCTCACCTGTCCTGGCAGCAATTCCATTTCTTGGTTGCATCAGGGCATAGGGGTAACCAGTAGTATGGATTCACCTGCAACACAAGTTAAGGTTAAGGTAACACATTAAGGGCATGGTAACATCAGAGATCTTAGCATAGGTATTATGCATGCAGCGCAGGCTGCCCGGGACCAGGAAGAGTTGGTCTACTCCATGAGGAATGCTGAGCTGGGAACCAAGGATAACCTCCTTGGTTCAGAGGCATTGCCTTAGTTGAGGCATAGCACTCCAGTCCTGCAGAATTCTAAGTAATTGGTCTGAGCAGGATGGTGGTAACAAGGTCCACGAACAGACACAGGCAATAAAAGGTATGGAACCAGACCTGAAGTCCATCTTGAGACTGTGTTCCAGGAGTTATCAGGAGTAGCAGGAGGCAGGACTGGAGACAGAGCTGTAATAGATGTCCAAGGAAGTCCACCCAGGAGTCAGGGCTGGCAACAGGTACACCTCTAGCCTCTCTCAAACAAAGAGTAGGTGCCCACGCCAGGGCTTAAGTGTAGCTCCCAGACCTCTGAGCAGAGGATGTGAGGTGGAGATCTCAGGTGAGGCTGATCAGGGCAGTTAAGGCCTATTGGTGCACTCAAGACCCTGACCAGGGTGTTAATGAGCCAATTTTAAATGGAGCTTGTATTCACCTGTCTTGCTCTGGTTTGTAAATTTCAGCTTCTCTCTCTACATTCTTTTGCCAAAGTAACCTTTTAGATCAGCCAGGTGATGTCACAATCAACCAATGATGTGGCTGGAAAGCTGCTCAGCAGAAAAGAACCTGGGGGTTTTGGTCGACAGCTGGCTGAACATGAGCCAGTATATGCTAAGGTAGCCAACAGTGTCCTGGCTTGTATCAGAAATAGTGTGGCCAGCAGGACTAGGGAAGTGATTGTCCCCCTGTACTCAGCACTGGTGAGGCCACACTTCAAATACTGTGTTCAGTTTTGTGCCCCTCACTACAAGAAGGACATTGAGCTGCTGGAGCATGTCCAAAGAAGAGCCATGAAGCTGGTGAAGGGTCTAGAGAACAAGTCTCATGAGGAGTAGCTGAGGAACCTGGGTTGTTTAGCCTTGAAAAAAGGCGGCTCGGGAAGACCTGAGAGATGCTCTCTACAACTGCCTGAAAGGAGGTTGTAGTGAGGTCAGTGTTGATCTCTTCTCCCAAGTAACAGGTGATAGGATGAGAGGAAACAGCCTCAAGTTGAGCCAGGGGAGGTTTAAATTGGACCTAAGGAAAAATTTATTCACCAAAAGGTTTGTCAGTCATTAGAACAGGCTGCCCAGGGAAGTGGGTGAGTCACCATTCCTGGAGGTGTTTAAAAGATGTGTAGATGTGGCGCTTAGTGGCGTGGTTTAGTGGTGGACTTGGCTGTGCTGGCTGGACTCAAATCTTAAAAGTATTTTCCAATATAAACAATTCTGTGATGTTTACTAATTTTTTTCACCTTATGTGGTAACAGTGCTGCATCCAACTCAGCCTGGTGCTTAGACAGTGTTCAGGCCATGACTGAGCACCAGGCTGGTTGAAGCAGAATTCATTCTGCAAAATGAGGATTATGTTGCCTGACAGTTTGAAGAACCATTGTGCAATCTCCTTTGCAGGTACACAGCCTCCCTTGCTTAGGTAGGGCCCACCATAGGACAGCTTCTGGACTGTCTGATAATACTAAGCACTGATATAGCAATGTCAGCAGAAATGCTTTCTGCTTTCTCTGCTATACAAGACAACTCTGATCCAGTGTGGAAAACAATGATGCTTTTCTTTCCCAGCTGGATTTCAGCTGTGTAATACACATGCCTGGAGAATAATAAATAGGATTGTTTTAGCAAAACAACCAGCAAGCCCTCTTTCAACACTGAATTGCCTTTTCCTCTCTAGCCAGTGGAAATGTAATTGTGAACACCACCATCAGTGAGTGACAGAGCTGGAGGAGACTGACTCCAGAGTCAAGTGGTCACAGCTCTTGCCTGAAGCATGGAAGGTCCAGGTCCTGTCTACCTCCCCTAGATACACGCATACAGTCAGCCCTTGTTTGGACTGTGCAGCATGTGGTACACAGATACCAGAGGACGGACAGTTTGAGCTACGATGGTGTTGGGAAGCAGCAGAGCCCCAAGGACACTTGTAGTGCAGGACAATAACATCTTCACATCTAAGACAGCATTACTATATGATGCTTTGCTGGGTCATGTGCATGTTCTGCCATGGACAGTGCTAGCTAGCTCAGGTGCCTCAGCATCACTCATCACTAATGTGTTGACACGTATTTAATCTCCCAGACTCAGGGTTATGCATCAGCTATTGTAAGACATGTTGCTATCTGTTTTTTTAGACACATTTTGTGTGGCTTTTGCAGGGGGTGGGGTGAATTCAGCAGCCTGATAGAAGTGAGGCTGCTGCCACCCCACGCCCCCAGGTCCAACCAACAAGGCGAAGCATGTATACTCCCAGTAGGTAGTACAAACTCACATACACAACATGTATGTGCAGCACTTACGCAAATACGCACAGCACCAATGCCCTCATCCTGTTCCCCTCTCTGGCTGATCAGGATGAAGGTCCATTAGTGGGATATACAGACATGCATACAGTATGTATCTCTTCAGCACCTGGCTTGGACAGTCTGTCCAGTATTTGGCCTCTGGATTGCAGTTTCCCCAGCTGCTGGCACCTGGACATATGAGTCCCGGAGGCTGCAACCCCAGGCCTGTTGCTGATGCAGACCCCCTCACTCAGACACACACACACACATACATTGTAGTCTCTGCAGTAGCTTGATCTGGGGACACAGTCCACCCAGCAGCTGGTCCTGGATCCTTGGTCTTTCCAGGTGCCTCCACTCCCCCCCCCAGAGACACCTGTGCACACAAACACACACAAATGGGTCTCACATGACCTGCAGACCCCTTGATCTCTCCAGCAGCCATCTGGGACAACCCTGGTCCCCCTGGTAGCTAGCTCCTCCCATGGTCTTGTCCCTTCCTCACCCAGGAAGAGTTAGAAATGGCATTTAATGAGACAGGACAAACTGGTTATTGGAAAGAGCACAGGGCACAGCCAGAAAACTGTACCTGTTTGTACTTACCATCCCTTTTTATCCCTCTGTTTTTCTACATCTGTTCCTCCCCAAATCACTTACACCTTTGACCGCTTTAGATTCCTCTCCTAAATACCCCATAAATCTTGTGCAATCCTAAAATGTTCTTCCTCTGCATCCTATAATGTGTCCTGCAGTAACCTCCCATAGTCTGAAAGGTGGTTGTGAGAGACCTCCCATTGCCTCACATTGATGGGTTTCCCAGCTGGACAGGGGCTGAGGCACTTCTGTGGCAGCCCTGGCGGGACCCAGCCAGGACATCCCTGTGAGTCCTTAACTTGGGTTCCTGCCTGTCCTGAGCTCCCCTGGGTTTGTGGTGGTTAGCCTTTAACAGGCTGATGGCTCCTGCGATGGACCTGGCAGTGGCTGGGGCAGGGTGCTATTTGGGTTCACCCACCTGCCATCCTCGCTGTGCTCCTTTGTGCTTTTTATCACTCCCCTAGACAAATGACTGTTACTTTTGGGTTTTTTTTTGTTATTTTTTAATCTAACCTTAGCTACCACCTCTTAGAAAAACTCCAGCTAATGGAGAAGGTGGCAGCATGACTCCTTAGCAAGGCAGGCTGCCAAGAGCATATTAAATCCTGCCTTCTGCTCTGTTCTCTGGCTTTTCATAGCACATTGGGCAAATTGATTGGATTTGGCCAGTAGGGAGTGAATTACAGAAAGTCAGTCATGGATGTAGAGCGGAAACTGACTTTTGTTTAGATGGGCTCAAGTACCATCGCATCTCCATGTGTACTTCTTTCCTCCTGAAACACTGGCAGATCTCAGGCCATTTTTGGTTTCATTATTCAATACCTTTGGTGATGAATAGCTAATTAGCACTGACACAAAAGCCCTGACAGGCTGTGCTTGGAGAGAGGCATCGTACAACATAAACAACAGGCCATAATCGCCACTGGTTCCAGTTTGCTCGCTTACATGTTCTTGTGAGCTAATTCCCCCGAGTACAGCACAGGGTGCTCTGCAGAGCCACATCCCAAGAGATTGTCCATCAGACTTCACCATGAACATGCTAGTTCCAGCAACCACATCCAAATACAAGAAAGCTATAGGAAAATATCAAGCCCATTTTTTTTCACTGCAGCTTCTCCATGTATGCACAAGGGTGGTCTTGCCTTAGGTGGGATTTATTAGGTCAGCTGGCAGTTCGCCAAAGTAATGAAACAGCATCCGAAAATGAGCACAGATGAAAAGCCTGCCAGCACCAGTGGGCAATCCAGCTGGCAATAAACCACAAGAAAAGGCTTAATAAGTTAAAGTATCAATATTATAGCATAGCTGTCAAGCCACCAAAGCAGGTCTTTTCACACAGTATAGAACAGATTCTCAGCTGAAGTAATCAATGCAGTCTCCATTAGCAGATTAAATTAAAGACAAGTCAATTAAAGGAAGATACTCATTCACCACGACCAAGAACTGCAGATGGATTGCTCAAAACGGAGCGAGTTAAAACAGCAGGAAATACAACACAGATAGAAGTAGAGTGTTTGAAGAAAAACATTTTCTTGAACTGTCATGATAATTACTGGTTTCAGGTTGATTAGTACCAATTAAGAATGGCACTTTAAGGTTAGCTGTATTTTAAGATCTGTAAAAACACATTGGTCAGAAGCACTGAAGAAAAAAAATTAATTCTTAGGAAGCAGAGCAAGTGGGAGTCATCATTTGCTGTTATATGAGATAGTGATGCCTTAGAATACTGTGTGCAGTTCTGGTCTCCTTGTCTCCAGCAGAATATAGTAAAACTGAAGAGGGTGCAAAGAGGAGCAACAGGGATGATCCAGTTCCAGCCCTTGGAGATGGAACATGACCACAAAGGGCAGACTGTATAGATTAGGATTCTTAATCTTAGATGACAGCCATCTATAAAACTATGAGTGGCAAAGTGAGGGTTACTTCTCTTTGCTCCAATGCAAAAGCCTAAGAGGCATCAGACAGAACTAGGAGGTGGCAGATTCAACACAAAAACGGAGATGATGCTGCTTCACACCATGAAAGTGTGGGACTTCTTGCCACAAACACAAGGCGCTGGGGGAATATTTGGAAGATGGATCATTACCTACTTGCCATGCATGTATACTCTTTCTTCCTGAGATGTGAGCTACTGGCCACTTTTTTGCAAGGGGGAGATTTAAAAAAAAATAATCTAAAAGCGTACAGGCCACACAGCACAGGGAAGTTTCTGCCTTTATGTTTCTGCCTCTGTGTCCTTCTCAGTAGTTTCTTAAGTAGTCCCACAGAAGCTGCCTTCTTCTGCTGGTACCAGCTGTTGCCAGTGTAGGAAGCTGTGTCTGCAAACATCTGGGCAGGCTTCTCCTGGTTCAGTGTCTGCTCTGCTCATTTTTGTCCCCCTCAGTGCTCCAAACAACACGACGTTTCAAAAAGATGAAGTCACTGGTTACTTTGCTACAACAGCCACACATACCAGTTAGGAAATGCTCCGTAGGTAATAATGGGTCATGTTGTTTTTTCAGGTCTTTACACCCTTGATGTGCTACCTCTCATTTGTCTTGCTGATCCTTCTGATTGCTGTTAGGAAATGGCATCCTTTCAGACCACCTTGGGCCCCAGTAAAATCCACGAGGAGGCTGTCAGGTACTGAAAAAAGGCACTTTGCATGCTTCCTCATCAGTCTGGTCGGACAGTTTTCTGTGTGCCGGTGGCTGGTAACACGTCAGTATTGCACTATGACTTCTTTTTTTCTTAACGGACGCAAACACATCTGGATGTGGCTCTCAGCCTGGCAGTGTTCTGCACCTACACAAGGAGTAAATCAGGGTTTTGAGATCTCACCCTGGTGTTGTTACTAAGGTATTTTAGGCATGGAAGTATACTTACCTTCTATCTCATCTTGAACTTACTTCTCCTTTTGAATCCCTGGTTATCAAGATCATGCCAGTGGATTTGCATTCTCTGATATATTCAGATTATCTTTGGAGTCACTGGCGTACAATCAGGTTTTGGTTTTGCTTGTGAATTAACTCTGCAAAATAAGTTGGTTGCCTGTATTTTTAAACCCAAATAGGGTCCATGCAAATGCAGAACTCCCTGCATAGGCACAGAGCATGCTGGATGTCACTGTACAGTGCTGGGATGGAGCAAGTAATCCCAGCCAGACCAGTCTGACAACTTGAGAGCTACTGAGCATCTGTGCATTGCTCTTTTGAAGGCTTTATATTCCAAGAGCTTTGTCAGCTTGTGTGCAGCATGGCACGAATGCACAGAGCAAGTCTTAATCTAATGCTGAATATGAGTCACTAAGACCTTTCGGAAAACATGCAACTGGTAGCACATCATTTGGCTGTGACATCTGCAAAACCCACAAGCTTTTCCTCCCCATGAATTAGCCAAGAAGTGTCTGCATTTCAATGCTCAGTTCAAATCCAGCACGGGAACTCACTTTTCCGGGTGGAGACTGGAATATATTTACTAGAAGACAAAGGTCAAGTTAAAAAAAACCACAAAAAAATCCATAAAAGAAAACATAGAAGAAACAACAACGTGAATTTTTTTCATTCTGAGTAAATAGAGAAGTTCATGCTTCAGTATCATGCTGAAGGGGTGCAAATGCTCCATTTTGTCTTTTGAGACTGGCTGGCTTTAGGGAAGTGAAGAGGTTGCCAAAGCATTCGGGAGTGACAGTTATTAGCGATCATGTTCTTCATCATGAGATTAAGGCATTTAGTTGCAACGTAGTGACCAAACACTGCTATGGGAAACTACACCTTGTCTCTGCTAAACAGATTGCTGCTTTAAGGATCATCAGCTGCTGCGATTGTTCTCCCCACTGCAGAACCATTTTCTTCATCGGTTGTTGTGACTTTGACCGCTTTGTTGTCCCTCTCTCCTAGAAATGTCCCTGCTTTCTTTGACCACATGCATAAATGACCTTCTGCACTTGGTGCAGAGCAGCGAGCTGGGGAGGACACAGACAGCACCTACAGGGTGAGTCCAGTTTCATATTGTCCTTAAGCAGTATTCATGTTGTAATACCTTTAAAGTGGAGCCCTTCAGCTCAGGAATCAAAAAGGGTAAAGATTCCATGTTAATTAGTAATCTCTGTGAGTCACACAGATTTGTAATACTACCTACAGATCAAAGACATTTCATGTTTAGCATATTTTAATATCAAGATAGAATTAACTTTGTAATTTCTGTAATGAAAGTCTTCAAATTAGTATTTGGAAGAGGTCAGTCTATTCTTCTATTTATCTGACTGAATACAGCCAGCTTTGAATGATGTTTCACATCCAGGTGTACAATCAAGGTTTTGGTACCGGCTAGCCAGGATATAAAAGTTGCTGTGGGATTTTGTAGGTCACTGTAGGATTATCCCAGCTGGATGAATGGGACTCAGAAGGTTCGCTGTGTATGTTTCTACCCATGATTGGTCCCATGTACAGGTGCTTAAGGAAATGCTGTAAAAAGAAGAAAACTACAAATGTTGGAATACCAACCTTACCTTCAGCCATTGCTGACATTGCTTCTTGTTGTTAAGTTACTATTTTGATCGTGCAAAACCTTATCTAGAGAAGTAAAAATAGTGAAAATATGCCTTAAAATTTTTCCATTTGCAAGTCTCAGTCCTTGAACCAAAGTAACCACATACTTGAACATCCATTTGTCCTTCGTCTCTTTTCTGAAGCTTCCAACTTTTTCCCTGAAACTGTAAGTTAGGAATGTTAAAAGTAAAAAAGTCATTTGAATGTATCTGTTTATATCACACTAATATCCATTTATACTACAGCAACCACGGCAAATTCTTCAAATTTTAGGCTTGATAATTGAGACCTAGTTGTAATAATTTATTAGACTGCTCCCAGAGCTCGCTCCCCAACAGACTGCCGTGGCTCTCAGGGTTAGCGAAGGCTGGGCTGTGTGCCTCTCTCTCAGAAAGTGCAAAGTTTATTTTCTTGCATAAAGCTCTGAACGCTGGGCAAAGGCCATTACAAAAACCAGTAGGGTGTCTAAAACAGTTTATACTATTAGTGATTTGGAAAAAAAATATCTTGATTAACCTCTAAATGCTTTATTTGTTGTAATAGCAGTTAAGTGTTACGATGCTGAGATATGGTTTAAACAGAGCCGTGCATTACACAGAGCATTGTGCCAACTCTTCTCAGCCACATTTGTTTTGAGTAATGGTTTTAATGTAAACCAGACCCGAGATATTTCTGGCTAGGTTTCCTCACATCTTTTATCTTTGTCTAGCATCTCCAGCGGCATGAACAATCTTCCCTCCGGTTGTTGTTACTGGTGTCCTTTATAAATTTCCAATTTTCACTATATGCACTGCCTGTAATAACTCCCAGCTATAAAATAATCCTTTGGATTATAACAGGCAGTGTTCTACATTATTTCTCAGAGATGAGTTAACTCTACTCTCTTCTTCTGTGGTTTACAACATCAGTAAACACATGCGTTCTCATGAATTCTGCTGCTGCACAGACAGATCACAAATGTGGACAAGCAGTCCGGAACAAAGAAATACGATCAGCAAGTTGTGTTACTGTTTTTCTGCAAGACCAATCCCTGCAGCACCTTCGAGCACAGTGTATGCCCACCTGCTTTCAACCTGTGCGATGGCCTGTGCAAGGAGTGTTCAGGCTGCTGCACAGCAGAGTTTGGTTTTAAAAGCAGCCTCAGAGATGCCCTCTGAGGTTACCATACAACTACAGCTCTGCTCCGCTGTGGCAGTCAGGATATAAAGCCAGTTTTCGGTGTCCTCCCTGACTAAATCTTAAAAAAACACTGTACACAAATGTTCTGGCTTCATGAATGAAGTTGATGAGATAGCATTTTACCCACGAACTCCAAGAAGCAAGGTGCTGCCAGGCACTACTGTGGTCTTAATTCGAGATGAAATGTGAAGTTACCAAAATACATAATCTGGTGAGAGCTGACTAGTCCCGGTATCAAAAGAGAATCTCATGAAAAAAATATGAATGCTCTATCAGATTCCACACAGTGCAGCACGAGGGCTGTTTGCAACTGCTGTGCAGTTCAGATGGACAAAAAAAGGATTCTCCAGCTTTGACAAGTCCAATTGTAAAACCCTCCGAACACTGCTTCCATTTTGCCCCGTGGAAGATGAGTGAGAGTGAGCTCACTCTGTATTTTCAGTTCACTCCTGATACTGTACATGAGGGAAGGCCCTCGATTCCATACACTATTTTCCCTTCCTTCTTGTCCTCTTCCCCCACCCCAAATACCCTTTTTAAACCATTATTTTTGTGGTTCAAACAACAAGGCTAAACAGGTGAAATTTTAAATAATGATTGAGGATTTTTTTTTATTCATTTAAGTTTCAATATCATTACAGAAAATGTTATGGTACAGAGTTGTTTAACATTAGTTTTATTTCTTCGCTCATTTAATTTCCACACGAATGCTGGTAACACTAATATCTGTACAAGATCAGTCTTTGATTTTTTTTCATTTTTAGTTCTGTACATTTTTAAATGTATTGGTTAAAAAGGCTGTCAGCACTTAAGGAAGCAATTTTTTTTGTTTGTTGAAATAAAAGGTATCCAGTTACTGCCCAAGAGTACTGAGCTGGGTGGCTGCCGGGACAAGAGAGATCCCTGAATGCGCGGCGAGGTGACAAAACCTCGGGGCTTCATTGGGTTCCCAGTGCAGCCACTCTGCTTTTGGCACTGTGCACATCAACACGAGATACAAGATAAAGAACAAGCAGAAGCTCTCTGTGAAGCGGTTATGAAGCATACTAATAAGGGAAATCCAAGTGTTGTCTACGCTAGTATAAATAAGCAGACAGCCTTGTTTTAAGAGCATAAGTAGTTGTATCTTAAAGATGAGAAAAAACACAAGTTCTGCAGGCACCTACTGCTGTCTACTAAAAGCTACCGCTATCAGAACTAGCATTGAACACACAAAGCAATTGCAAGGAAAGGAAAAAGTTGCTTTGATATAATCAGAATAAATTTCTTTGTTAAGATTTGTGTTAAAGTTTTTTTTTAAAAGGTATTTATTTAAATTCCATTTGAAATATAATTCAAGATGTTGACTATACTTGATCAACTTTTATCCAAATCAGAAAAACTAGCTGTGCCGTTGCATATTACAGGATACAGTCAATGATATGTGGACATGCATCAAAGCTTCGCTCTTGCTGGTGACATCATAGCCTTCCAATGACCATGACATCCACCACCTCCCCCTTGTGAAGCTCCACATACTGCTCTGTCTTTGGAGGTAGCATCAACAGTCCATTGGCACTGCGCATACTCATCAGACGACTGCTCATCTGATTCCCTGCAGGAGAGCGAGAGAAAAATTTCAGTAAGTTTCAAATGCTGCGACACAGCACGTGGGAAACAAGAGCTGTTCTTACAAAGATGTTCGTGTTGCTAACTTATTCACAGAGCTGAGATCTCACTCCTCCTAGGTGGATGGAAACAGAGAACTCTGTGGAGAATTAGTCTCTCGTTGCTCTGGTTCTCAAAACTCCCCTTCCCTTTGCTGATTGCTTTCCTAACCGGCCTTCCACGTTATCTGTACCTCACATCTTGTCATAGTAAGTTGCTTTTCTGTTGGAATTTCTAATCTCAATTTGTGTACCTAATTCTGGACTAAAAGCAGCACAGTCTAGAATGTTTTTAATATACTGTTAGAGAATAAGTTTGATTAACTGTATCCTTCTCTCTGAATAGTCTTGTTTAGCATTAGTAGCTTAGCACTAGTAGCCGAAGTAGTTGAAGCCTTGGGCTGCAAGAGCTGAGGGAGAGTAAACTGTTTGATGAAACTAATGCTTCTAACTGAAAACTAGCTGAATCCGGCAGATGCAAGCAGAATGAAGAAGATAAGGACCAAGGAAACAATTCCAAGAGAATGAGGTAACTTCAGAAGAAGGCCAGTCCAGTGACAAAGAAAACCACTAAGAAATCAAGAGACTACTGATGAGAATTAAATTACTGGACTTGGGGATTGGGTGCTGGGTGGTACGGAGTGCAACCGGGGGGTGCAATCTGGGGTAGGGGGTCCCTCTCCAGAGGCACCCAGCGTGAGCTGTAACCTGAGAACTAATAAAAGAGGAATTGGAAACCTTCACTTGGACCTTCCATTTTTCAGCAGGATCCTAGGGTCGAACCCTGATATGGTGGCCGGCTTTGTAAATCTGTAGCACATAGCACTTCAAAAGAATGGGTTTCTTTGGGACAGTGAGCTTCATAACATGTCCTGAAGATTAACAGTATCATATTGGTAGTACTGGCAAAAAATGAAAATGCAATAAAAGTCACAACCTTTAGTTTCTTGGTTTTCAAACTTCCAGATTGACAGAAAAATCATTCCAGACAGTTTGCTTGTACAAGGAAAGAAGGGGTACACAACACAGCAGAGTTAAACCAAATACAGAGTTATAGATGTAATAATACCTTGATTTGTACCTGCAAATACGTCACGGGCTGTGTGATCCTGGGAGTCCTCTGAATAAACAGTAAGATGCACTTGAGCTAATGTTTTCCCTGTGGAGACTTGTATGTAGTGCTTTGTATTGAACAATTTGGATGTAGTAAAAATACAATTAGTTGTTTAAGGATCTGAATCTCTTAAGAAACTGGCAGAGTTGGTCTTCTAGCAGTATACAGCTAAAAAAGTATTCAAATATAGTATTTACCTCAACTGCAGCCGAGTATCCAGAAGTATCCCTAGGTGGCAAACATGACTAATAAAGTCTTAGTCTGCTTTAAGAGAACACATGTGGCCTCTGCTATCTCTTCTACTTTTCCAGTTTAGCTAGAATTACAACACCTCTTTTATTTGTATTATTCCTACCTATGCCCTAACCTGTGTTTGTTTAGTACACACACAAGAGCAGAAGTAAGCAAACATGCCTGTGAGTTCAAGTAAGCATGAGTGGATGTTTCTAAAAAGGAACGTGTGCACATATGCAAGCGAACAGGTGTATTTTGTGTATGTGTATAAAGGCAGGATATTCAGAAAAAGGGAGTTTTAATGGTGAAGTCGGTAATTCATATCATGGCAAAGTTTTATATTAATGTATGTGTACGCATGCGCACAAGTATGTCAGCAAGCCAGTCTGCATAAGAAAGGTGATATGAAAAAATGTGCACACACTTAATTGGCTGTTTTTAGACGTGTATGTAGGAAGGAAAGGAGCTGTGTGATTGTGCCGGTCAGTCCGTGTGACTGGGCACTAACCTGTACTCTGTGCCCAAGGTAGTGGTTCTTGGTGATGCCAAGTCAGTATGCACCGGTGATATTCTGGGCGAGGGTCCAATTTTACATCACATGATAACTGTAGGAGAAGCAAAGAAAAGGATGAACATGTCATGCATTCAGATGGCACTGTCTAAGATAATGGAATCATCTGCCCAATTGTTCTTCCTTAAAACCAGTCCTTTTAAAAACTCTTGTTTTAAGGTCAGATGGTGTCTAGTGCAAGATCAAAAGCTGCAGAAGGTAGAGACTGCAGTGTATAAGGGAAATACAACCGTGATGTTGTAATATCAAGGAGTATGATGGAATCTACATGCATTAAGTGGAATATTCCAAAGCTCTTCCTTTACTGGGAATTTAAAGATAGTATATATCTGGAAAAAAGCTTTATTGTTTCTGGTCTCTGGATAAAGGTAAAAATTTTATTTGCAATCAAAATCCTGTTAGCATTGGTAAAAGGGCAATGGCCAATCTTTGAAATGAAAAGATATACAGGGCATGGCTCACAGTGGAATTTAATGGAACACATCAGAAAATTAATGCAAAAATGAGGGTCACTAGAAATGGCTCTCTGTTTTAGAATATTTTAGCTGTGAGATGAAAGAAAAATACAGATGCCTGAAGAGGTGTTAAAGAGTGACATAGGATAAGCAATAAGAGGGAAGTGCATAGCCCAGAACACTAGGAAAACTATAAGAGGTAATGTGTTCCTTGGTATTTTATCTGAATCAAAAATAGAAGGATAACACATTATAATAACATGCCTTGACTCTATGTTAAACAGAGTTACAATATCCATGATTTCTTATAAGAGTGAAATGAATATTTTGAGGGATTTATATTGCTTAGGGTAGGGGTCATGTGGATTACTTATATAAATAACTCAAGAACAGAAAGGCCTTAAAGTTTGTATGTTCTATTGCTGATACAGAACTATCCAGCTCTTTAGGCATTCCCAGATTACTCTGCATATTTTACAACAGGTTAAAACAAATATTTTTTCAAACAGGAAAGCATCCATCCTTCCTGATTGGCAAGTGGCAGCCTCTGTGCAGATACCTGTGGAGCTTGCTCCATTCGATGGCCAAATGACTCTTAGAAATCATGGGACTGAATATCACCAATAACAGAGATTGGGAAAGTACCTCTGTTTTGTGTGAACTTCCTTCAACTTGCCAGAATTAGTCCAGGGCTCAGATTCCCTGAACGACACAGCCTTTTAGAGCCCAAAAAGCTGTGCTTCAACATCTTGAGCGAATTTTTAAATAGAGGACAAGCTTCTTACCCTGGCTTTGATGATGGTGGGCCGAGGATCCAGGATACCCTGCATTTTCCTCAGTGCAGGAACAACAAAGAGATTGCAGGTGACAACAGCTGACACAGGGTTGCCTGTATGACAAAGAACAGCTGGTGGTGACTCCCTTTTGATTTACTCCATGAAATGCTGAAAGTGATCTCATGTTTTTATAGCAACTGCACTCTAAAAAGACACTAAAGATCGTTTCATGCTCTGTACAGGAAACGTTTCGTTCAAGACTGGAGCAGCAGCACATGGCACGCACACCTGTTAAAAGTTGCACTCTCTGGCTGGTGGTGTGCTGAAAGCCTGCTCTGACCAGAACCGCTCCATGTTCCTCAGGCCCCACCCACCATTTGCCTGGTTCCTCCATTGCCTTTTGTACTATGCCTAGATTTGTCTGAGGCAGGGTTTATTGTGCACAGGTATAACTCCTAGCTGGTAGGGCTTTTTATTCATGATTGAGGTTTCCTAGGCCTACGGAAAAATAACTTTCAATTCCCAAAGGGTGGCAAAATGCTTTAGTACAAATTCTAGGGAGAATTCTACTGATCCATATGTTTTCTGTTGACTCATAAAAGAGGTGTGTATGACCAATGTCTGTCAAACACCACTTGTCTTAGACACCTGGACTTCCCTAGATGACAGTTCTAAAACAGATACTATGATCAGAGACAGATGCTCCATTGATCTCTCCCCTGGAAAAAATTGTACTGCAGCAACTAAAACTAGAGAGAAAAAAAGCACTAGAGGTACACCTGAAAACCACCAGCTTCTCAAGAACAGGATTCTTGTGTAGTCAGAAATCCATTGAAAGCCAGAGTAATAGGAATAAAATAAACCTCCCCCTGACTTAGGAGGGGAGAGTTTTGTAGCCAGATCCCTCAGGAAATGTTTATTCTGGAGGCAGCGATTTCCCAAGGTGACCCACACACAGGAGGTGAAGCGATGCTGCCCTCCTCTGGTTCCATGTCATGATCCCGAGAAAGATGAACATTCTGTGACATGTTCCTTGGTGCTCCCTCGTTTTTGTCTCCATTTTCAATACCTCAGAGTGGCTGCACTGACTTACATGCACAAAATATTGACTGTGAAGGTGGAGGGAGCTGTAGGAAAAACCCACCCCTGTATAGTACCACTTACAATCCCAAGGAAATTATTGGATGGAAAAAATTGTAAGGCCTGTATACCGGCAAATTCCGAGGACAGGAATAAGAAAGAACTCCTTCATACATCCCTGTAAGTCCACCTCTTCTGGAAATTTCTGAGAAAAGTTTACAGGTATCTTCCTTATGGATGCCAACACTAGACATAGGTGCTGTGTTGTGACCCTGCCTGGATGCGTTCCTGTGTAACCCGCTCTAGGTGAACCTGCTTTCGCGAGGGTCGTGGACTAGATAATCTTCAGAGGTCCCTTCCAACCCCTACCACTCTGTGATCCTGTGAAATGTCACTATTGTGTTTCATGTCTGTCACCTATACACAGCAACAAAAGTAATCCACAAAACATCTTACCTGGGAGCGCAAAGATGATTTTTCTTACGCCATCAATATCCAGAGTTGCAAAAGTTGTTGGCAGGCTATGGAAAAGGAAAGCTATTTAATATCTGCACTAGAGTTTGACTGAACATTATGATGTTATTATTTAAATCATTCAGAAAAGGAAACAAAACAGGATCTCTCTCTCTCTCAGCAGTTCATTAGCACCTGCTGCTTATTGCATACCGCAGGTATAATCCTCTCTTTGTGATGACAGAACAATTAGTTTTTCTTGGTATTCAGCTATGAAGTTTTAAGTAGATGATTTTGCTTCTGGTAAGGAAACATCTAAAACCAGATAAACTAGTAATCAAAAACATAAATCTTGTCTTCACGGTAGAAGCCAATTAACAAAGAAGTAATTCTGAAATTATGCAGTTACAGAGCTGTATTTGTTTTTAATATAAGGCTCTCCAAATTTTTTGTAACAATAGTGACTCTAAGTTCCCTCACTCCATAGTCTACAGCACTAGTGACAATGGAGCAGTAGTTCAGAGCAGCAAATGTTAGCTAGTCTACAGAGAGCAAATACAGGTACACGGGCAGAGCTGCCATCAGATAAGACCTAGATCTATGAGTGAAGAGCTCTCTGCCTTTCAGAGTTGCTCCTTAGTGATTTTTAGTGACTTGTTATCAGTGCTATTGCAGCTATACAAATAGGACAGTAATGTGCTGGTTCAAGAATGCGGCTGGCAAAGAAAAGGGACTAATCTATTAAAAGCCTTTTTATATACCTATGTTAATATCGTCCTTTTAAACATTAGAAATGATACTTTATAGGAGCAATAATCACATCAAGTTCCTTGGCTTCATCTTCAGCTAACAACTATCACCTGGTAGCAGATGATAGTTGTTGACCAGCAGCAACTTTGGAGATTTGCCAAACTTTGACCATTACTACCTAGTTTTGTATCTGCTAGGACTAATCGATATCCTATTTTACCAGGGGAAGCTTCTGTTTTAAAATGTCTCTAACCTAATGGGAACTATGTGCCAGACCTCCAAATCTTAAAACCAGTGCACAAACTGAGGTACAAAAAATCTTATTGCTAATTCATATTTACTGGAAAATCTGAATTGTCATATGAGATTTCAACATCATCATTGCTAAAGTCTTCCAGTACTCTCTTCTGGCAGTGATGCTAGACAAGATACAACCTTACTTTAATTAGCTCAGCAACCTTCAGATCAAGTGGAGGAATGGTACATCCCAGGCATCACTCTGCAGTCATGTAGCACATCAAAATACAGGCATACAAAGCAAATTCTGGCTTCACTCTTGGAATCTACTCAAGGGCTTTTTTATCAATATAGTAATCAACATTCATATTTAATGCTTTTTAAGACAGAATTAATAAAAACTATGACATGGTACTTGCTATTGCACTACAGCCAATGAAAATGAGAGTGTTTATGTTCTCAGTAAGATTAGGTGACCAAATGTTTTGGTAGCAGTAATATCTTTCTTATGGCATCAAATGAAAATGGATGTTTGGGGAAAACAAGATTTCCTAAAGCTTTTCTGGCTAGTTATTAAGACTTTATTGCTACAATTCTACAGAGGAATCTCCAGGAGAAAGAATTACGTTCACTTCCAGATAAGTCAGAACCAGAATTTAATATTCTGAATTCTCTAAAACAGGTTATCCATTCTTGTTAGCAGCAGAGGCTGGAGTGCAGATCCCACTTTTGGAGTTCCCCACACTGGTTGCAGCAGTATGACAGAAGTGGGGAGCAATTTCCACACCTGGGCTACATCCCGCATGGGAAGAAACATGCTTTCAGCTCGCTTGTTCCTCTTACAGAAGGGAGGCGGTGGTAGTAGCAGCGCAAGCACCAAAGCCACGTGCAGTTCTTTACTGGATTTTATGCAGAGACAGTAAAAGCATTTGTTTGTTTTCACAGCAAACACGCACTTTCTGTTCTGCTCCCTGGCAACAGTTAAGGGCTAGTGGGAGTCAGTTCTGAAAGCTGCACTTGGCCTTGTGTTACTGGACCGTGCCAACCCAGCCTGCAAACAACCTGCGTTCCACGGTTCCTGAAGCAGAGCTGTAGATGTCTTTGCGCTACTGGACTGTGAAGGGGAACTTTCTATTTTCAATACATGTAGTTTTCATCTTCTCTACAAAGCACACTTCCAGACTCATTAATTAGCAGTGCTACAGCAAAGGAAAGCAATGCTTAAGTTTTCTGAGGCAAACTAAACACGTAAAGGATCGTGTTTACTTGAAAATTACTATGCTCAATCAGGCAATTAGATTAAAGTTTGTAAATTAGCTGTCATTCCACCTTTCTCAAGAAATTGCCTGCTTACAGGAATATGACTTATGCAAATTCTGAAGTGAAATGAGATGCTTATTAAGCAAACCAGCAATTAAATGTCCATATATTGTCAATAACTGAGCTCTGTGATCACAGTGAAGACTGTAGCCATACCTATACCAACATGGTTTGCCCCCCAGTCCCCATACCTGATTTGCAACAGTTATCAGAGAAATACATCTTCCTCATAAAAAGTAATCTCTCTGTTTCAGTTAATTTCATCCATAAAGATGATGACTAATCTGAACAGGACCGACTTGACTTCTTTTCACATCTTCTATATGTTTTATAGTATATTTGGAAAACTGAAATCTACTGAAGCACTTTTATATAGGATATTTGGCCCAATAAAGCCTCCATCCATGCTACCGAAGTAGAAAGATTTCTTACCCTGGTTTCATAAAAACTCTGCCAAAGTGAATCTGTGCGTGAAGATCAATATCCAGCACCTGTTTAAGATAGTCCTGTTGAAATAAAAAAAAAAAAATCGATTAAGTGACATCAAAAGTGGCTTACATCATCTAGGCATTCAAAGCAGTTAATTAACATCAAGTGAAGATGAAAGACTTTTCATATCCTGAAAGTGCTACAGTGCAGTGGGGAATTTCCAGTATTTTCCAAAAAGAAAAGGTGAAGAACAGACTCATTTTAGGTGCCAAACCTGACTCCATGAGGACATAGTAATATGTAATAATAACAATTACTTAAAAGTCTGCTGCAACATCAGAATCTTAGAGGACCCCACAAATACCTACTATTAAAACATTCTCTATGTCAAAGATGGAAAAAAGCCTTTATGGTTCAAAGTGAAGCCTTAAAATCATCAAGTTATCTAACTTTTGCCATGGAAGCTATCTAGCAGTAAAGTCAGAGATGTCCTAGTACTTTTGAAATCACTACTGCACTGTAGAAATCATAGTTTTCTAGGATACTGTAATTATTGTAATTTCTTGGGGACATGGTCTAATTCACAGTGGTCAAGTTTAACAGGCCTTAGAAAGGGAAAACTGTGGGTGGCTTGTGCCTTAGTTCAAGTTAAATGATTTTGCATAAACACAGTTGATCCAGTCATTAAAACAAATTGAATTACTTTTTAGTCTTTATTGAAAATTGCGTTGCTCAAAGCTGCAGTATCCTGTCTTGTTGTGTTTAGTGAGACACAGGATGTAACAGTCACCTGTGAAAAGAGACTCTGGAAGCAGTAAAGATGAAGCTCCCTTGCAGGTTTTTTTTGTGTGTGTGTTCAAACACTTGGAGAGCAGGAACTTTTTTCAGCCAGGCATGAATTCTCAATTATTGACTGCATTAACCTCGTTTTTACTTTCTTTAAACCTTTTGGATGTTCATTAAAACTGTTGAAAGCTCAGTATCAGAGGGCTAACCATCAGTGGAATGCAGAGCCTAGTGACCTTATGTCTTGCCTCAAATTCAGACTGGGGAGAAATTAGCCAGAAGGCACAAATGCCTGCAAGACCATCCAGCAGTCCAGTCGCTTCCTAGTGTTCCTGTGTCTGCACTATGTTGCCACGTTCCAAATTTAAAGACCAGCACTTGTCCTCGATTATTTTTCTAGGAATACTGTGGACAATAATGGCAGTGAAAGTAATTGGCACTGGTTTAACTTGGTTATCTGTTTTCATGATGTATCCAACAATATGATTTCTACTCAGAAAAGTGACAAAAACAGCACTCATGTTTGCCATCTCCTAATGACTGTCTTTAGCATCTGTTAGTTATAAAAGGAGAGATGTTTCTTTTACCTGCCAAACTCACAGATTCAGCCTGGGATCAAAAAGTAATCTGAGTTTTCCTTCGCATAAGTCATGATTAATAAATGTCCTGCAGGTTCATCTACGCCCCACCAGCATCTGTGTATCCCTATTTTCTTTGATGGTTTTGGCACAGGGATTACCAACAGGAACTCAATCAACAATTCTGTTAATGATTCAAAAGGCAAATATATCAGCTCACTGTGTCTTGATGTACTGCCTCTGTAGGACTATCAGGCGCAAAATGTGATAAAGCTATTTTTGTAACAGATACAGCTTTGGCATATTCAGGAAACAGATCTGCTGAGTAAGAAAGAGCTATTTGTTTACTCAGGTTGCTTTTCAAAGTACTTTCAAAGTAGCTTTATTCTACCTACATTTTACCTGCCCTAAGAATAAAAAGAAATCTGTTGCCTATATGCGCTATTAACCAAGCAGCTTCCTCATGGTAACTATATAAACCATTCCTTAAATAAAAACACATTTGCAAATCACTCACACCAAGAATTAAAATAATCCCTGTTGTACTATGTCTACTATAGTAGAGTAATAACAAATGGACTGAGGATTGCATTGAAGACTATTTTCTTAATTAATTCACATTTAAGCACTCCAAAAAGCGTAAGAACCCTTTCTGATAAACATTAATACAAAGGTAGCTCTGACGACAGACTCGTGCTTGAAATTCTTACATTTATTGTAGCAAGTCAAACTTAAATTTAGCATACCTTTTCCCCCATAGATACGCCTCCTGATGTAATGATCACATCAGCACGGCTGATACCCTCATTCAGTGCATTCAGTAAATCATCTGGGCTACAGAAGAGAACAGGCAAGCAGATTAGTGGCATGGAACTATTACAAGTTGCAGTGTAAGTAAATGTTTGTGTGCACACGTAGAGATGTATACATACACACAAGTATTTTAAGAAAGAGATAAAGAGAACTTTTCCTTCTTAAGACTCCACACTGCTCTGTTCAAGAACTGCAATCCCATTAAATGAACAGCACACTGTTTGCCACCTTTCTTTCTAAGAGCTTTACAACAGGAACAATGGGATACTTTAGGCTGGGGTTGAAGAACACTAACACAAGAGTCTAAAAGTAGGTAATTTGCACAGTAGATAGCAATAAAAATTATGATTTAAATGAACTGACAGGGCTACATAAAGGGACCTGACACATCAAAACTACTGGCCACCAAGCAGGCTGCAGTACTACCTCTCTAGCCACATGAAAGTTTCATCAGTGAAAAGTGAGAGTAAATCCTTAGTTCATCTTTTCCATTAAGGGGCTCTGCAGCAAAGCCAGCTGTACATCACTTCATCTTGAAAAACATAATCCATCCTGTTCAAGTGTCTATTTACCTCATGAGAAACAGTGTAAGGGGACCTGTGAAGTTCCTCCATACGAAGAGCATAACTGCAAAGGTGAAGGACAGAAGCTGAGTATATTTCAGTTTTGGTGTCTTCACTCTTTCCTTTTTTTAGATCTAAATGGGAAACTTTGAAGTGGGCATTACCTATCTAACCGCAGTACTGATGCCAATACAAAGCTTCAAGGCACGCGGTAGAGAAACTTGGTAATACAACTTTCACAAGACCAAAGGAATCCAAAAGAACTTCCATTATATGAAATGCATAATTTGTATTTAATGTTTGTGAACTGACCAGAAGCTGACCGATCGCTGTGACTGTATGTAATGTTCCTTCAACAGTGTGCTTTTACTGTAATGATCCTGAAAGGTTTTCATGGGAGGCTGTTCCTTCTTAGAATGCAACTGAATGAATGGGCACTAATGCTAGTGACTTCACCTGGAACAGAACCATAGAATCACTTAGGTTGGAAAAGACTACTAGGATCACCAAGTCCAACCTTCGTCCAATATCGCCCTGACCCCTAGACCATGTCTCAAAGCACCACATCTATACCGCAGCATCTCAGTTAAATGCCATGCTACAATTACAAAAATGCCATTATGGGTTATCAAGGCTCTGCAGGCTGTGAATGGCTTGTGGGCTTTCCTTCAGGAACTTTGGCTGCATTTCACTAAAAGATATAATCACTGCAGTTATTTTGGGGTTTGAACTGGAAACGGGAAAATTAGAAATATTATGCAAGTCCTGGTTGACCTTTCAGAGACTAACAGAAACTGTGTGTTTCAAAAGGTCTCAGAAAGAAAAATCCTTTCCTCCGAGCATCCTGTCTTTGCCTATGGTTTCGTGAAATATGAGCAGCAGTTAGTACTACGTGGTTTTGTGCACACTACAAATTACGTGACTAAAGAAAAACTCTGCTCCCTCACTGAGCAGATATCTCAAGCGCATGCAGCCCCGCACACTCCTCATCTCCTCACCAGAGAGCCGTCATGTGTCCTCTACCTTGGTTATGCCTTACAGAAAGACTTCAGACCCTTTCTGCACCATGTCCAATAACTGATGCAGCACCTTCTTTGGCTCCACAGTGTGGTTATCCTGCAAAACTTTTCTATCTGTGTCGGGTTACATCCACTCTTTAGGGTCATACTGCTTTGTAAGACGTCAGCAACAAACTACAGCAGAAAGAAGGGCAGATTGCTACTGCTGTAGTGTAGGCTGTAATCAATCGGATTTAATTATACACTACCATTTTTTAAAAGAAAACAGAGGCTGCAGATATTTTGGCATGCCTCCATGACTTTTGTTTAGGGTACTGGGTATCTTGGATACGCTAAATGGCCTATAATGAATGGCTAAACTGTTTTCTTTGGGAGAAAATATAAAACACATAGACTCAAGCAAAACCATCTCCTTATTTGTTCTTCAGGAAACAGAGACATTTTCTCAGCTGCCCCTTCTGAAACCTCAGGATCATTTTATCCCTAAACCAGCACAAGTCTTCACTAGTTGTTGAAGGCAAGAGGAAAGAAGCAAGTTTGTTCTTGGCTACTGTCCGTGTCTTCCTCAGAACCAACTGTTTCATCTTGTTGGTCTAACTAGTAATCTGTATGTTGCTTAAGATATTGCTTAAGATTATTATAGAGCTTGTAATAGGAAAAGGCTCTCAAGATCTAAGTATTCCTTAATCCTTGCCAACAAGGGTGCAGACTGGAATGTTGCGAGGAAAATGTATTCATTACACAGGACGACACGGGCCTTCCTCAAGCTCGATGACAGTCAGACACTCATGCCGCTATTACAAGGCTAAGACCATTTTCAGTATATTCTTCTCATTAGACTGTGATGCAGCTGGACCATATCTGGAGCTTGCTCCAGGCTGTTTCATTTTATCTTGCTTAATTACTTAAAAGTTACTCATCGGTAACAAGATCACCTGTCTGGGGGCATCCTAATTCTGGATTATGAAGTGTGTTTGCTTTTGGTTGTGGTCTGAGAATAACAGAAGAAACAGGAAAAAAAAAAAGAGGCTGTATTTAACTGCTGTTAAAGTTAAATAGAATGGAAGTGCTCCTACTTACATACCAAATATATCTATACATATGAATCTATATAAAATTACTTAACAAAGGAAAAAAACCCAACAAACCTCCAAAAAGCCCAAACTCAAATCAGGTGAAGACTCAATTCACACCTTTTGTTTACGAGGGTGTCCTATCACTGGAGCAGTTAGTAATATAGTTTTTTTGTTACATCATGTAAAAAGTTGAAGATTATTGGCCTTCATGCATTTTTCTAGCATTTCCAGTAGAATGACCTGTATAATATATCCCTTTCTTTATCATCTGTATAATGCAAGACATTTAAAAATTCTACCACTAAAAATTTATCCAACCAAGAGCACTGCATATCATCTCTAGATAGTTGCAAAATGCATTGAATTCATCCAAAATGAAAGATATGATAGAAATTTTATTGTAATAAACTGAATGATAATGCTAGGTTGGTTTTTTTTCTTTCCTGAAGAAAGGAGTTCTGTAAAGAACTCCCTCCCTTGCCCTTGCAGAAGACTCTTTTGCCATATTTGACACATTATTTTTTGTCACTCAGGTCTGTCTAAGTTTCTATCCTACTTGAGGCTGGTAGTTCCATGACTCTGCAATTAACACAAAACATTCCTTACAGGAGTCACCTGCTATAATCTTCAATCAACACTGTAGCAAACATTTTCCTTGCCTTTACTGGATTTAATGCAGAGAGTTATCATTCAGCTTACATGTTAACACATATTTGATATAATCAGATAACAGATTCTCACTTCATTTGTTATATTAACAATGAGTATCTTATTTCGATTGAGATGGAAAGGGAATAAATAACTGAAGACTACTAACTGCTGAAAGAATAGACAAAATAACTTCAGTATCTGAGCATAACAGGACAAGATTGTTCTAAAAGGCCTGTGACAAATCACCACGGAGCTGAGAAATAACACTCATTGTCTGAGCAGGTACAAATCAGAAGCTGAAGCCCTGGCCATTGCTAGGGGCAGGGCACTGGATTAGTTAGACCAATGGTCTAATTTACTATGATAAATCCTTTAAAATGTCCTGTGAAAGTGCTATTCTTGGAATTTTTTTCCTTCATGGACAGAACTGTAACAGGTGCTCAAATATAATGGTGAATACCTTCATCAATGTAAAGTAGATTTTGATGGGAACTCTCATTTCTGGATGGCAAAACTATTCTGTTTCATTTGGTGATTTTCAAAGTCAGAGTGACATTGTGCACAAGGGATTGTGCTTTTCTAACATGCTGCAACTGACTGAAAAAAATGACACTGTATGTTTCAGATAACATCCCAGCATCTTCTGTAAATATAACCAAGAAAACTTGTTCTATAAGGATTACATACAGTTTACAAAACTGCTCATACAGGTAAGCACAAATCCAAACTCTCTCTCAACAGTAAAAATCCCCATCTACAGCAGATTGTGTGTGCACAGATATTATGCATATTGTACAGACAGTTTTGAAGCTGCAGACAGAATGCTTTCTACTTTGAAGTATATCTTTATAGCCTCTGCTAATTTTGCCAATCCGATAAACAGATTATCTGCTTTACTACCTCAATTTCCTGACCCTCTTTATTCAGTTTTATGGAACACAACAAGCAGTACGATCGGGTAATTAGTTGGAGGGTTATCTGTTGTATAGTGGCAGCAGCACGTGTAGAATCCAGTAGGCGGATGCATGACATTGCAGCTGATGTGCTATTCGAGTCCACTCATTTGAGGAAAGGCCTTGAAGGAAGGCAGTATATCTGAATAGGAACACCTTCTGGATTAACGAAAAATTCTGATTATCACAGCTACTTTGTGGAAAACTGTTATGCAGCACTTGATTGCTGAGCTGTCTTTGAACTCGAAAGATACACAGGAGCCTAAGAGCTTGAACAAGAAAATGCTGCAAGCCTCATTAAAACAGACATCAGCCATGTAGAAAATTTTTTCCTTTGTCTCCCTCAAAAGAAATAGCTACAGTACAGTCAAGACCAAAGAATTCTCTGTTTTAAATGCCATTTTGAAGTACCCTAAATTACAGTGTAATTTTCTCTTTCAAATAGAAATCAACATCCATTAATTCACTCCGGTTGATCCCATTGTTATGCTTCACTGTCACTAATTATAAATCTGTCAGCCTTTTCTGTGATACAACCCTCAACACCAGCAGTTTGATACATGCAATTAAACTGCTCAGTTTTCTAATTTAATTTGGAAAAAAATAACAACAAATGGTGATCTGTATCACCTACCACTCTGGAGCAAAATGAGTGATCCCTGTAAAACTGAATGGGAACATTTAGTTAGGACTGACTTATCAAGCTATTGTCACAGTACAAAATCTATAGTTCGCTACTGATTTCCAGGATCATTTCCACCAAGTTCCTTGCCACAGTAGTCTCATTCATCCAAATTAACCTCATTACCTGACAGTCACTTCCAGTCCTTGTTGTTCATTACTGTTGGGTGACTAACAAACACTTGTGATTGTTGTACTCTTCTATGCATCAGCCCACGCTTTTATAAATGCAGGTCTTCTGGAAACCTGTACTTGAAAATTTTGTGCATGCAAACCTGCGTGCTCTACAGATACATTGGACACAGATACAGAAAGATATGCATGCACCATAATACACCAGATGCATGCAGGAGTGACTATAAAAGCAGAGCTGGGTCACCTTTCCTGCCTACTGTTTTACTTTATTTGAAAGCATCTCAAGAATTTCAGTTATATGCTGAAATAATTACCCCTTCAGATAATGATTTCTCACAGATTCAGAGGAGCTGCAGACACACAGTGAAAACTGAAGTGCTAGCAGTGATCCCACATCAATCACAGCGAAGACCAAACTAAACCAGTTGCTCCTCTAAACTCCAGCAGTTGACTATAAACTTCAAAAGGCCATGTACCATCCGTAGGTACCCCTGAGTTTAGCACATTCTGGCCATGTGCACACAAATTGGGAACAGTGGTTTGTGCTAGTTTTGCGTCTTATGAGATCTCTTTTCTGCTAAACTGATCTCATGGAAGAAGAAGAGATTTAACTACGGTACAAGGACCTGCTAGAAATCCGCCTTGTATGCAAAGATCCCATCTAGCTTCTAGTTCTACCTCAGGTTATAATAAAAAAGAAACACCTCCAAAATAACAAAGAAAACTTTCATCAAAAAACCAAGAGACTGTACTTATTGTACTCAGACGGAGATCTCATCAGGCTCAATGACATTTCTGTTTGAGGAAAGATGGGATATGGATTTGATCCTTTATAATTAACTCTCATTTTTCTTCTTGTGCTCATCCAGTTGAGGTGACAGACTTCAAAATGAATAGATGAATGCAGCTGGGCATAAAGATAAAGTCTGTCACTCACTTCTCACCTCAAGGCCAAGAGACATATTTTGCATACCAGTAATTTGCAGAATGCAGAATAGTGAATAGATGCTGTATTATGCTTAGCCATCTAAACCCCAACTTCTGTAGAATGTAACACTGGATGTAATTTGATCAATGTACTTCAATGAATGACTATTTCAATGTAATAGTAATTCTGTGTTTTGACTAGTATGGTTTTGTAAAGCAGAAGATGATCTGATTTTGATGATATATGTAGGAACATATGGGCACTCTTCTGAAACCGTATTTGTTTCAAAATTCTCCAGTGTATTCCACCATGTTCTCATAATGTTTCTTCCTTCTACCTTCTGTGGTATTTCCCTGGATCACTTTGAACAGATGCAGTATGTTTTCCCTAAGAATACAGGCCAGCTTGTGAGGAAAGCTGGAATAATTACAAGTAGCTTTTGGCTTGTTCAACATGACTATGAAAGCTTTGTCTATCTGATAGGAACATAAAAGAATCTGTCTGTTTTTGCTGCTCCTTTAATCGATGTTGCTGCAAATAAGAATGTTATTTTGCAGAGTGTTCTTTTTCATGTTACATTTATGAAGTCAAAGAGACTTTGATTACAGGTCTTCAACTCTTTCACCGAAGTTACCATGAGACCTGCCTAATGCCTTAAACTTTTTCTCTGTATCTGGATGATAACGTATTTTAGCCCATCAGTTTTAATGAACTGTTTCAGAAGACTCCCACTCATATATATGTCAGAATGACAAAAGACCAGAGAGGTCAGAAAAACAGATAGCCACGGGAGTGCAACAGGAAAGGGTCCCACGTTGTAGAAGCCAGATGCTTATGTACTATGGAGCACATTCCTACACAAAGGCATTATGCTGTTGATAGCTGGGTCCTGCATTACATTCTTGTCTGGTGCTTATGTACATTCATCTGCAAGCATTTGCTTGAGAATTGTAGTGATTACTTTAATCAATGCTGAAAGAGCAGGACCAAAGCTTTGATAACAGCTGTCTTCAGGGTGTACTAACCCACGACTTTATCCACTCTAAATCCAGGCCAGTGTGTGTCTGCTGACTGTAAGAAGAAGCCCGAGAACAGCTGGTTTCCATTAATTAATAAATTATCCCTGGCTATTTTACTGGCTGAGGACAATGAACCATATCTCAATACTTACCAGAAGTCCATTATTTCCAAGAAGTTTGATGAGATTTCACAGGTAAAGATTCTATTCTAAAAAGTTCTATTTTGTCTTCCTTCTTATGGAGGAAGTGACTCAATATAGATTTACTGAAAAGTTTTCACTTTTGGAGTAGAAAATACTCAACAATTACAGTTAGGATGAAATAATATGACTGAAGATTACACCGCACAATACAATAATTAATGCCAAAAGTCATTGCTCATCAGTAAAGATGACTGCGCTGGTGAGTCTGAAGGGTAAATGTTGTTCAGTAGTTATTTCTTTCAGAGCACTCATGAAATATGAGAATTGGCTGATAGTAAAATACTATCGATGTAATTAGTGCCCATTGCTTCTATAAAGCAAATAGCATTACAAATTCTGACACATGGTGACAGGGCATTGTTATAACAGAATTTCTTAGCTTTTCATTTTGCTTTAGCTTCAATTTTAAGTAAATTTAACATAAATTCTAAGTGAATTTTAAGTAAATTCATCCCCCCCTGTGACTGCTGTTGAACCACAGCAATGCCTCAAAATCTGTTCTCTGTAAAGCTCCGCCTTTTACAGACTCCTTAGTGACTCGGAAAATGACTGTCTCCAGAATAAAAATGGCTGGGAAGCCACAGGTCAGAAACAATATAAAAAGGACTTTTAAAATTCCATCATCAGCTATGTTTTAAAACAAATAGCTGTATTTTAGAAAACGTCAAATGAAATATGACATTGATTTTTTGTTTACTAAAATAAAATACAAATTCTCCAAGAAGAGTAAACTACAGTTTATGAGAAATAAGTGAAGAGAAGGAACAGGAAGAGAAACTTATCCTGCTTGAGGCCAGCAGCTCACTTTTTTGACAGCTGTTAGTCAATGGAAGGAACTAGAACTTCATTTGTCTCTATGATACTGGACTATATTCCTGCAAGCAAGATGTTTTCAGTGTAAGAAAATGTCTGCGTGTAAGCAGAAATGTAAGCATATTCTCCTGCTCTGGGAGCAGCAGCATTTTCTTATTGCTCCTGCTTTGGGTAGCAAATGCTACCCATGATATGATGGTTGCTCCAGCACTGCTTAGAAGAGCCCAAAGGCTCATTTAACATGTCCTCTAGATTTAGGCTGTTAGCGATGATACATGAACCTACTTGAACGAGGTATTCCAAGCTGATCACCTGCTGGTAGATTCCAGCTTCTAAGCAATTTCTGATAAAGCAAACAGTCTATATCATGTTCTTCACATTAATCTAAAATGTTTCAAAGACCGCAGGTTCCTGTAAGCTAATTGCAGTTAAGTTTTTTGGGATGTGTAGAACATAGTGTAAGATTCTAGTGGATTGATCTCTTTAATCAATTTATTGAAGAAAACCTAGATTTATGACAACCCGGCTTCAACAAGAACAACCAATTGCTAAACAAGAATAAGTCTTTTGAAAGCTAAGGATATGGCAGATTGATTCAGTAATGAGTACAGAACCTTGTTTTTCCGGTACACAAAACAAACGTTAACTACAACTAATCCTCCAACATTTTCTTATAAAAATAGGCTCATTAGCCTCAGTGAGGATCCTCACGACTGAACTTTTCAGGTACTAGGCCTTTGATAGTTTTTTTTCATTACTTTTCTGCCTATTTTTAATAAGACTCAAACTATAGAAACTATTTTTTTTGTTTGTCAATGGAGAAAATGACAGGTGGTTTAGTCTCCCTCTGTTATGACTCCTGCCCCTTCAGCCTGTCTGTGATAGGAGGTAAGTTCTGTAAACAAATCTATATGATTAAGGCATCTCCCTAAATAAGACCTAATATATAATTGTAGATGTATTTTGGAAAAAATCATAGTGGATAGTTCAGAGATTACATGAACATTCCAGTTAGCCTGCTTTAGAGATGATCAGCATGGTAATGAAAAAAACAAGTATGCAGGTGTGACTGAGAAGTTGTAACAGTGACTCCCCGAGAGTGGTACTCCGCTACTACCTTCAAGCAGGTTTCTTCCTCATTTGTTCTATTTTAAAAGGGAAAAGTCTTGATGGATAAAGATGTTTGCTGCTACTGTTGAATAATGTGAACATTCTTGGTATTAACAGAATTTTAATTTAACAACGTTGTGGAGCCATGTATGTCTACAGTGCAGTGGTGCGTAAGAACTCAACTGACAAGGCAGTGTTATGTAATGGAAAGAATAAACCACCATTTGCTTTTGTTTGGCAACCATTGGCAGAATCTGTGCTCCAAGCTCTGCACTGACAGACACCCAGTCGAGCCTGTCTGTGAGCATGCATGTGCCTCAACGTCCAGAGTGTTTTAAAAACGGTGCTCACCAATCTGGTAGGCCTGTCTCCGCAGTGTTCTGGAAGCTCTGTGTCCCTTCTTCTTTAAAAACATCTGGCTTCCTGAGGGTAAAGGAAGCAGAAGGGGTATAATAAAGAGCCAGGGAAGGAGAGAGGCTCTTGGGGTGAAAGGGATCATCTGTGCCCAACTGTGTCCCCCTTGGTGGCTTTGAATACTCAAAATCATCATGGGAAATGCTTCCTCTCTGCAAGGCCAGCCAACAGGAGAGAAAGGGTGTGCACGGGAACATCTTTCTGTTACGGTTTGGACAACCTTCTCACAGGGATGAAGAATGAAGTTATGGAAGGATTTAAGCTTAACTGGGCATGCCAACAATGCATAATTCATCTTTTCTTGCAGAGTCTATGGAGAAACTTATTTACTCTTGACTTCCAGACAAGGCATTTTGGAAGGAGGACCACAGATAATGGGAAAATACTTGGAGATGGGCCCCACTGAAACATTTTTACTCACACTTTCTAGCTTCTTATTCAGGAAATGGGTCTCAAGGCATATTAAATATTACCTTCTTGACCACAAGGGGGAAAAGGCTGTATTTATCCTAATTTTATATCTCCACAGTCAATAAAGATGCCACTTCATTAATGAGAAGCTTCATACCCAGCTACCCTGCTCCAAGAGGAAGGATTAGAAGAAATGCCCAAACTGAGAAAGTTACTATCAGAACCTTATTTAAAACAACTAAAGTTGTGCTATGAATTGAATTCCTATTTTGTGAAGACAGCATTTCCTTTTACATACACTTCTCCCAAGTCAGTTTCACTGGGAAGAAATAATTTTTAGATAGTGCCCTTTGTAACAGAAATATTAAATAATCAGATATTATGTTTTTGTACTCTTAAACGTAGAGCAATTAAATGCAAAATGTAAAAAATCTTCCTTTCTCATGAAGATTTAGAAATGCTTCTTTTAAAAAACTAAAATGAGATGTTCAAGATTGAAATGGACCATGTTATGAATTGCCATTGAACAACTCTTGAGCCCTTTCTTCTTTTCAGCTGGCTGGACTGTTAAAAATAACAAAATCAACCTCCCTCCCCAGCCCCTAGCCCAGGCTAAGTGGATCCTGCACACAGCATCAGCAGTCTATCATTTCAAAGATCACTTCTGGGCACTCACAGATCCTGCCTGACTGAGGAATGTGATGAGAAGAGTGGTCCAGTATGCCTGCGCCATGTTAGTCGGTTACGGATGCACATGGGCACTACTAAAATGAAATCTAAAATCCTCTTATCACCTTGTAAATCCATGCCTAGGTGTCCCATAGGTCATCACAGAAAAGGTCTGTCAGATCAGATGCATACTGATGTTTGGAAGTCATGGAAAAATGTTAACTATTCAGGTTATAAGCTTAGATGTCCACTTCTTTCTGACACTTTTCCCAAGACAGTCATTTCCTAAAATGGCTTCAGTCCCTCATTTGTTCTTCTAATCATCATCAGAGAACAAAGGCCATCTTTAGTTTCTCAAAACAGGGTGACTGTGTCAGGAAGTGACATACAAAAGACTTCCAGATTTCATAAGTGAGGCCAGCTTCTGGTTTACTCATCAACATTATGGACAGCTGTCTCAAAAATAAAAAACTTTTTCCAGCAAGGTGCTAAACTCTAAGAGTACTCTCACAATGTTCTTCTCCAGGAAGGCAGACTGAAACTAGAGATATTTCTGAATGACACAATATATTACACAGAGGTAAGGAAATCAAAAGCATCTTGTTGAAATTTCCAGAAAGATTCAAATTCATTTGAGCACCACATATTAAAAGAGATTGACATTCTCTCTTTGGCATAAAATAGCCAAATAGCCAAGAGAGATTGGTGTTCTCTCTTTATAGATCACTGTTGCTATGTTCTGCGGCTATTTCTGCCGCTACTAGTCTTCTGAGTTTGTGGTTCTACTACATATTGTCCATTAGTATAACATGAAAATTAATTTAATTCTCTAACGTAAGAGTTTAGAGATTATTTTCAATCCAGAGAAATAATTTTGATAATTTTCTCTGATTTGGTATTTAATATAGTCTGGAAACCTTCCTCAGCTTGCTTCTGTTTGAACTGTAGATCACACTAAAAAAATATTTAATCGTGCTTTTTAAAAAGAGTATCTAACAACGCATTTTATACAGTTATATAACTACATACTTTCACTGTTAAAATCATGCTTTATTTACAGTCTGAATTAGTCTGACCTTAATATCTAGCCATTGCTGAAACAGAAACAAATTTTCAAAGTTTCTTCTCTACGTGGCTAAGGATTATTGGAATGTAATCAGCTCATCTTGTCAGAATATCTTTGTTGAACTAAACTGCCTGAGTTCTGATACCGTTGGATTATACGGTCTGTCTTTCAATCACTTAAAAATTTTAATGGTTCTCCTCTGAATTCTATACAGTAAACTGTTGTCTTGTCCTGGGAATACAAAGGTAAGGTCAAAAATAATATTCTAATTCTACAGGAGACTTAGCTCTTTATACATACGCTAGAACTTGTATTTAGAAGATTACTTGCCACAATTCTCAAATATTTTGTAATTTTTACTTACATTCTTTAGTGCTATATAAATATCAATTCATACTTGGCTGTATTAATGATGTACTAATAACCAGATTTCTAAGTGATTCATATCACTGACACAGTGACCCATCTTCAACACTCACCACTTCTTTGATCTTTATCTATAAGTTTCAATTATTTTCTTTTAGGGTGTTAATTGTAAAATTTCAGTCCTCAAAAATTTCTTAGTCACTTGCGTACTTAATTTCCAACCTATGATCTGGATATTAAGGAGGTAAAAAGTCATTTAAGTGAGATATTTTGGCTCCTAGAGGCTGAAGTTCTCTTGTAAACAGAACTTAACGCCTGCAAGTATTTTTAAAAATGTTAACTTATGCCTCAAAAATAGACTACAGTAGTTTTTATTTCCCTCCAACAAATACAGTCATAGATTCCCTCTGTTTTCAAATATAGGAGGATTTTCATAGCATGCTATCCTCTTACTATTTGCTGTTTAGTGTCATGTTCTATTACCGGGTTGTGATTCTACAAATGCTAATTCAGGAAGAAGTCCATGCCTCTGTTGAGGACAATTATGAAAATGACAGACTGTTGTGCATTAGCTTTGCACCTGCCACCTCTACAACATGAAATTTTATTGCCTGTCACACTATGTAGTTTTCTACTGGTGCAGAAGATCCCCTGTGACTTGCACAGCCCTGTTTCACAAGTTTGGCTGTTTTGGCTCTGATGTTTCTTTGTGTTTTCTGAATATCTGCATTAGATGAGATGACCTGTCACATATGACAACTTATCTGAAGTTTGCCGCAATGATTATCAAGAGTTGTGACAGATATTAAACATTTCTGCTTGAAAGGAATATTCTTCTTGATGGAGCACCATGAAAGAGAGGACCTCCATGTCTGAATCACCTATTTCACAATAGGAGGGTGATTTTTAACGGGTTTACCTGTCACTTAGGACCTCTATGTCAAATAATACGCCATAATAGGTACATAAATGAGAAACTAATAATTTCTAATGAAGAAAAGCTCTCATATGTTACTGATTTTATAACTATTCTGATAAATTTTTAAAGCAACTGAGGAGATAATGTGAATTTCCTAAATTTTTCTCATTGTGAAATCACAGGCTCATAAATGAAAATGCAGCTGAAAGCAGCTAATGATACACATATCTCTCAGAAAAATGATAAGGGAACTAGAAAATAGGGAAAAGAATGCAGAGAAGGGGAAAATGCATTCATGTAAACGAAGGTAGAAACAGAGGAAATTTAATTAATTATGTGATCAAAATTCTTTAGCAAGTTTAGTAAGAGACTCTCATAGAAGGAAAACTGTCAAAATGGAAGATGGCATTCTATAAGAGAAGCCCACGCTACAGCAGATTTTGCTAGCGTTAAACTTTACAGCTTTAAATAGTGGATACAAAGAAGAACACAAATGAAATAATCAGACACAAAAATATCCTGACAATTAAGTTAACAGAGTTCTACAGATCAGATCTGAGATGTAACTCTTGTCTTTATCAATGGTTTCCAAAGAACCAAGTAATTTCATAGACTAGAAGCAAAGGAAATGAAATCAGAAGCCTTTTAAACTTGGTCTTGTTATACGAGACAACACGCAAAAAGTTCTTTGGAATACCCGTTTTTACTGGTCAGTTTTTGCAATTTTTAGCAAGCAATTCTGTGATTCGGACAAAGATGTAAGACACAACAATAAAACAACATCAGAAGAGTTCTTCCTTTTTATGGTTTTGCATTTGTTTCTTGTGTTTGGAGTAGTTCTGGAAATGGAGTATCTTCCATTTCTATCCAGAGATGTGTACTTTTCAAGCAGCTTGGTTTTTATCTGCTAAGAACACAGAGAAAAATTGTGGCTTCTAGCCAGCCATAACTTCAGCTATATTGCATTCTCCAGGCTTGTTCTTTTCTCCTATTCTTTATTTCTAGGATTTTAACTGTAGATTTTACCTACGTGTTTTGGACTTGCTGGGTTTCATCTTGAATAGTGAGTCCTATACAGAATTTATGAGAACAGAAACAAACAGTGACAATCTTAGAAACTGCTAAAATGCTCCAAAAGGAAATAAAAGATGGGTTTCCTTTGATAATACAAATATAGGTTAAGTGAGACTTGAGCGGCCAGTTCAAAATGTAACTTTACATGTGATTAATATGCAAAGGCATTTAAAAAATGTGTTTATGTATATCACAGTCCTGGGCTTCGAAGCAGCTGGACAAGCTATTTTCTCACCTAAACACATTTGAGTTATTCATATGCTGAAATGAAATACAGGAACACTTACCTCTAAGTTTGTCTTTGCAAACACTACTCTAAAACAACTTTCACACTTGGATATTAGCTCTGTATATATGACTGACAGAATTTCCATGCTTGTTAAAATACTCGACCCATTACAGCAATGCTCAACTGCTCTCCCTGTTAGCTGCTCTCTCAAACTCCACTCAATGCTTATGCAAGTGACACTCCCGTATAACATACAGTAAAATTTACTCAATGCAAAATGTATAAACAAGAAGAAATAGAAAAAAACATATAACAGACACTGAAGGGTTGTTCATCTTTTCTATAAACACACTAACTCAAATGTCAAAATTGTACCCTTCATAAGATCTCTCTAGTAAGACTTGTATTTGCTCAAGTGCCATGGTACTCCATCAAATCAGTCATGTTAATCTGAAAGATATATACTGAAATTTCCATATGGGCAATATTCTTTTAGTAGATTTATTACATAATGAATTAACACAATACTTATTATCAAACTAATTTACACATTTAGATTTCCCCTTTGACTGAAACAGAACTGCAGATGCATTTTGTTGTAAATATATGGACTGGGCACATGAGTGTGAGAAAAACAGCAAAAGACTTGGTAAGTCAGAATCCTGGTATCAGGTGGGGAGGATTCTTCGCTAAGGGAACAGTACGAAATTATTATTTCAAACTTACTGCAAAGTACAAAATCACTCTACAATTGGAGGCTCATTATTTCTGTTCTCTGAGCTACAGTAACTACCCTGGCAGAAATGACTCCCTGAAGTGCTGGGGCCTGAGTTGTGGGCCCTGAGGTGGAGTTGACCTGTGAATGAGTCACAACCCAGCAGAATGTTTTGTTTTTCCTATTGGCTTCATGTTCCAGAGGCAGAACCTGGCCCACCTGTGTCTCTGTGGCTCTGCCCTCACCCAGGTGGTCATGGCTGGGGTGGTGGGTGAGGCCAGGACTATATCAACCAGGAGCTGATCGGTTGGAGGAGCTTCCTGTTGGGTGTGGTTTCTGTTGGTGCTGGCTGCATCTTGCTGAGCTCTCTCAGTGGTGTCCTTCCATGTGAGGGGCCACTGAGGGAGCCATCTCTGTCTGTTGTGTCCAGCAGGCGATGCTGGCACCACAGTGGGCAGTGGAGGAGCTGGGCCCACAGGAACCTATGGCAGGACTGTCTGAAAGAAGACTTCTGAGGAGATGTTGCTGAGTTCAGTGTTGGCCTGTGTGATCAGGCAACTGATGGCAGCATAAAATGATGATGGCTGAACCAGCACAACTCTCCCCAGGCATGAAACTGAAATTCTATAAAGAACTCTTATTACCTTTGCCGAGGTAATACCATCTGAAGACAGAGAGAACATTTTAATAGGGAGAATTCAAAAGTATCAGCCTCTCTCATGATGGAAAGCAAGGCTGCAGACACTTCTCTGCCTTTGACTGATACACGTTTGCTGCCTGCTTTTCAGCTAGCATCCAACAAGTCAAAAAAGGGTCACAAATTATATTTGTAAAAAATACAGAAAAGTAAAATGTAGAAAAGTAAAAAAATTCTCTTGGGACTTATATCTCACTAAAATTGTTTGCTATATATTACTGAGATCTTTCAAGATTAGTTATCTTCACAGACTCTCCATGCCTAGAAGGTTATATAAAAAATTCCTGAAGGCAATGGAGTGCATAGCTATAGTTTTGCACAATGACCTTAAGCTAAACTCTCCATTTGATGGTGTTGACTTTACAGAAAATTTGAGAGTGTACCTATTCGGTCAGGACAAGTCCATAAAGAACAAAGAAGCTTTACATCCTTATTTTGCCAGAGGGGCTACCAGAAAGATGCTGAGAGGAATGCATCTTTTCCATTGGATTAACCTATTGTTAATGAGGTTAATAACTGTATGTAAGTTGATGCTGAAGTTCTGTTGATGACCATAGTAGTAACTTCCGGTCACGCAGGTGGCAAAAAGTTCCACCTCCAATATTTTGCTGGAGAAGAGCCCTGCCAACCCTTCTTTTATGTAGGCATGACTCTCCAGATGCCTATGATTAACAGCCTTTTTTTGACTGTTTAATTTTTTTTCTCAGGTGAATCTGGAACCTGATCTCTGCATACAATAATTTTGAGAACATTGCTATCTGCATTTTACAGTCTAAAAAGGTCCTTGTAATACAGAGAACACTTTAGCAATCCAGAACATTTAGATACCATTTCTGGGAAGAACAATCCACAAGTTCAGACTCTGTTTGCATGAAATCTCCACCTGAAATCGGAAGCATTCACAGGTAGGTCTTAGATATTTATTACTGTTTGGAACAGTAATGGAGTTTTGTCAGGCCAGAGAAGCAAAAAGGATGCCTGTATGCAGTGAGCAAATCCAGAGGGGTTTGCTTTCCCTAAGATCACAACTGTTGTGGTTGCTGTATGTCACATTCCCTGTACGAATACTTCAAATACAACTGCATTTCCTGGAGCTACCATTCAGACTCGTACACACCTGTAAAACCACGCAGGGGTTGGCCCATTCATATAATTTCTGTCAAGCTAGTGATGTTTTGCATTGAATTCTGCACCAGGGAAGACTGGTTTTGCAATGACCTATTCCCTGGCAGTAACCTTGTGACCCTGCTTGGGAATTTCGTCATCAATCAATGTGAAATGTGGGTGCTGAAATTCACTATTTTCTTTCTTATTTTCTCTTCTTATCACCTCACTTTTACCTGCGTACAAGGAGTACCCTTTTTCTCAAACAGGTGGAGGTTAACCTGAACAAATCCCTATTGAACCAAATCTGTCAGTTGGTTTGATATCCAAAATGAGAAACAAAAAAGCCTGTTCAAAGTCTTCAGGGCTCAATAAACTGAGGAAATATGTTATGCTGAGAAACTCATGCCACTGATGACAGGCATTACACAGCCTTGCAAAGGACAAAAGACTGAACACTTCAATCACTTATCCTACAGCTCTCAACAGGAGATGTGACTTCACTACCACTGGGAACAAGGAGTAATCACTGTCAGATGAACAGAAAGACTGATCACAGGGTACTACCCTGTGGCAATCAAAGTAGAGAGACCAGTAAAGGAAAAAACACCTGATTCTTTTAAATTCTTTGACATATTTCTGGAAATGTTGAGCAACACCCAGCAGTGGGGCCTCCCCCAAAAGACAGCTACTCAGAATCTGATAAAATGTTATACTCTAAATTAATTTCGGCATGGAAAATAAACTCTGAGAAAAACTTTCCTCCTCCCTTTATTGGATCAGAAAAAAAGATAGTTGCTGTAGAACTGTCTCCTCTTATGTGTATTAAATATGCTGCTTGTGATGATACTGCAGCAACAAAACAAATTTGCAGCAGTAATAGATGTTTCAACAAACAGAAGGCAAAACAAGATAAACACCATTCAATAAAAATTTTATCAAATTATTTCTCTGAATATTAGAATAGACTTATTTACTTATCTAATGAAAAGGGTAAAATATATTCTCCAAGATGTGCCCTGTCACAACACTGTGACATTTGCAATGAGTGACATTTTTTCTGGTGTTTCGTTCCATGGATGCCATAAAGTGCACCACATGAATATGAAGTGACATCTTTACTAATATGTGGCACTTACTTATCTCCCACAATTCCCAAGTTGATTGTTGGATAGCCATGTTCTTGGATTGTAGCTAAGAGAGTTGAACGGTTACTGTCCCGAATCTTTCCTGGCAAGAGGTCATCTTCAGGATTCAGTAGCTAGGAAAACCAGAAACACTCTCAGTCAGTCTCCTTGGAATACAGTGCCTTTACATCAGTGAGAATTTTCTTCTTTAGATTGCACAGGATATTCTTAGACACCTATCATAAAATACATGTGTAAAGCATTTTAGTGAATTTAAATTAATACGGTATGTAATGTGCTTGTTTAGTCCAATCCTCATGTTGCTTAGTTGGCTTCTATTGGCTTATGTTCTTTCTTCTTATGAGTACCTGGCTTTTAATCTCAAACATTAGAAACCAAAACACAGACTTTAAGTTTCCAAGTTATTGCTGCTATTTAGATGGTTTTAAAGGAACCTCATTGATGTTGCTAACCAGCTTTAAAGGTATTAAAAGGAATTTTGAAGTTCATTATCCACTTACCAATAAAGATTTTTTAAAAATACAACAATCTGCTAAATACAACAATACAAACTGGAATAATAGAAATGTAAAGCTTGGTTCTTCTATCAATTATGGTTTTGGATTAAAAGCTTTCTTCCAAGATAGTATCATGGCAATTGCCTCACGTGTTATATATTTTGGAAGCTAAACTACAAAACATACATGTGTAAACATATATTTTACAGAAATTAGGAATTATTTTCTAGGACAGAGAAGGACAACACAATATTAACACAAGGTAAATAATAAGAACAACAACAACAATAATGTATCTGTTAAAATTACAGCAACACAGGTAGTAAGGTAAGAATAATCGAAAGTGGAGCATGGCTAAATTTTGATGCTTTGGCTAGCAGCTCTATTTCTGTGAAGATTTCCATAGGACTATTAAGAAACCCACTGTGCAGAATCTTTTTTAACACGTGATAAAAAAGAGAATGTCTACATCAGTAAAGGACCCTTTAATGACATACCAGAACATTCAGTCATTCAGAAGATAGTATTTAAATCTTTAGATTTGTTCTTCAGTTAGCAGTATGTTTCCTGCCTGATAGACCCTGCCTCTGTTACAAAATCTAGCAAGATTCTGTCCCAGCAGGGCTGGCCTCAGCCACCCACAGTATCCAGTAGTCACAGACTAACCTACACTGGGGTTGTGGAAGTTGTAAGAACACCACCAGATGACAAAATTCAACATATTAGAAGTTTTCAAAATCTCTCAAAATTCAATATATTCAAGTTGTATGAGAATACAGCTATTGGGTTTGTGTCTGGACTTCAAAAGGTTTGTCTCGAAAGACATTCAAAATCATAGGTCAAACTTAATGCTGTCTTTAAGCTTCAAACTCACTTTATTTCAACCCACAAGTTCTTTTGCATTTGCTCTTCCTATTCTTGCTCTATCCTGCTGCGGGAGGGAATAAGCAAGAAGCAGTGTGGGTGCTTAGTTGCTGGCCAGGGTCAAGACACAACATATGTAAAATGAGTAAATTAAGTTTGTCTTGAACCTGCTTTTTCTGATGTACTTAAGACAAAACAATTAGGAAGCTGATCTGGAATTCTACTGACAGGAGAATGGCTGGATTTCAACATGTGGTACTAATAAAAGAAATATTAAGGTACAATCCTACAGCAAGGTATTTGGTAGCACTACTCAGTTTTCAGACAGGTTATCTGCCATTTGCACTATAGCTACAGAGGGGTGCTGCTCAAAAGAAATTATCCTTCCAGTCATGATTGGCAGTATGAATTACAATCTTGACTACCCCACAGGTCCTCCCTTGCTGGCAGGAGGAAAGCAGCTGGAAAATGGTTGGATACATTACCATAATTTTGGCAAGGACAGCGTGGGAGGCTTGTGACAGAGCCCTTGAGGAAGAAAACACAAGCAGCTGATTATGGGTTGATCACTCACAAAAATACCTCATGTCAGCTCTAAAAGTGAGTCTACTTGGGAATAGAGTGTAAGCTGCTATCCAAAACACTATACCTGTATTAAAGAAGATACAGAAATTCAGACCTTGATTCTAAACATACTTTTCTTACCTCATTCCCTGTTGACATGACTGCAACCACTGGAAACTTGTTAACTTCTACTTCGGTTACTCCAACAGTTGCTAAGAGACCAATCTCAGATGGACCCATGTGGGTTCCTTTAGCCAACACACATTCACCTCTTTTAATGTCATGTCCTATAGGCCTGAAAATCATAGCACAGAAAAAAAAAAGGAAGAAAAACAGCATGAGATTGAAAGTATCTTTCCTTGATTGGTCCTGCTCCAGGGCAAGAAGTGTCCAAAGATTTTAATTAGTTAGATTGTGAAAATGCCAGTACTACTGATGGTCAAACAACAACTATAAGAATCACCAGCCCTTCTAACCCTTACAGAGATATTTTACTGTTTATGAAGCAGGCTGTTTACAGACCTGATATCTTGGCCTGGTCGAGCCTGCACCAGGATTCGAACCTCTAGTTCTTCAGTGCCCTGCAAAAATAAGGACATTAAATCTGGTCAGATGGGCTATTCAAAAAAGATTAATCACTTTTAATTTCTCATAAGTCTACACAGCTTACCATACTCATTACACTGAGACCTTATGGTTTAATCATCCTCATTGTTCTCCTGATCTATGCATCAAGATTGTAATATAATATGTGATAAAACTGAATTTGTAAGAAATTGTCTTTGATGAGCTCATCACAGAAGGTTCAGCACTGAATACATAGTTTTACCTTCATTTTTTAATGATCCCTGTGTTTATACACCTTTCCTATGTTACATCCTATGTTTGTCTGTTGATCTGGTGTAGTAAGTGGATCCTTTCTACTCCTCTCAGCCAGACAACATGCCATTACATCCTCAGAAATCTGGGAAGAAGCTATACGCTCTAACTGTTTCAGGATTTTCATGTAGATTTCTGTAGTGGAAACTCCTACTTGAGAATTTTGTACAAATCAGAAGAAGGCTTGTTCATCATGTTTATTTCCTGTGAACAAGAGACAGTGGCCTGAAAACTTGGATGTCAACTTTAACATTTGTGTTTATTTCTTCAGAATTGCAATGGTTTGGTGATTCATTCAATGCCAATAAATGGCACATGACTTACATTGCTCGTATTTAATTTATAAGCCCTGCAAGTGTGTTGATGATATATACACTCAGCTTTGAGGTAGTGCTGGCCTGACAGTAGCACTAAATCTACACTTAGTTAAACTGGAACAGTCTAACAGATTTTATTTTTATATTATCACGTAGTACTTATTATATTATCACATATTATCACTTCATACTTTGAAGTACCTCAAAGTTATAAATCAGACGTTGTTATTACAAGACAAACACGGCACATCATTGTCAGTCTGGGATTTTTACAGGAACGGTAGTGTTTTATAGGACACTGGGACTTGTCTCTGTTTTTAAAGGTACCATGGACTGCATCTGAGTTCAAACTAAGTGCTTTAAACTAAAGGCCTTGAAGTTAAAGTTAATGAAACTCTTGTTATGGATGGAGATTCTGTTTACCTACTGTAAAAATGTATAAATTTTAACCCCAGAAAACCAGGAAATGAAGAACAAAAGAAGGAAAAACATAACCCCTGAAAAAACTCATTTCTTCATTTATCACAGTATTTTCAAAATATGCTGTTAATGTAAAGTCTGTTTCTTTTATACCTGCTCCTCTTGCGTTAGAGGAGAGACTATTTCTGGCTGCTAGTGTCCAAAACAGCTGTGCTAGTGCCCAGGATGTCCCATCTCCCTTATCCCCATCTGAAGCTGTAAAAAAATCTGGGGCAACAGTTAGTTTAAGCACTATTTTATTTTTATGACACTCTGGGGATGGTTAGCCACTCATGAAGATTTAAATTTTCCATATATTTGATACCATTTAAAGATAGCTAGGAAGTGTCTAGGGAATCAAGAGGAGTGCCAACGATATAGCTGAGTAATAGAAAAGGTCAGATTTAGGGCTTCTGGGTTAGGAAAAACAAGAAAAGAAAAAAAAAAGACTTTTGAGGAATTTCATAATCTCAGGTTTGAAAAGCACTGTGGAAAGTGTGACTGTGGACAATACGGTGATGTGCAGAGACCTATTTATGGAACTGATGGATATCCCAGAACGCATTAGGAATACAAGATAATTCAAGGTGGCTAGAGGTAGGGCTTGCAGGGATTTATGGAATTATGCTGAGAACATCTTTCATTTGGCATGTATCAGGAAGCATTCTTCTTGCTGTATATTAATATATTTTCATAGAATCATTATGGTCGGAAATGACCTCCAAGATCATGAAGTCCAACCTTCATCCCAACATCTCCCTAACCACTACACCATAGCCTCAAGTGCTACATCCACTTGTTTTTTAAACACCTCCAGGGATGGTGACTCCACCGCCTCCCTGGGCAGCCTGTTCCAGTGCCTAACCACTCTCTCAGTAAAGAATTTCTTCCTAATATTTAATCTAAACCTCCCCTGATGCAACTTGAGGCCATTTCCTCTTGTTCTATCATTAGTAATTTGGGAGAAGAGACCAACACCAGCCTTGCTACAACCTCCTTTTAGGTAGTTGTAGAGACCAACAAGGTCTCCTCTCAGTCTCCTCTTCTCTAAACAACCCCAGTTCTCTCAGCTGCTCTTCACAAGGCATGTTTTCCAGACCTCTCACCAGCCTCGTTGCCCTCCTCTGGATCCGCTCCAGCACCTCAATGTCCTCCTTGTACTGTGGTGCCCAAAACTGGACACAGCACTCAAGGTGAGGTCTGAATGGTTTACTCTGATGGTTGTTAACAGCCAGTATCTATACTGATACACTGATGCTTGATCTTGATGTAGGCGCTACCTCTTGTTTTGGTTAATCACACTGGCCTCCTTTTTCCTAGAAGGTGACATAAAAACTCAATATAAAAAGGGCATAGACATGTTTTTGCAAGGAGCAGTTTCTCAATGACTGTGCATTTGGCAAGTTGATGAGATTTTTGTCTTCCTGCTGGATAGATTTAATTCCTTTCAGTTCTGTGAATTCTACAGTCATTTGGGAAATGCTTGCTATGATATTTAAGTACTGCTACCACAACTAGAGGTCAAGGAGATCCTTTTAAAAGCACTCTCTGTCTTTTCAGAAGAACGTTTTTCAGATGTTAGAGATTTCATTTCAGTTAAATCCCAGCCCTGAAGCAGTTCTTAACACTATAAAGAAAAATATTCTTGAAATATGTAGCCACCTAGGCATGAAAAAGGAATGGAAAAATGAACTATACTAATTCTTTATGCCCATGATTAGCAGAGTGGCATATTCAAGGACAAGTAGAAACTGAAAGGTTCTATCTCACACTTACAGGCAGAAAAAGGAAGCTGAAGGTGGCTGACCATTCATTAAAAAATTCAGAGTTTAAGCACATAGCCAAATAATCTGTTCTCACATGCAGTGGAGAACAGGCACAGAAAAAGTGGAATCCAGGAAGACAGTAATCCAAAGAAGCAGAAGAAAAGAACACATAATCACGTATGTTGCTCTGCAATGTGATAGTCCTCTCATGATGAGCCAGACAACGGCCACAGAAAACTTTCTCAGTAAGGATCTGGAATGATTAACAAGCAGTGAAGGCAATGGTGAATGGGAAGATAGAATCTACACACACGTCTGTGACCTCAAAACAGGACTGACTCAATAAATCCTCTGTTAGGAATAAAGCTAGCCTAGACAGCTTGCTGACTTGATCAGATGTTGAAATCTATGCATTTACAGTAGTATAAGGGAAGTAAATGGGAAAGGCTCATGAGAGTATGTTTCAGTTTTTGCTGTCTTCATCAGCTTTGAGCTCCAGAATTCATCTGCTTACACCCCAGCTGCAATCACAATTCTAGCACAGAGCTATGGCGAAGTGGAACAGCTTGTCGGAAGAACAGCAGAGGAGCAAAGGCTGATTTGAGCAGAGAACCATGCACATACTTCATTCCAAAACCAAACTTGGAGGTTGTGTCAATAAGAGACATGTCTTCTTGTCTTAAAATCTGCCAGTTGATGGCAAACATGATGATGGTGTCCTGAAATCACAGCTGGGTGTGTGAAGGCAATTATTTGGAAGGAATTATCTGAATTCGGAAGGAAGTCTAAGATGGACTGTTTGGGATAAGGTTGTCTAGATACAGCTTCTGTGCCTCATTGGAAAACACATTTTACTTTGTTAAGACAACTGTGAGTACAGAATTAGTACTAGAGTACTGTTATTTTTTCTATGGTATTTGCAGCATCTGTGAGGTTGAGCATTAATATGATTTACAGGTATGCTGGGAAGCCTGTTCAAATTAAGCAGAGTTAAGACTCTGTTCTGTGGACATATGCACCATATCCATTTCCTGGTTTTCTGAGGTCTTAAATTCAGTAATTTTGTCACTTTAATGGAGCACAGAGGCCCGTTGAAGAAACTTAGTTACAGTTTAAAAAAATCTGTGAGCCACTTACTTATCTGTTACATAATAAAACCCCTTGCTCCAAACATATGCATTTCTTGTCAGGTATGTGCAGAGATGTATTCTCCAAAAGCCACCAAGTTCACCTTTGCCGAAATGAGACCAACTCTGATATTTCAGAACCATCTTCATAGCGTAGTTCAAAACAATCCAAGTCATTCCATGGATTTTGCTGCACTTTAAACAGTTCCCTCTCTCACAGAAAATCCTAGTCAATGTATTATTCTGGGATCAGTATGTATTTTTAAGAAAACTTTCCCCCTTCTTACTTGGTGAGTTTAGGAGAACTTTTAAAGTCCTCATCTTGCAGAGTTTCAGGATGATCCTGAAATATAAAGGAGACTGCTCTACTGCTAAACGTGAACCCAGTAGAAAAGAAGAAAAATGTCTGATTGCCACTACTCTGTATTTTTAAGGCACTCAAACTGGATTGTAGTTGTGGATCTCCAGGAGGCATTTACCTTTCACTCAGTTCATGCTCCCAGATACTTTGGTGTCAGCATTCAACAACTGTGATGAAAAATCAATGTCAGGACAGGTAGGTCTATGGTACTGTTATCACAGCCTGAAAAAATGAGTAGAATTGCCACTAGGAACTGATGTGAAAATCCTCAAACTTCTGAGATTAACAGAAGAGGTCTTCTGTAGGACTATCTTTCATATTTACAGGATTGTATCATAGGCCATTTTCTGCTGCACACAAAGGAAAAATGGGTTTTAACTTGTGACTCACATCATCTGATTCCCTGATGAGCTCTGTATCTTCCACTTGCACCACTGCATCAGCACCACATGGAATTGGAGCACCAGTTGTAACGCGCATTACCTGACCAGGCATCACAGTCTGAGTTGGCTGAAAAATAAAGAAACAAAAATTAATTCACTTTTGAAAAGAAAAATCTACTTCCATAAAGTTCAAATAGTTTGAATCGGAAAGATCAACATTCTAGTTTGTGGTGTGACTCTTGATATACTGCTAGTGATATCAACAGGTATAAACGCCAATGTATTTAAAGATCATTAGGTCATTGCTTCAGATCTGGCTCAGATTTTCCCCCTTAGATTTCTATCACAAGAATAACTTTCAGAAGAAGCAATTCACTGATACTCTGATTGGCTCAGGAAAATAACTGGCTCAGAAATATAATACTCAGATGGTGACCTTCTACAAATGTACACGAGCAAAAAACTAGTAGCTCTCTGTACATAAATATTTTCACAGAGGACTCTGGTCTCCAGGATTGAAATTTCTTTGCTTTGTTTTGGTTGGGTTTTTGTTCTGTTCTGTTTTACCAGCACACTATATATGGAAAACCAGCAGCTTGTAAGTAATGTAACCAGCTGCTTCAGTTTTAAGCAGATTTCCTCATACTGAGAGACAGTCAACGCTAGTTCACACAGAGTATCCATCTTTGTGAGGGTCAGTTTAGCAAAGCCTAAAACTGATAATATTTTACAATTATGTAAAGTCACAGTACATGACAAAGTTTCAGCAGAAGCAATACAAAGCATAGAAAAATATCAACAACATGATAAAACAAATGACATGGTTTTAATAAAATTTCTCACCAGGCAGCCTATTTTAATACACATTTCTCAAGATCCAGAGTAAAACTGTAATTTGGCCATAACCACTTAAGAAATAAATAAACTAAAAGAAAAATATTTCTTAAAAAAATGCAACTAAAAGAAGCTGGTTTGATTGCTGAGATCTCATTGCTGGAATGTCAGTGTTCCTTCCCACAGCACTTCAGTAAGCCCAACTTATTTAGGCTTTTCAGTTACTAGTGAACATGTGCTACACACAGATCTACACAGCTGTGATCAGACCAACATATTCTGTACGTGTCACACATATAATTCATGTGCAGATTGACTCTATACTCCATATGTAGCATTGGAGTGTGTCCAGGACTTCTCAGACTGTGATTAGCACGTATTTGATAGCAACTCACAGACCTGCAAGTGGTACTGCCCAAGCAATCATTTACTCCACGACTTTTAACACGAGGCTGTTGGACATCTGCAAATTCTAGACCGGTGGCCAACAGTTCAGCTGTGCAAAGCTGTGTTTGCCCTGCCCATTCCTCTACTTCCTCCACTTCAGCACTGTCATCACCTCTGCAATTGGACTATTACTTTGAAATGTGTGTATTTCAGAGGTTGCTCATTGGGACAGAAGCCCTAGGGAGAGGCTGGAAATGGTTTGTACCATTGGTTTTGCCACTGTATCCTGTGTATCCCAAGGAACAACTGAGCCTGGAGCTGACTGAATCCTGCCCTCTTTCTATGGGTAATGGAAATCTGACACCCTTGGAGAAGAACATAAATAAAATGCTAAACTAAACTAAAAAAAAAGATCACACTTGCCATATGCCATGGTTTGTGTGTTTTTAGGGCAAGGTTCATGTTATCCCTAAAGCAGGCATCTTAAAACATGACATAAAAATAACAGGTTTTTTAAAGAAATGTTATTTATTTCTCTCCAGAGGGTATGCAAGGAGCTGTGGATGAATAGCTGAGATGCTGCCACTTAGACTGAAGATGCTTGGAAGTAAAAATAATCTTGTCTAGTGTGTTATTTTGATTTTTATGAAAACAAATATTGCAAAAGGCAAAGCTTATGCCCTGGATTATGGGAGCTCTTTTGCGTATAGTTGTAGATATAGTCTCTATAGGCACATTACAAATAGATAGTACTGTTTTGAACTTACTAAAGTAAGTGACTTTAGTGACAATTTTTAGAGGAAAAATGTGTTGCATAAAAATTTTTTTCCCACTTAAAATGTGTTTGTTGGGCCTCAAGAACCACAAAGAATACAAAATGTCGAGGACTCTGCCAGAAATCAGTGCCTATGGTGATAAAATGTGCTGTAACTATCCACGCTTTTGGAGTTTATTACTAGATGAGTTAATTTTTTGAGGTGTAATGATGTGAAACGTTTAAACAAATTTATGATACAATAACAATTGCTTTTAGAATTGGTTGCTCACATATTTAATTTCCTTCTTGTCTTTTGAGAATTTGATCAGATTAACTTTATGAACAAAAGTCAACCATCAGATTTGTGCATGAATCTCCAGGGCTGTGTTCTTCTGTGCTAGAGACTATGAAGATAAAGAAATTATTCCTTCTCAGAAAGCATATTAATGTACAGCAATTTCACAGAAGCTCTTCTAAAGACCTTTGAGATCTCACACTTACCTGGAATAGGGCAGTACTGGGTTCTGTCCTTTGCCTTCTTCACTGATAATCTATTTAATGTTAGTCACTAAATAAAACCCAGAAATAATCTATTGAGCACAGCCCCCATCTTGGGCATTTTTCTCTTGAGTGACTTACACGACCCATGCTCCTTTCTGTGAAAACGTCCAAGTTAGTGGAAAGGTGAAAAATGTCTGTTTTCCATCTTATATTGTAGCTGGTTACTCACAGTGTCTCTTACAAATGTCTTTAGAAAGTCATCCAGAAAATGCTAAGCTCCAGCTATGCAAGTCTATAGGAAGAGAATCATTGCTCCCTATGCTTGAGTTTTTCACAGACAGGCCATGGGGATGGCTTGTGACTAGTACTGTCCAGTGTGCCCTAGCCTCCCCAAAGCAGGATAGTGTCTGAAGGTTTTCCTCAATACAAAATAAAAAATGTTCGTTAACTTAAACACAACCATCTGGAAATGGAAATCAGAAAATAATACACAACTTAGAAATGGATGCAGAAGTGTCCAACTCGGCTATGTGGCCTCTCTGCAATTCTCAGCCCCACTTTCTTCCTCTCTGCGTAGCGTTTACATAACTGTTTTTCCTACAGGAGGAGCCAAATCTAAACCTACTTTGAACTCCCTGCTGTGAATCTTTCTGTTAATTGGTCTGTAACATGAAAAGCAGAATGTTGCTGCTGAGAGTGACTGAAGGGTGAAATGAGACTGAGGAGCCTTCCAAGGCTATAAATAATTTATTGGAAAGGAGATGAACCTGAAGATGTGCTGGCCCAAGAAAAAAAACTTTGACCAATTATTCAGAGGTCAACAGCCTCATTTTTCTAACTCACCACCGGTACTTCCAGAATTATTCTCTCTCTGCGTGCCTCCTCCCACCCAATTTTTGTTCCTTGCCAGAGAGGTTTCCCATTCCCATTAATCTGGAGGACAGACTGTCCCTGCAGAGAGACATTTGTGAGCTCTTGAATTTTGTAGGAGGGAAGCAAGCTCCCATTTGCCCTTTTATCCTTTGTACAAACCTGCTGAACCGATTAGGACACTGAAATCCTCTAGACCTGTGGGCAGTCTCCCCATTAGACACAGCTTCAGCAGCATGGTTTTTAAGCACCACTGTGCTGTGATATTTCTTAACTAACAAAATGATAATATTGATGAAAGGTGAATAATGATAGAAGTGATAATTCAGCAGGTTGCTCTGCTGGTTCCTGCTATTTTATAGAGACCATAAAAACGGTTGTATAAATACTTGTCAGTCTTTTGGATTCTGGTCTAATGCTTGAAAACGCAGACAGAGGGACTAAAAATCCAAGGCAGGTGAAATTCATTAGTTTACTTTTTTTAGTATTTAAAGTAATTTTACATATTTTGTGTAACAGATTAGTTAATCTAAGTCCATACGAATATCAGTGTTGAGAAAATGTCTATTATATCAAGGTAGAATTAATGACGATGAATGGAAACTACAGCAAAAATGATTGTTCTCTACCTATCATGATTAGCAAAATTAAATGTCTATTATACATTTACAGGCACTTTAACTCAATTTTTTAAAAAATGGAACGATCCTGCAACTAGTAATTCTTCTAAAACCTGAAACAGCTTTTGAGGTGCAACTATTTTATCGGAGATTTTTTTGTTTAGCAGTCAAAATAGCCACACTGTAAAATCCTCATTAAAATTGATCAATCTTTTGTTTTGCTTGTTACTTATTCCATTTCTGCATCGCTTCACATACAATACACTGAATTATAAACTGGGACTTGAAATAGCTGGTGAAACATTTTGGATTAACCCGTGCTCTCCTGAAAAGAAGGTAGCAGGTACAACTAAATTGACAGAATGAAAGAAGTGGTTGAATGCAATTGAATTTTTTTCCTATCACCTCAATATTAGTACAGGAACTTTATCCAACGTACTCCTGAGCATGAGAGCAAATCCCAGATAGTGCCCATTCATGAATATTTATACAGCACAGCAGGTCATGAATAGGTGCTGCCCTGACCTGCTCTTAAACTCAATCCACTTATCAGGTAGGGTGCACAAATACTGTTCGGATTTAACAAACGGAAAAGGAGCCATACTGCAAACTAGGCTGCTGCCAGGCTTCCTCCAGATTGCTCTGGTCATTAGCTATCTTTAAAGGCTTCATACAAAATTCTTATGCTTTGTTTTGCAGGTATCAGTGTGAAATACGCAAGCAGCTTGGGGGAAACAGTTACTGGGCTGTCCTCGCTTTTAAAATCTGCCAGCAAGAAGGGGTTAAATCTTGCTTTTCTCTGTTTACGAATCATAATGCCACTAGAGACCTTATGTCCTCTAACATTGTACTAGGGCAGAACATTACTGTATGCACTCCTCTCAGACATGTCAGCACAACGCTCTGAAGTATTTTGGGATATCCTTGTTAGTTCCTTATGTAACTGTATGACCTCACTTTCTGAAATCATGTCCCAAGGCACATAGCAGGAGGCTAGGTACAGCTGTGTCCTACTTCGTGCCACCTCCAAGAAAATTGAGTTTGAGTTTTTGAGCACTAAGCAAGGTTTGTAAAAATACAAAGCAATATCTAACAAAAGAAAAATGCATTAAAACAAAAAAAAAGAGAGGAAAGAAATTGTGCTCACCTGCTCACCAGCCTGGGATTCCCCTATGATGAATCGATCTCCTGGGCCATCAGCAGCTGTTAAGATGGACAATACAAATGGTAAAGGCTGAACACCAAAACAAATGATGGCATTAGAAATTAAAAACAGAAGAACCAAAGAATGATTTAAGGTTCAGTCCTTCAGTGTTAGCATGACAAAGGTTATAGATGCTTTGCAAACATTTTACATTTTAGGTCCTTCTAAATTGTGTTTATTACTTTGAAAATTACAGCTGCTAGAGTACTTTTAACCGAAAATTTCCGGGCAGTATAGGATCAAGTAAAAGGAGATTAGAAGGAATTATATTAATAACAAAGATTTAAGAACATTCATGAGACTATTTTTACAAAAATATCCACCATGAGCAAATCTTCTGCCATGTGAAACTAGCACAGGGGAATCACATGTTTAGCGAGTGTATTATGTATCTTTTTTCTAGACAGCAATGGCAGACTGACATTTCTAGATTCTAACTGTCTTTGGAAGCAAATGTGGACAAGTGCAGTGGTTACAGACTGTGTAGGTGACTACACAGGTTTAGCATTTTCTGAAGAGCACCAGGGCACCAAGAGCACCCTACAACTTGGACTGCCACGTTAGAAGTCTAGGTTCTGTTCCTTTTTGTAATTTAGGAGGTAGCACTGAACTAGTCACCTTATACCTTTCACTGAAGCCACTCTGAAAATTAAAAGTCAGAGATCACTGATTCAACAAACAGAAAGTCTCCAGGACTTCTAATTTAGCCAAATCTGTATTTTTACAGGGACAACAAAGGCACTATTTATGTGTTTAAGCTTCCGCCTGCCTCGAAGGTCTTTCAGCAAACTGCTTTAGTGGTATTACAGGCTCTACCATGGTGTAAACCATGCATGGAGCACAAACAGCTCTGCCTGTCCAAGCACAGCAGGCATGCTGTCAAGAGCACTGACAAACTGGGTTCATAAAATCACATTTAAATATGGCTTTTTATTAATTTTAAATCTCTAACTGTCAAAAGCTGATTTCCCCAAGACGAAGTCTCATCAGTGACAACCTTTATCTTAACACCTTATGTTTTATTTCAAAAGCCCTGAACATACAGCTAGATAACCTTATCGTACTGAGAAGAATTGCTTTCAGGAAGGATGCCCATTCAGTCTTTATAATAATTTATTACATTTGTACTCATACAGCAGCTGCAGCTTTGCAGATTATGATCTATGGTACTTAGGCATGTTTGAAGCCTAATGATTAACTTAACTTTACAAGCCTATCAAACAACCTAAACTATGAGCCTCAGAACAAACTCTAAAAGAAGAAAGTGGAAAAGGACTCTTCCACTACTTGTCTTTGAATAATGCATGTAACGCTACTGAATATAGTTGTCAGACCAAACACACTGGGATGATCCAGCAGAGAAAAAAACCTCCCTAATAGCTAAATCATTTTAAAACTGATAAAATGCTGCTGAATTACATTTCATTCCCCCATTAATAACGATGTTGAGACAAAGTTTATAGGTGATGAAAAACTGATATAGTTTGAAAGAAGTGGACAAGGTTTTGGGAGACAGGTTTATGTGACTGAAAGGTAATCCTTTATTTTTTCGTTAAAAATATCTGTTAATGTAGTCAATATTATTTCTGCCTACAAGCTTTTTTTCTCATATCCTCAGATAACAGGTCTCCAAGAACAGTAAGAATGGAATAGAACAGAACAGAATCAAATCAAATACAATCAAATTGAATCTTTCAGTTGGAGCAGACCTACAACAATCATCTAATCCAACTGCCTGAGCACTTCAGGGCTGACCAAAAGCTAAAGCGTGTTATTACTGGCATTGCCCAAATGCCTCTTAGACACTGACAGGCTTGGGGCATTGACCACTTCTCTAGGAAGCATGTTCCAGTGTTTGACCACCCTCTCAGTAAAGAAACACTTCCTAACGTCCAGTCTAAACCTCCCCTGGTGCAGCTTTGAACCACTCCCATACATCCTATCACTGTATGCCAGGGAGAAGAGATCAGCATCTCCCTCTCCACCTACCCTGCTCAGGAAGCTGTAGAGAGCAATGAGTTCACCCCTTGGCCTGCTTTTCTCCAAGCTAGACAAATCCAAAGTCCTTAGCTGCTCCTCGTACAACATTCCTTCCAGTCCCTTCACCAGCTTTGTTGCCCTCCTCTGGACACGTTCAAGGACTTTACTGTTACTCTATTTGAATCTACCACCAAAATTAGGGTCTTGTGTGCTGGTTCTGAAAGAAGTTGTTGAACACAGCGTTCAGAATCATTCTGCTCATTCTACATGCTTACTGAGATTGTACTCGTGCTTTTTCCTTACTGTGTAGCAATCAGGTTGCAAGACACCATTTCCTCGGTCCCAAGGCCCTTATTCTACTCAGAAGCTCCCCCTTCCAGCTTTTCTCAGCATTATATTACCTGTATTTCTCTGGCTATATCTGCACTCCCTTGCTGTGATTACTGGTCACTTTGGTCTGCCTGTCTCTCACACACAGATGACAGACAGCTACAGTCAAACTTGTCCTGTAGACCTGGAATTTTATTTTTATATCAAATCTATGGGGAAGCTATCAAACTACATCCATTGCCTGGGTTTGCAGACAGTCTATTTCATGGACAGTTGTTTTCCATTGCTTCAGTTGACAGTAAGAAAAAAAGACATTTTCATGTCCCTAGAAGAAATTTGGCTATTGCATTCAAATTTCAACCTGGCGTTAACTGTATTACAATGAAGTCACTCATAGTTTAATGTTCAATCATATATATTTTAATTTTCCTCCATAGATACCTGAGATGAATATCATTAGTCTTATGCTATAAAGGGCAAACCTGACGCACACAGAAGCAACTTGCTTAAAATCATGCAGCACCTAGTGGTAAAGTAGAGGATGGATTCAGGTCTCCTGGGAAACCACTCACTGCTTGGTCTGTAAAGTCACACTACTCATTTATTTATATACAGCAACTGCAATGCTTTCAAAGTAAAAATCAGATTTTCTTTTGACATTCCTCCATAAGAGTACATATATATTTTGGAAAATTCTCTAATGCAATCAAAATAATTCACAAATACAAAGCTGAATCTGTGACAGTTAAGCAAAGTATCAGATACATAAAAAAAATCCTAATTAAATCAACAACAGAGGAATAGAAGAAAAACCTGTCATTCAGAAACAGATGTTCTGGTACTTTCCTGAACTCTTTAAGTTTCCAAGAAACTCACTAGCAGCACAGGTGCACTTCTATGAGAACACATGGATGTACATTTGCTCATGTACATCTGTATCCACTTAAAAGATCTGAATTCAGCTTTACAGTCTTCCTTCAAGACAGCTAAATTCTACATAACTGTGACTTCAGCAATGATCTAAATCAAATTTTAACCAAAACAACTATTGCTGGATCTAAAACAGGTAAACTATCATGTTGTAAAGTGGTTTTACAGACACTATGCTGCTTGTCTGCAAAGGAAAAAACGTCTGCAAAGTGTGTGTTTACCTCTGACAGCGTAGCCATCTTTTACTGATGCTGGAAATGGTGGTAGATTATCTTTTGCATATACATCTTGAGCAAGGACTCGGCCCATTCCATCTAGAATAAAAAGAAAAGACCATCCTCCATGTCATTACAGCTAGTGAAAGGGAAAAAACCATGTGCTCTGTGTACATGACGAGAACAGATCTCTCAGGTTTTTGACTTCTGCCTCTACACAAATGAAAAATGAGAAATGACTAGAGTCTGAAAGTATTGATGAAAGATTTGTTCAGTAAATCTGTGTTCCTGCTTATGGCGACACTGTTGACAGCAGACCTGAATGCCAAGTATCCAAACTATAGGTAATAGCTCTGATATAGGTTCAGACAGTAAAACCAAAGAATTTATTTCTTCAAGAAAAGCTTTTCTTCTGAAATCTCTTAAAAAATCTATACTTACCTGTATACCAGTTAAAAAAAAAAGTTTTTTAAAAGCTTTAAAAATAATATTTCAAAAGTGAATCCTGTGTGTAAAAGGTAAGAGGTGATGGAATGAGCCCAGAGGACTCAACATAAACAGTAACAATGAACAAGTTTCTATAAACTTACAAAGTTGTTTTGCAATAGATTAGCTTTGCCTAATTGCTGAGAGCATTTCTGCTTAATGGAGGCTGAGTACACATAAGTGTCAGGATTATTTATGTAAATTTACGCTGTTATAGTTCTAAATATTTTAATAGCTGTTTCAAATATACTCTTTCCCTTCACTTAGCAGCTATGACTGAGGAGTTGTAATTTGGCTCTGCCTCCCTGTAGAGACTGATACGAATTACTTCATCCTCAGTCAAGTGTGTACCACTTGTTTGCTTTTATGGTGCCAGCAAGAGATATTTTTAAAGTATGATGTGGAACAGTGCAGAAAATAAATATCTTATCCCTTCATACAGTGGGAAAGTGAGAAAGAAGATGTGTGATTAGATGGCCTGGGAAGGGGCACATGGGTCAGAACTACTAAGATCAGTTTGATTCCAGTATGTCTGAGTAGAAGAAAGGAAGCTCATCTCATAATAGAGGCCACCGCTCTTAGGAGCATGTTGTGGCACAAGGTGGCAATATCCAGCTGAAAGTTTGAAGGAACGAGAGGATGCATGAATACTTCTGCCAGGAGAATTTGCATGGACATGTACTTAATAGATTATGACCTTTCAGACATGCCAAAAAAGAAAGATATATAAAGTGTGTTTCTGTTTTTTTACAGATAGGAAAATCCATGTGGTTCTGGCTTTGCTGGGAAGGCAGAAGACCTAACATTGCACACTAAATGGACAGGTTTTGTTAAAAAGCGCACCTACTTGATCTGAAGATGTTCAGCTCCAGTGAAGTGGTATGACAATGGAGATTTTATTTTACTTATTAACACAGAGTGATTTAGTTAGTAATTAGTTATAGTAACTATAACATCATTGTGCTCACATCCACATGTATTGACTTCCAACCTGAGGCGAATATTCAATGTTGAATTTTAGAAATAGGTATTGACAACAACCCAGTGATAAAACCTGTTAAAGCAACTACAAAAGCACCTTTGTGATGGCTATTAATACATCTGTGCATCACTGTCTCTGATACACAATACAGAAGTTATTAGAAAGCTCAAAAGCTTGCACTGAAAAAAAGAATGCAGACACAGACATTTAAATTATAATATAGAAAAGGCAGCTATCAAAGGCCTTAGTAAAAATACCCTCTGCTCACAGATGCACAAAATCTTATACAAAAGTGATGCTTCTAATTTTAGCAGGCATGTTGTATCTTCATTTTACTTCTTGTCTGCATGCAAAATCACACCAATTAGAGCAAAGTTGAACAGTATGTTCCTGGCATCCTGCCAGGCAACATTTGAAGGGAATAAATGGCCAGCTAGTAGAGAGAATGAATTTCATTAAGGGGAGAAAAATGTAAGAATTATTTGCTGAAGGTTTAGGCATCTAAAATGAAGCAAATCAGTAACTAAAGGACAATCCGAAGTACCTCTATACTCCCCTTTATTTGAGCAATTATTTTAGAAATACACTGTGTGGCCTTATTTTGATTAATTATAACTCAAAAAAGATGTTCTGAAGTATTTTAGTGTTGTCAGACTGTCCCTTGTGATGCCCATAGCTTTCTGATTCTAACACAAAATGGAGAATTACATTAAATTCACTTTTCAAATGTGGGTATTTTCTAATGCTTAGCTGGTGAAAGTGGTACAGTTCTGTGAGGAATTTTAATTTCTCTGGGATAAAGCAGTGAGACAGGTGCTGTGCTAGAGGTGATGGATTTGCCCCCATTTTGTAAATATTACCCTGGTAGCACTTCAGTGTGATATGAAAAGACAATGCTATCAAAGTAATCAGCTACTTCAAAATGAATCAACAGTGAAAAAACATGTCCAAGCTCTATAGAAGTTACAAGGCTCTTGGACTAGGTCAGAAAAATTGCTCCATTCAGAGGCTTAAGCCCATAAAGTGTAGATTGCCTCTGCTTTGTACTTTCAGCATCGATTAAACTTCTGCTTCTTCTTAGTTTCAGAAGACTATCACTACCATGCTCTCTAAAAACTTAACCTTCTCTCACCATTGTTCAGGTAATTGCATTTAGCTGGAATAAAAGGCTAATTAGGGGCTTCATACCAGATATTTATAATCGCAGGTGTGAAACAGGCTTCAGATGCCTTTTGTTTAGGGCACTTCTAGATGACGTTTTAGGACTGTCCTTTTTTTTTTTTTTATATGGAAGATGCTAAATGATCTATACAGGCACAAAGGAATACACTTATCAATGTGAAAGTCATGTTTCAAAAGATAACTTTACTCATCCTCTCCCTTATGTTAGGAGAGAATAAATTTGAGAGACTACAGCATGTCTTGAGTTAAGAATAAAGTCAGGACTGTACTGGCTACTTGTAAAGAGTCATGTTTGGCAGCTTTATTTATGAGGATGAACACTATGTAATGTGCTTAGTAATGTCAATAAATCAAGTTAAAATTAATTGGGTAATTTGCTAATGAAATGAATTGCAATTCTAGAACTTTAAACATTTCACATTCCTTACCGAGAAATTGTGCTCCTGAAAGATAGTTTTCAGGAGCTCAGTGTTAATTCAAGACACAAAACCACAAAGAAAATAGACACAGCACAATAGTGCTTTTTAGAGTACAATTAGCTAGGATTCAGGCCTCCAGGACTACATTTTTATTATCTCCTGAAATTACAGGTATATTAACTGAAAAATAAATCAATAGATAAATAAATGAAAAACTGGTTGTTAATTCATTGTGTTCTTCAACATCAACATCTTCCAGCAAACATATAGGCATGAGCACACACACATATACATATATATGCCTATTTAAAAAAAAGTCTGTATGACACTATGGTGATCATTTAGGAACTTCTGAAATGAGATTCCATCCTGAGATTTTTATCTGTAGATTAAGAGAATTTAATTTCCAGTATCACAGACATAGGTATGTCCTTTAAGCTCAAAATGAGCCTCCTAAAGGCTCAATCCTGTCATTTCATACTATGTATTAGGAAAACGTACAGCGCTAAAGTAAGAGTATCATTGTTGAAAAATAAATCGTGAGATACAATTTTGCCTTATAGTGCAAAAATTTGAAGGAATATGTCTTTGTTAATATTTTCATTGTTGGTACAATTATGTGAATATTAAATGAACAATATCTCTCTGCAGCTGATGATCATACCATGTACCTCACTCTTGTTTTGGCTGGGAGGGAAGGGTCATAACTGATGTGTCTCAGCAGACTCAGAACACCATTTTCAAAGAATAGTGCCAGGAATAATAATCACTATGTTCTAGACTTAGAAACAGCCTGAATTTGATATCAGTGATCAGGTAACATGAAGAACAAAATGTAATACCAACTAAGATATTATGAAGTATACTAGAATACCTTCTCTTACCTTGACAGCATATTCCCACGTAGTGGAGTAAGAACAGAAACAATCAAATTGCCTTTTTGACAAATTAGAATATATAAAACTCTATACAGAATATAAGCATCTAGCAAAGACCAATTATCTCCACTCTCTGTAAGGGCAGTCTGAAGAGCATGTAGTCTGAATAGAATCACTCTGTTATTGGTATGGTAACATCATCAGTATGAACAGAAAACTGTTACTTAGTCCATATTTTGAATGTTTTTTAATCTTAAAATAAATGACATGTTGAAAAATTGCCCAAAACAAGTTGTGGCAGGAAATTACATATACTGTGGTTTTGTCTGATTTCACTATAGTTCTAAGGAAGAAGTTTACAAATCAGATACATGAAAGGACTGCTGCCTACTGTTGATTGAAATATGTTTGCACAACGACTGGTGTATACATAGAAATATATGGCAATGTTACTGTTACACATATATTAACATACATATTGCATGTGAGATTATGCTTATTCTGTCTACCTAGAAGAATCTTTTCAGCCACATTTCATTAACTTCTAGTGAAAATACAGATTCTGTCCAGAAACACAATGGCAGCAACACAAAAGTGTTGTGAAACAGTATGTAAGGTTTCAACTATAAGTGTAAAAGATAGAGAGATGGAGAAAATTGAAAATAAAGATGAAAGGACAAGAGAACAAGACATATAGATTCAAGGACAAAAAAAGGAAAAATTATGTCTTATTAATACTTGGTTTTCCTCTATAATCTATACAACCCAAACTCAAGACCTTATTTCTTCACTTAGATTTGCACTAGTTTTGCACTTAGTGCAAAAAAAATCAAAACTATTTTTATGTAAAAAAGAATAATAATGCTACAGTACATCAACAGTACCTTATGTAGCAAAATAAACACATGCTCTGCTTATTTTTCAGGGAAGTGCAGGACAGACTTTTATCCTTTACTTCATGAGTTCAGTGTTGTATACACAGAATCTGTTTGAACTAAATGTACCTAACACTGTGGCTCATCACATTGCTCACAAAGGGCTGTCTTAGCAAGGACATTTAACTGACAGCCATCCAGAAAGATCTAATAGCTACAGTCAGGCATCTATGCTTCAATGCCGCCTTCTGATCTGCTCACCATTTTGAAAGTGCAGGGTGTAACATGCAGATTCCTTGTTGGCCCAGTATTGGTGCTGTCCTGAATGCAGGATATGCAGCATCTTCTCAGAGATCTGCTTCCTGCTGCTAAGGCACAGGGGACTGCTGATCTCCACTCAGAGTGACTAAACACACAGGTATGATTCTACGTAGTCTGCTCAGTCAGTATGTCAATATGAAGACATCTCAAAGGTCTGTGGCAGCACATGAAGAGCATGAAAACTTTGAACTTTCAAGCCAGAAGATAGAATATCCCACTCAGAAACCATTTGTACCTCTCTGGTATCTGGAGTCCACTGATGTCCTATAAATATTTTGCCTCTTGAGGCTCATGGTTCCACTATCTCTTTGCTCACCACTTTACCTTTGGAAAACCCGGAGGAATCCCTGAAGGAGGTTTCTTTAATATGTAACAATCGTACTTTAGGATTATTTATCAGCATGCTTCCTGTCATGGTTTTGTTCTGTGCCAAGAACACTCTCCCTGATAATGCCCAGGCTTGGCGTAAGGGATAGCAGAAGCAAGGGAGACACCTAATAAGCATTATGAACACACTATGCAGGAGAAAGGATAGTTTAGCTGAATAAATGTGAGAGGTGCCCTGCCTTTTAAGACCAGAAAATGGCTTCATCTAGCCCCACTTATTTAGGAGTACAGACCAGTCACAAGGTCTGACATTTTGCCTGCTGTTTGGTGCCTTTTAAGACAACCTCAATGCATAAATCAATCAAGTTACCCTTGACTATAAAGTTTCAATACATCAAACATTAAATGCAAGTAAATATCAGAAAGGACAAAATGGAGTGGCAGACTAGAAAGGGTTGTATTGGTTGACAAGGTTGTATTAGGTTGCATTTATGACAAGAAGAGGAAAATTCTGGAATGACTAGTAGGCCATTAGGACTAGTAGGATCTGGAAAAACAGACTGAGATGAACTGTTAAAGATACAGACATAGAAAACTGTTACCTGGATCTTTTCCATTCGATCATTAATCTCAGATTGGAAAGGGGGTTTAATGAGAGTCTCCCACAGTAAGAGAACAGAGTGAACAATCCCAGTACAACTTGGAGCTACTTGGCATCTACAAAAGTCCAGTGTTAAATCAACCACTGAGACAGATAGTGGTTTCTATGTTTTAGCTTTGCACAATTTAACATAGATCCAAAGAAAATTCATTTATATATATTTTCCATTACAGGTTCCTCCAGGGAGCAGCACTGAGCTCAATCAACATTCTCCTGACTTTGAAAGGAGACTTCTGCTCCTATTATCGGTATTTCCTAAAGCAGCTTCTCGAGAAGGTACTGTCTCAGACATCTCACAACACTAATAGAAAAGCAAGTGCTTAGGCAGGTTGTAAAATAAGGAAATAACCACCCTAATCTTCACAAATAATTCAACTTAAAATACCTCTGTAATTTATGATTTCTGTTCCAAGCACTGGGGTCATCTCCAAAACTGTGATGAAGGCCTTGTCCATAGATGTCAATGGGAATGGAGACATGCGGTGTCTTCTTGCTACCTTGGTAATGTCAACAGCACTGTGACCTGTAACAAGAGAGCACCAAGTTTATGTATGCTACAATGTGTAGATGTACACAGCGATGTTTATTTAAACCACCTTACCCAAATTAATCTGGTACTCTGGGATAAATTAAATTAGTTATCACTATTGAGCACTTATGTCAGACACTGGGAAGGCACCGTATTCAACCAGAATTAAAAGAGAGATTTAAAACAGAATGCAATTGCCAGTTGAAAAAGTTTCCAGAAGTGTACATCCTTACTTTTTATGAAAAACATAACAGAAATCTTGATGAGCGTAAAAGGATCACTTAATCAATAACAGAAACCCTTCAAGATGATGCAATATTTTATACTGAGGATAATAATCTGAGGCTCACTCAGTTGTATGAACTATGAACTCAGGATGATTCACTCATTCTGTTCTCCACAAACACAAACATATGCTATGTGCAATGTACAGGTAACACATAAAAATGGACACTGTGCCAGTGAGTTTGCAATCTGAGAGTGAGACAGGAGTCAAAAGGCGTGAAAGGAGGACAGGGGGAAGCACAAAGAATTCACTGGAATGTCACGACAGTGTTCCCAGTGTGTGCATCCTGCCCATTGTCACAATCTTGTAGTCACCATAGCAAAGTGACACTTAAATGTGTAATTTGAGTGAAGGTAGATTAATGGAAGCTTACTTTTCCCAAGTATGAGGAACAGGTTGGAAGAAAATCCAACAAAAGTTGTTTGAAAAGGAAGCCAGCAGCTGGTGTGATTTCTTGCTACTTACTGGGAAAGTATACAAGGGGACAACAAGTTTTGAAGGCTTTTGAAAGTGATTATAAGCAACTGAAGAAAGGGAACTATTGCAGGAATACATAAACAAGAGTAACAGATACAAACCAAAAGAGTAGGAAAATGACAGTTGTACTAATATCTTGAATGGACTTGCCTAGAACAAGAAGGTATTTATGAGAGCCAAAGTGGATGATGCTCTATATGTAAATATGTAATGATACCCCTAAAGCAACATCCATTATAATAAGATAGCATTAACAAATAATATAAATTAATTTTTGATCACATGATTTGCTTTGCAGTAGCCTCCTAAATATCCCACTTGCTGCTACACATGCCTTCACATTCTGGAAAGAAACAGATTATTGCTTTAGGTGTAGTCTTCTAATACAAATTAACTACAAAAATAGTAAACCAATCATACAATTTTAAGTTTTTTTTCTTCAAAAGATAAAGTCATTTAATCAATCTGTACATAAAAAACTTCTTTCAGCAGTGATACATACTTGCCTCTCTATGTGGGAGATTGTTCATTAATTTGTTTTTTGCTGTTAATACAATAAGAAGTAGAGACAAATAAAACTGCCCACCTAATTCCAGTCACAAGAAAGATTCTGGAAGAAATTATTTGAACAATCTCTTTGTACATATTTAGAAGATAACGTGAAGATAAAAGCAGGCACTGCTAATTTGTAAAGCACAAACAATTTCTGACATAATTCCTTTCCTCAAGATAGCAGTTGGCACACTGAGGAAGACAGAAACAGCTGACGGGATATATTTTAACTATATCAAGACTTTTCACACTCTTAGACATGACTTTCTTGTAAGCATATTAGTGAGAAATGATCCAAATAACTGCATTCCTGGATGTCCCCAGCAAGCTTCTATTTTCCATTATTATACTTGTTCTTTGTTAGCAACCTCATAAAAATGAGGAAAGGGGAAGTGTTAGTGAGACACAGTGAAACCTCCCACACCTTTCTGTGCATGGAAGAAGAAATTCCACTTAGCAGCACCACAATTCCTGCAGGTCCAGTAGATTTCACGCAATATATGTTAAAAACTTTTTCCTGACTGTATAAATTAAGAAACTATTTTCTTAAAAGAAAAGTTGGAAAACCTGAAGGAAGATGTTAGGAAAAAGTATGTTGCGGCAATGAAAGCTGAGGGAATTGTGTGGCAGCAAACACCCTTTATGCTACAGCCATTAGGTGCCTTAATGCTTGTTTTACTGCTACCTAAAACTCACTGTTAGCCACTTCAGAAACTAACATTTCAGCTTTTTAACCCTTAAAATGTGAATGAATTCAGAGGCTTTGAATGGTGCCCAGAGGACTTATGTTCAGATTCAGAACTCTGTCTAACACACATCATGATTAAGTCAAAGGTTCTGTTAAAAACTGCTCAGAAATGTGTTCTTCAACCCAGTTTTTTTGAAAACAGATAAAATCCCCTGACATCTGACAATGTAGTTCCAACACCAAAAGTAACAGCCATTAACAATGCAAGAGAAGCCAAGAAAATATTAGGAACAATCAACATCAAACAAAGAAAAGGAATTGAGCAAACTAAAGAACAGATCATTTGGACCACATCTGAATTCTTAACGTTTGCATTTTTTGGTTTGGTTTTATGTAACCCAAAATTCAATTTCATGTTCAGGTATGAAAATAAAAAGCATATATATTCAACTTGACCATTTCCACTTTCATTGCCTTTGAGTGTTGATTCTTTTTGCCCACAAAACTTGCACACACGTGATCCATTTACAATACATCATCACAAACAATGCAAGTTAAAAGGCCACTATCCATTAACATATGAACAGCATGAGCTATTTACACTTCCATTCTTTGCAAATCCACTTATGTCCCATCATATCCTTTTCTTCTCATCTCACTATCATTTCCTGTCTTCTGAGCAGTCTTAGTTTCTCAATAGACCTATGAAGTTTCACTACTTACTTGCTCTGAGGATGTTCTCCTTGCTGCTGCACCTAGACTGGACCTGCAGAGAGAGCACAGAATCTATGAGCTACAGAAGTTAACAACAATGCAAAATACAGAGATATAATGGGCAAGCTCCTGGGATCTAAGACAGAGGCTATACATATTTTCAGCAACATTCTTACAGGCTCTACATGAGATAAGTATATTTAAGCAGAAGGGTAGAGTAGCTGATGGTCAGCATCTGATACAAGCAATTTGATTCTACTCCTCCCCATAAGAAACAAGATGGCCTAAGGATAGTACAAGATTAAAATAAAAGAATACACTGGTTAGAAGTATGTGTTAAGTTCTGGTTTCAAACAGAAAGTCCACATTTCTTATACAATTGTAATTACAGTAACTCTGAATCTAGCTCTTGCTTTATGATTAGACAAAATACGAACATAAGTATATTATAATGATCTGCTTTAAAATTACATTATTGAGGTCTTCAGGTTATTATAGAAAGAGTATAAAATACTTAATTTAGATTGTGTAGATTCTGTGTTTAGATTCTGCAGATATTTAGTAAGACTTCTCACATTGTATAAGCAACTCACACTTGTATAAACAGCCCCTGGCTGGAGCTAGAAAAATTTACTTGGTTGTTTGTTTAGTTAAAAGAAATGCTATGTTCGGTACAAATTTTAACATGCAATTCTACTTTAAATAGTAACTGTGTGAAAATGACACCTGGCTTCTCAACAAATCCTCTTCCTAGATGCTTAGCTGCCACTGTGCTATTCCAGATACACTAGTCTGACTCAAGGGAAATTGGAGGATTCACAGTGGTCTAATATTCTAGTACTATTGGATATTTAGTGTTCCATCTGTTTACCATGAAGATTCAAAAAAGAATTGTTTTTTGAAGAGTATGAGTCCTGTAAACACAACACAATTTAAACTTTATCTATACTGAAGCACCAGGTTTTGTTAATTCTTCTCAGCTTTGGAAAGATAGCACATTGTATAATAACACTGAAGCTGAAAGTTTTTCAATCAACTGATCTGATCAGCAATCTGTCTTCTGGCAGGTCAGCTGACTGAACTGGTAACACTCAAATAGAAAGCTTTTTGTGTGGACAAAACCCCAGCTAGAGTAAACTTCATAAAAAGACAAACCTCTGAGAAAGTATGAACAAAATCCTTCTCTTTTTTACTTTATTGACAAATGTACTGCTAAATTTCAGCGAGAGGACTAATAAAGAAAAACTCTGTACACATGGTGAAAGAAGTGGAATAGCACAGGTGACACTGAGTGTAATTTCCCTGCAGAGCATTTGTTTCTGCTGAAAAAGCAAAGGTGTGAATACAGATTTTATTTCACACTACAGTTTCAATGTACAGTTACAGAAAAGCTGCCATCAAAAACAGCTGATGAAGAATGGTACACATTCAACCCCCCAAAAGTTGTCTTCAGGAAGGAACAACAATTTAAGGCTGAAACCAACTGTGCCCCAACTTTTTAACCTCTTTCTTCTGTTCCACAGCAGCTTGCCCCAAATGTATATCCACAGAAAAAAACTGGATTCTACAGTGCAACACAGTCTACTTATTGTAATGGAATAACTTATGGAAACTAATGTTGCAACTTAGAGTGGGTTATGGTGTCCTTCCCTGAAAAAAAACTGCTGTTTAAAAAAAAAAACAACAACCCAGAAAAAACCCAAAACCTCCCTCCTTCCCACCAAAGTACAAGAAAACTGCAAACAGAATATTTATGACGCCCAAATTTGGCCCAGAGTTGTTTTACCAGATTTCAAAGGCATAACATGAACTCTTTGGAAGCAGTAAATATTTACCTATAATTTACCAAAGGACAATTCTGGACCAAAAAGATGGTATAATGGTAGAAAGGAAAGCACAAAAGAGAGAGAGGCACAGACTGAGAGCGAGAGAGAAGCAGGATGGACGTGGCAAGGCAGAAGATGGTGTGTGCAAAAGGAGACATGGGCCTGTGTGTGTAAGACTACTGTTTAAAATGGAAGAGGCTCTCTTATTTCTCACTGAAAACCGTATGAAAAGAGATAATGAAGAATGGGTCTGCTGCAAAATAACCAAGCAATTTAGCAAACTGTGGAATGAAACTCAGTGAGATAACATAGTCCTAAAGAAAAAGGCAAAAAACCAAAAATATAAAACACAAACATTTGAAACAATCTACTAAAACAAACTAAGTAAAATATGTGATCCAAAGGACACAGATAAAAGCTACTAGAGAAGGAGGAAAAATGTTAGCAGACAAAGACAGTGCTAAAGAAGTAAAATGGAAGTCAAGAAAGAGTCTTCAACAAAGTGGAGGAACAGAAGGAGCCCAAACCCATAGCGCAAAGCAATGTTTGCGAATGGAAAACAGCTCCTTTGAGCAGTAATAGTTACTCTCGAGTTGTAGCCTCTATTCCTCCTCAGTTCATCTTTAAGCCCTTCCAACCTATAGTGGAGCTAGTGTATGGACAAAAACAAGAGATTTATAATGAACAGAGCAGCTGAGATTTGCAGATCAAATCTTCTAATATAAAAAACGTGCTGACAAAGTTTTGCTCTTACAGTGTCCAAATGACAATGGTAACAAAAGACAGCTGGCTTCACACGCAGCCTCTTACAGGTCATTTTTTTTTAAATTCTGTGCACACAGAGGACTTTGAATTTACCTTTTGATTGCTTACACCCAGCCTACAGCTTCCATGTTATCACTCACCTGATGAGCAACATATGCAGTATGAGAAATAATTTGCTTCCCATAAATTTTAAAGCAGCTGTGGAAGAGGAATCCATGATAATAAAATAAAAGGCTTGATCAGCTAGATTTGATCGTTTCCCAACCTATGCTCACAGCTGCAGAATACAAAGCACGTTTGAATATAACTGACATTAAAATTAGCTATTACATAACACTTCCATTTGTTTAATATGAATTGCACATTGATATCCTAAATGTTATTTTTAAACAAAACTGCAGTAAAATAGGATTTTGATTAAAACCCACCAGATTTCTAACACATACAGTTTTAGCATCAGTGGAGCTTTGTATAAATGGGACCGTGTGTGTTTTAAGTGCCTTTTATCATATTATTTGTACGTTTCACTACTTTGTTATTTGTGACATTTATAAAAAATCTGTATTCTTTTCACAGCTAGTGCTAAGTAAAGAATCCATAGTACATTGCATATAGTACCATGACTGACTGGGGTGAGTGATTAGTAGTATTATTTACTAGAATTCTCATTCACAGGTAGTTAGAGAAATAACAACCTATGGCCGCCTCTCCTTTCACAGGGAATGTATAAATTTATTGTTTGTCCATTCTACAGCCTCTTGGCTCACAATGTACCTTGGCAGAAGATACAGTGGGCTACCAGCCAGTACCATTCCCCTGTGTAGTTTAGGTAGAACGTAACCAAACCCAAAGCATTCAATTCACATTACTCTGTTTTTAAAGAAAACAGGACCTTATATTTTTTAAGATATAATTTCACCATGCTGGAATGCAGAGTAAGCTTTTTCCCACAGGCTGAAGTAGAAAATAGAATGTGAAATAAAGTGCTCAAAAATAAATTAAGGGAATGGTAAAATAAAGAGTCCTGCTGATAATTTCTATCTATCAATCATGATTAGTCTGAAAAACAAAATCAATGACTGCACTAAATTGGATCTATTTAAATCTACAAGATTTGTTTTGCTGCAAAGAAAAATCAGTCCACAAAATTTTTTTTTACAAGAAAAATAGAAGAAGACACAAAGAAAAGTTCATGCTAAAAGTGAAAAATCCATGTGAAAAATAAAGAAAAAAAGAAAATTGAGAAACGCTTTAACATTTTACCACGACTGTTAGGAACGGTTAGAGAAATTACTTACCTTTTTAAAGTCATAACAAGATTAGCACAGAGTATTAAGTCAGCTCTTCATTATGGGAGGTACAATTAAAAGCCATTGGTTATAATAAAACAAATTGCTACACAAAGATGGAGAGTTTCCAGCCCAATATGAAAAGCTAACTCTTATGGGAGTACATTTCAACTCAATTTTACAACATGAAGAACAATTCCGAACAGTGACATCAAAACATGAGTTATCACCAACAGAAAGAGCCCATTTCTCAGGAACGCAGAGCCTGCTGGAGGCTAACCCATAATCTTTATCATTTATGGGAAAGCGCATCGCTTCGCTTTTAGGAAAGCATGCAGAATGTGGAACCACCAGCAGAAACCCAAACATACATACAGACACAGAGGACTAAGGTACAGCAAAGGGAATGAGTTCGCCAAGCTGTAATGAAGGAAGCAGGGTATGCAAAGCACAGCAGCCGTTAACAATTTAAGAACTCTATTCCTGTGTCTCATAAACACCAGGCAGGCCTGTTTATGAGGTAATGCGCCTACTACAACTTACTCTTCGGTGAGAATGTGTGTAACTCATATAACCTCACCTTGAAACTTCAGCAGTTTTTGAAGACAATTTATTCTGTGTGACGTGGGAAAGTACGCTGCTGCCGCTTTTTCTACATGTGATTCATTAGCGATTACACAATCTGAGTTCCATACAATATAATCTGTGCACATGCTATTCAGTCTCTCAAATACCTGCCTGCTTTAAATAGATTTCAAATCACACATGATCTGATTTATAACTGTAAGGGTTTGCATGGTGTCTCTTGCCTAAATTTCCCCACTAAGAGCGCAACATACATTAATCAGTATTTGTAAATAAATACATAAAACTAACCCATGAATAGCAATGTCTCAAACGGGTGTAATAATACTGTAAAAATGGGTTTGGGCCTGTTATTCTAAGCAATACACATAAGGTTAAACTAGGAGCAAACTGAAAACTGTAATGAAATACATTGGTTGGTTTAATTAAAAAATTGTTTTAAATCTAATCTGAAGTACAGAGACAATTGCTTTGATTGAATTATTATGGAACATAAAAATGAGGTTGTTAAAATTTCACAGGAAAAGTATATCTGGAATTGTGTACTTCAGAAAACATTTAACAAAGTATTTGAGGATTAAATAATCCCATTAAAAGATGCAATCTTCCTATTTCAGGAATGCATTCCTATTCAAACAGCACATTTACACTCGGCTGAATATGCAAGGTGTTAAGAGAATGATTTACGGCCATCTGAATTAGGACTAAAGTCAGTTGAAAACTAAGAATACTTTTTTCCTCTTCTACTGAGAACACCTCTGGAAGGGAAAGTAAACTCAAGGAATTTGACAGCAGCAGACATTTTTTAAAAGGAGCAGCACTGTTGGTGGGATTCATCTCACCAAAAAATATTGTAGTATTCTAAACATAGAATTACTCATTTGGAGACAGTGGAAAGAAATAAGCAAAAAATCATTTGAAGCCAAAATCATTTTAGGAGCAGATTTTTACCACTTATGTTTGGTAGACTGGACACTGAACGGAAGTCGTATTCAAATCCTGAGTATACCTTTATGTCTTTATCCGTATATTCTTTCTGAGGTTCTTCCTAGACACTTACACCTTACATAAAGGTATATTTAATTTTGATCATTGTTTCCCAGTAGACTATGAAAACATACATGGAATTTTATGGTCAGATTATGGTTCATCCTAACTACTGTTCCAACAGGACGGTGGAAGTAGATGGATGAATACACTGCAGAAACATGAGGGCTGAGTTGGTTTCTTTTACAGGAGCAGTATAAAAAAAAAAAAAGAAAGAAAGGTATTATCCAATACTTGGAACAAAATGAAATGAAAAGGCAAAGGGAAGTTTTCTGGAATGCAAGTAAGATGCTCATTAGTCATTGTCTCTCAACAGAAACTGACCTTGTCCTGGAGATGCAAAATCAATACCCTTATTACTAGAAGAGGGTTCACACAAAATCTTACACATCAACTGAAATTGTAACTTCGCTGTACAGCAAAAAAGGAGACAAAATAGTAAACTGCTGGTCAGAAAGATAATGAGAAAGCAAACTTGCTACTACAAACTGGCATCACAGGCTTGATAACTGAGAATAAAAAGAGGCAAAGAGAAAGGAAGTTGTTTTTATTTCTTTATAGGAATTTTAATGAAATGTTTACATTTGTACGAGAAAAAAATATGAGCTGGATTTCTTACAAGTATGCAACAGCATACAGATATGCTGTATGGGTAACACTGAAAAGACAGCACATTTCTGTGATATTTTAGGTGATGGTTAGGGCTTATTCAAGGTCATACTGGCTTTGTTCAGAGAATCAGTATTAATTATAATACCCAAATATGGAAAGGACATACATCTGGTGTAAGCTAAAGCCCTTATTAAAGCAAGACACAAAAACTATTGCCAAATAATTTGTGCACAACCTCCAACAGATATTTCTAACCTGTGCTAACAGAGTCCAAGTGGGATTTGTAAGACACAAGAAATCTCTAGGAACACTGCACTTGGGAAAACTCGAAAGTTCTATTACTTGTATTATTAGCTGTGAACAAGATATTTTAGTTGAATGAAAATCTTAAACAATCCCCAAATACCCTGAAAATATTCTTCAGTTTTAGTAGTAGATAATGTAAATAAAAGCAGAGAGAATAAACTTTCTTTCCAAAGAGATACAAGAGAAAGAGATTCCTGTTGTCCCTATTTTTTGCCACAGAAATGGGATTTGCCTATTTTCATACAATCTCACACCCTGGCAATTTGATTGATGAATCACCTACCCTTACCAAGTATATGCTAGATGTCCGAGCAACACTAGACTATCTGATCAGCATTAAGACCTTTTAAACTCCTTGCCCAATCTGGTTCAACCAGCTTTTTAAGCTGCTGTCACTCAGATGGACTAAAAATACTTCAGTGATTTATAGAAATTCTTGTCCTCAAGCACACCATAAATTCCTCTGACATGCACTAATAAGGATGATATTTTTAAAAGTTTTACTTCTATTATAAGTGTTTTGCTTTTACATGAAATTTCAATGATTTTGATATTCCTGTTTCCTGATGCAACAGTCAATTTCAAGAAAGCATTAAAAAAATGAGACTTCCACACTACTGCAAAAAAAGGGAAAATATTTTTCTTGAATGGCATGGTTCTCAGAATCAGAATTTTAAAATAAAGTCTTCATTCAAACAGTCAAAATTGGGAAGTTGAAGTGAAACACGACATTTAAGAAATACCAGATCAATGTTATGTGTGAAACTCATTTTTCCTTTGACATGTAGGCATTATTATTTCATCATAATTATTTTCAGCAGGGCTTCTGCATGAGACAAGATAAGGCTATTTCATTTTAATCTCCCTGTTCAAAAACTAGTTTCATGTTTTACTTACTTAACATTATCCAAACTCTCTTCTGAATAGGAAATTATTTAGTTCATTATAGATTTCTCCGTTATGCTCAGTTCTATAAATATAAAACATCCTAATATACATCAAGGAAGTTATTTTTGCAAAATCTTTGTGAAGCAGAGGGATGACTTGATTTTATACATGGGGAACTAAGACCCACAGACATCTAGACCAAATTTAACTGGACATGCCTATAGCTGGATTACAGAATGCGAAGTCCCATAGCTGCCATTTATTTCAACTACACTTGGAGTGCTCAGCATACATGAACATCACTCAGTATGTGTCTCAAGAAGGACACAGCAAATGAGTACCCCTGAAAGTGGCATAAGAAGTTTTTCCATCATGAAACATGAATGTTGCATTAATAGGGAGACAGAAAATGCAATACAGTCTTCCTTGGTACCTACTTAGGACCTTCTGCTACGGCATAATGTTTTCAGTTCCAGTAGACAGCTATGTCTCCTGAACTGAAAGCAGGATAGCTGTAGTCACCATTCACTCCATCTGCTACAACTGGGAAACACAATTCAGTTTTCTTAATATCTAGTTACTGTCAATATCTGAATAAATGTTGTTAGGGAAGGGATAGAAGCCTGTTTCAAACTTTTACCTTCTGCTTTTGTTCCTGCCAGGTTCAATGCCTACAGGCCTCCACCACTTTGATCCAAGGTCTGCGGGAGTAAAAAACTCATCTCTCCATTGACCTTCAAATGATGCTGAATCAAACTTGTAATTGCTAACAAAGCCTACAACCCATATTTCATGCTTACAATCTTATCTTCCTGGCAGCTGACTACACAGGTAACATTTATTGCATTTCTAAGGTAAAAGAATGTGAACACATGAAAAGAAGTAACAACAAAACCAAAACAATGAGAGGCTTCAAAAGCCACCGATCAGCTGACCAGTGAATGTTCATCTCTAAAGAGTCAACAAAAGGCCATCACCCAATTCCTTATGTTTTTAAAGTATTTTTAAAGTTAAGTTTCAGCTTTTTTCATAGGCATTTGCCAGCAATTTGGGTTGATTTTTTTATTGCTTTTATCATTCAAAAGTGAATGGTTGGACTACTTTTTAAATTATATGAGCAGAAACAAAACATATGTTTCCCCATGTGGTTTGATCAGAATTTATGCACTAGTGTAACTTCAAAGTAGTTGATTTTAGTTAAGCTTAACATTTTTATCTGAGCTAGCAGCACCAAATCTGAAGTGCTTCAAGTGCAAGGGCAAAACCCAGTAAACACAAGTAACAATAATCTTATATATGGGCATATATTGTAGTCAATGATGCATACAGCATCTGTAAGGAAAACAAAGCTTCAGTCTGTGAATTATCTGAGCAGGAAATATCCTGTACTGTATGAAGTAAGTGAACTTGCTGTATGTCTGCTTTTGAATTGAGGCAGAAACACAGACTATATTCCTTTGAGGAGAATCCTAAAAGTGAAATCAGAATCATCATGGATGTATAACATGATGATTTCAGAGGGTCCATAAACTATGGAAAGAAGAGGCTGGAATAAAGCAAACACTGCACTGAGAACTATACCATCAAACCCAAGTTAGAAATTATTTTTGAAAGTGATCAGAAATACAAATGCAGGAAGAGGATTTGCATTTAGGATTTTGCTGTGAGGCTCAAAGGATAAGATTCCTTTAGTGCTGTCTTGAATTTGGCAGGCTGGATTGCAAGGTCCAGCACAATGGCAACCACCAGCCTCCCCACAGCGATTGTCTACCTGAGAATAGAATATTAATTTGGCTGGGCTTCCAGCAGCATTGAATCCTGGAAATTCATAGAAGAGAAGGGCATATAGAAAATACTGTGAATAAGGACATTCTTTCTCCCCTCCAGCTCTTAAATGAAAAACTTCATGGTAATTATGCTTAGCAAAAAAACTTGTTTCCATGTTACAAAACTGCAAAAACAGGAAGACAGCATAGGGAGCACTGATCAGAGGCACTGACATTTGAGTTCCAAGTTACTGATGCTGACAGTATCTAATTTCATTTCCATGTATTAAAACAGATACTGTCCACTAGAAATACATGTCAATTAGATCACATGTATGACATTTTACACTAGTGATTACTCCAAAAACCACAACAGCAATGTAATTTGATCTACTTTGGTGTATTACTATTTCAGATAATCTCATTTATTACTATTTCAGCTGTCTAGAAAAGAAATCTCACAGCCGTATCTATCAAGCCAGTTTTGATGCCATACAGTCCAAGGTATGGTACAGCACAAGAAAATGGAAAAAAATCCCTTTGCTTAAATGCAAGTAATTATAAGAGAAATAATGACAAGACTGACTTTGAAATATGCAAATGTGGATTACATACACAAGTCTAAACTATGACCAGTCAAAAGGAAAATGACATTCATAGCTCTCTGACTTGATCTAATTTCTTTCATAACGGATTGCACATCCCTACCGTAAGGCAGGGTGAAACGTCTCCCTGTTTTGTGGGAGAAGAAAGGGAAAAATTCAGAGATAGGTATTTATTATTGAAACATAAAGACTTGCCCTGAAACAAAAAGTAAAGAACTTTAAAATTACAAATTGGGAAAGACAGAAACGATTTCTGATTTACTTGATTTTTAACATATAGAAACGTATGTAACATTACCTGGAAAATACCTGTGATTTTATCAGTCAATTTCTTAGTGCCTATGCTTCCTAAGAGACCATTTGAATTTTCTTTATTCTCTCTCTGACAAATGCAGCACTGGGAAGTATTTTACCATAATAAAAATCAACAAAAGGTATTATAATTTGGTAAGTTGAATAGTTAATGTTTAAGCCAAAATCTGCAATACGAAATGAGATGCCATTCAAAATCCCAGTTTTACCACTCTCCTGAATGTTAAATAGTTCTTTGTAAAGGAACTTTGTAGAGAGACTTCTGTTGAACTGAACAGAAGTCACAAGGTAAGTACCACGTACAAAGCAGCTGTAGAATTCAGTAACATTTGGCTTTTATTTTGCATCTTTATAATGTATCTAATATGGGATTCATCAGTGGGTAAACAAAGATACATTATATTTAAAGAACAAATACAGTAACATTTCTTAATAATTTTTGAAAATTAATTTTATTTCAGTATCTAAGATTTCATTCATTGAAGTCATTAATGTATACTTCGATCAGATTATTGCAGTAACGCACTCTCCCTCCTGATGTAACTTGAAGTTTTGCCATACTCTCATTCAGAGCTATCACAAATGCCTTTCATGATATGACACGCAGCTCTTGTAGCAGGAACGGTTCTCTATTCAGGTATGGCAGAAGATATTTTGTGCAGCTACTAACACCCATAACAAAAATGAAGATAGAACTAGCAAAGCTATTTTCTGTGAATAAGGAAACTAGATCACTGGCTTTTCAAAAATTTTTGCATTTTAATGTTCATTGAGGAGACCACATTTCTCTAGAAGTAAGAATTCTAATTAATTATTCTTAAGTCTGGAATAAGGTAGTACTTATTAGCAAAGCAAAATGCAATAGAAAAATGTAATTCTTCACATGGCAATTGCTTTAACCTCTTGTTCTTGTTTGAAAGAAAAATATCTATGAATTCTAATTTTACTTAAAACCTCATTGTTCTATTAGCAACTGCATAAAAAAAACAAACCACAACAAACCCCAGAAAACCACGACTAGACTGTACCAATATTGTTGGACAAAACAATCCTTACTGGCTCTGTTGTATTCATTTATTTCTGAACTGTAGATGTCACAAATACATAAAGAAATATATACATATGTTTTTTATCAAGGTATTTTTCAAGCTGAGGATCTTATTTTAGATAAAAGAGTAAGAAACCCTATTTTAAAGAAGGATGACAAAGTTTAAAGGGTTGCCACATTCTTAAGCCACCACAAGGAAGGTGGTGTATCTTCTTGGAGCCAGAAAAGCCTTCCGCAAATCCTGAGTGCAGGATTTGCATGTAGGCAGCAAATTCAAAATGCTGGGCTTACTGTGCTCACATTAAGGATGCATTTGAATCTGACTGTCAAAAGTAATCTCCTTTGCCCTTAAGATGTAAGTGGTCCATCCATCTTCAAATGAGTTGTGCCATGTGGCGCAGATTTACAACAGATATCAACAGTGAACTTAACCAAAAAAAAAATTGAATTCTATGTTTTATACTGATGGAAAACACCTGAAAGTCAGGTAGCAGTACTTGGTCTTTCAGTACTGCCTTCTACTCAAACTAGCCTAAGTAGAAGGAGAGACAGTCTCTAACCTGGCTCTAGTTGTAAAGAACAAGACTCAGTTATATACAACATTTTGTAATGTATGCTATATAGAATACTTTAACCTAGAGCACTTAAAGACCTTCCTGCAGTCTCCAAATGGACCTCTGAAGTCAAATACCCGTTGCAGGAAACAGTATTTCCTCTTGTTCTCTGCATACTGCTGATACTAATTCCCTGTACTGGTCCTTCTGTTCTTGTATTATCAGGTAAGATAATACAAGTCTCTGCTGTTGAATTAACAATGCTAAGTATGCAATCAAATCCTATCCATCGGTATGTTGCCAATACATACTCCAAAACTATTTTAATGGAAATAATGCATTTTTGTGGGAGAGAAAACTAACATAAAACTGTGCAGATTTTTCACAACACATCATGTTTCATAAGGCATCATGTTGTAACCTCTCAATGAGGCTAAATAAAACATGTGACAAGCTACAGACCTGAGTGTCTCCCTCTTTGAAAATCTTACTTTGTTGGTTTTCTTTTTTTTTCAGAAAGTGGGGGATAGCACTGCTGTAAATATTGCACTGCCACTATACTTTCAACAAGCAGATCAATAGGTTTCCTTCATTACGCTTTTAGCCAAACACATAGCGCATGCAGAAGCCAGAGGGGAGAGAGAGAGAAAAAGAGAGATTGATGCTGGCAATAAAAGTCTGAGATACAAATGAGGATACAAAAAAAATGGGGCCATTGTGTAACACCACCTAAGAATAATTTTATAAATCAGGAGATATGGATCTTCATTGGCCAATCTGTTAGTTTTACATTTTGTACTGTATTTTTAAGATACAAACGGAGGTCAGATTATTTCTAAAAATGTAAGTGAAACTAATCTGATTTAATAAATTCTTAAGTAAACTACTGCTATTAAAAATAAATTACTGTATTTTTATATGTCATATATATATGACAACTGGATAATAAGTAAATTATAAATATATTACACACAACTCTAAAGTCAGCACCATTCCTAATTAATGTTTCTACTCTTAGAAAAATCATTTTAGCCTTGCTAACATTTACAAAAATTACAGGTATGAAGCTAATTGGTTTTCATGAAGGGGGAAAAACTTCACTGCATAATTGTGAAACACAGAGAATATGAATATGTATTTTATCATTATACCATTATAGAGCATTAAAGCTTTACTTCTCTGCCACAAGGGAATCACTTTTTAAAGAAACTCACTTTGACTTAATTGCATTGAACCAAAGACAGCACCTCGTTCTAGTCGAGTTGAATTGTTAAGGTGCTGGCTAGGACTAAGTAGGTATATAGTACTACTGCCCTGTAATGCCCAGAGTTCAACAAACCATGAAAACCTTTCTGTAACTAAAGGTAAGGAGAAGTTTTAAAAAAACTGTCTGCCCATCCCTCTCAAATAGGCATCAGTTGACCACATCCACAGTTTCACCAGTGCAACTGGTGACAATAAAAAGGAACAGGTGAAAAGAAGCTTTTCCTAACTACTGGACCCCAAGATGCAAAATAGCCTCTACCAGGATGTTCTCTATGAAAAAATATCAGGCAGCAAATTCTACCTCAAATCCTTTATAATGCAGAATACACAGATCCCAAGTTTCTCTACTGCTGGAAGATCTTTTACTTCTTCAGTCAAAGACCTTCTATGTAATAGCAGAAAAAAACAGTTCACTTTCCTTTTTGGCAATCTTAGCTCTAGGAGTGTCAATTAATCCAATTCCAGAGCTTTGTTAAACAATTAAAATTGTAAGGAAATGTCTTATGATGACTCCACAATGTCTATTAACAAAAACCAGATTTCAGGAATTGTTTATATCAGGTTATCTTTCTTTTATCTTTTGTTGTACCTTTGTCAGAAGGCATGTTCAGCTGAATTTCCACAGCACTGATTCCATTTCTTTCATCTCTGTGTTCCTGGTGTCCTCTGAAGGTCCAAAGCTACTTGGTGATGACTTGGACTTACAAAGTTAAGAAGCTCTGAAGTTGGTGCTTAAGAAAAATATTCTTGGAATAAGAACCACAGAAATAGGTGTAGACACAAGAAACAAGCTCAAGATCCTTGAGATCCTAGCAAAAGCGTGATCCCTTTTTCCCCCGATATGAGACATCATGCAATACAACATTATTCCTTTTCTTCCCCTTGATCAAAACTAATGGCAGGGTTTTGGACTTGATTTATCTATATTTCCATTTGGCAGATTTTCTATCATATCATTTAGCGGTCAGGATGTTGTTTACTCACAGCAGCCTTTCCCATTTTCCAAAATAATAGATATTGAGCATTGCTGGACATGTATCCTAACATTAAGCTGTATTTCTGAATAAAGAACCTCTTATGAAGTTAGAAACTATGCTACAAATCCTTTATGGACCCCACAGGATCTCCAATCTCTCCTTGCCTCTTCAAATAGCTGCAATTGCCACAGAGATCTTCCGTTTCAATTGATTTGCTCCTTTGGCTCTGTCACTGGCTCAAACGGTCTGTTCAAAAACACACAAGGTGCTATCCATGTTTTTTTTACACCTTCTGTTTGCAGTTTAAAGCAGGCCAGCCTCGGTCTTGCACTGCATGTTTCATAAGCATGACATTCTGATGTGCTAGAAATTTTTTAACCGTGTCACAAGATCCAGTTCACCAGACAGCCAGGTTTTCTGCCTTTTAGATACAAAAATCTTCCCATTGGACAGAGTATGAAGGACAAATTGCTTGTACATCCCACAGTGCCATCTTCATTCTTCAGCTAGCAGGCTCTTTACTAGAAATTACAGAGCCATCCTTTGTGGACAGTGTTCAGTAAGTTTTTATGCACTTAATACTCCAATTTTCTTCTTCAGTTGCAGTAGATTCTAAGTATCCCAAGATCACTAATTGGTACTACAGCCTGATAGCTTTGGAGAAGGCAAAATTTTTTGGAATTTGATCAAGCAGGAGACCCATACATGCTGACCAGCCAAAATACTTTGGTTTGTATTTCTTTTGAAGACAGTGATCTCTCCAGAATGTGAAAAGGACAAATGGCTGAAATTGCAGGCAAAGCAGTAAGAGTCCAGTTTCCCTGAAAGTGGCTTATTCACTCCATAATCCGTAATAAGACGTTCACCATTTTTGCTGATGTGAACTATAATGATTGGATTCTTTGGAAACAAGGTGTCACCAAGCTGAATGCCTGTTGATCCAGTGCTTTTTCGTAATTTCATCCAGATCATTCAGAAGAATGGCTGGTTGTGTGAGGATGGCATTCATCTTGCATCTCTAAGCACTAAATTTAATTTCTTGCTCTTGTATTAGCTTAGAAAAAAGTGTCTTGTATGTGCATGATTATAGTATTACTTATTTCATATTGGTGTTTTGATGATAATAATGATAAAAACAGTGAGGCTTTCATACAATACAGTAACAAGGCACAACAAAATGGTGAATACGTATCAGGTGCTTTTGGGAATATATACGTGATGATCTTTAAAACGACTTCCGGTGGAGGCAGACAGCAACTATTTATGACAGAAAAACTGGTAAGCATCTTTCTTCTTAAAACCTTCCTATTAGATCTTATGCCTGTTCATACACTGAAACTAGAAAAAAACCTTTCTGTTACTAAGGATAAGTGCCACGAACGATTACTCGGGAAGCTGAAGCTTTTGAGAACAAATTAGCAAGATATTGCTTACACACAGATCTTCCTGCTAAGGGAAAAAGTGATTGAGTAGGTGAGCTCCTTACGTTTGCCTTTTGTATGATGCTTATTAATAGAACATTCACATCAGGTCTAGAACTTGGCCCAGAGTGTGAGATAGAGCAAACTGTCATCTTTTTATGAGATCTTGTCAACTTTAAGGGACTCTTTTAAAACACAGAATAAACAACTGTATGTGCTCAAGACTGATTCACTATTGCAGAAAACCTCAACCATCTTTTTCAAGCCATCTTTTTGATACTCATCCATTAATAAATTATAATAATATGCTGAACCCTAATCTTTACACATTGGGCCATGGCATTAATTTGTCAGTATTGTAAAAACTGTATTTTTATCCCATGAAGTTGTGAATTCTAGTTTATCTTAACACCTTTCTCCTTTTTTTCCCCATCCTAATTACAGCTGAATGTATGTTTCTTGTCAATTCTTGCTAAGATGGTACTATAACTTTACTACAGAAGGCTATCGTAAGCCAAGATGGAAGTATTTACGACCTTATATGTATTTTGGCAGGTAGTGACGCAAGCTAGAGCTTTGAGAATTAATAATGAACCTGAGGTATCATAAAACCACCTATACCTAGACAGGTAATTAGTAACCATAATGTGATGGCCATCTTTGCAGTTTCACTGGATAAAAATCAGTCAGATTAACCAGTGAAGCATGTTACAGCCTGGACATCTGTACGTTTATTATTTTTATTTTAATGTAATAGATAATTAAGGATGCTTTTATTATATAATTTATGCTCATGTTATATAGCAGTTGCCTAGCTAGACTCCACATCATGATAGTCCCAGACTGGTACGGTGATTTTAAAACCACGCTGAACATGGCTGCAGATTGATCATGCAAAATCTGCCCCCCCAGCTGATTTTTCCCCACTTGTGCACAGTGCAATGCAAAAAAAGAAAAAAGTAAATAAAATCAAAAAAGTGTGATGGGTGAGCAGGTCGACTGTGTGAGAGAACACGTGCAAAGTATACCTCAGAAACACTATAGGTGGATGAGCACGAAGGGAGCCGAGCCTGGTTGTGCAGTGGGGAAAAGAAAACATTGTTAAAAAAGAAATGGTGGCACAGTAAGGGTCTCAGAAGGTTTTCTGTATAGGTGGTTCCAGCACTGAGACAGTAGCAGGGGGTTCATAAAGTTTCTACGACCAGCCATTTCAGAAATTCCAAAATACATGCCTTTTAAGGTGGAAGCTTTTTAAAAGAAAAAGAAATAAAAATACTCTATTTGTAAAATAATTTAAACTAATGATGAGTCTGAAGATAACTATTAGTCCTTTCTTCTCTAAATAACTGACAACACTATTCTTAAGGCAATAAGGCATTCTAGGATGAAGCTTTACCAATCTCTTTCATTGAAAACTACTGGTTTTATTCTAACTCTGCAAATGGTACTATGTGAAAACCCATTAAAAGCCCTATTATTCCCTGTGTATCTTTGTTTTCAGAACCAGCATGTTGATAATGGAGGTTTTTCTTCAATCTCACTGCCCCTAGAACCAGAATAACTTGCAAAGTTAAATGATTAATGGCCAGATATAGGTCGGTAGAAATCTGCAGATTATGTCCCTAAGCAATGCAAAATGCTGTGATTCTTGATAAACGCTGCCCGCTCTTTAAACCTTTCAGCAGAAGTTAATCGGCAACACTACAGTTTCACTGATTGCTTAAGAAATACTTTGTTTATGCAAGATACCAATTTTTCTATACTACTAATCACTCAGACGTAACTCAAGTATTAAAGGACTCTCCAGTTATTTATATGATTTCTTTTCCTAACAAACCTTAAAGTCCTTCCTTTGGTTGAAAACATTTCATATTTCAACTACAAAGAGTAGTTTGAGTTTTGTTTGGTTTTTCTTTTTCTGCTTAACTTTGTTACATTGGAATATCCATTTAGATTGGATATCAGGAAGAAGTTCTTTACTGAAAAAGTGGCTAGCCATTGGAACAGGCTGTCCAGGGAAGCGGTGGAGTCACCATCCCTGGAGGTGTTCAAACAAGTAGATGTGGAGCTTCGGGATATGGTCTAGGGGTTAGGGAGATGTTGGGATGAAGATTGGACTTGATGATCCTAGAGGTCTTTTCCAACCTTAATGATTCTATGATTAATAATGTATAATTAATAATAATCTGTTGACAACTGGCTGTGAAGAAAGAGTACGAAAACAGCCTAATAAATGAAATTTAAGATTTTTATATCAGTGCATTGAAAATATCTTGATTTTCTTCTAGAGGTGGCAAAACGAATTATCAGAAGCCCCAGCAACACTTCCTCAGACTTCAACAAAATCAGTATCTGTACAACAGTTGGGCTACATTTATGGTAAAGATGAACCCAGCAAGAATTTCCACATAAATTATTAGTGACCTCTTGCTGACTCAGGTATTATGATGGACTGAGCAGAGAACAGGGTACTCATAAAAAGTCTCTCATTAATATTCTTCTATCTCAAATGTGTATTTCATAATTCTTCAATGAAAAATTAAATATAACTTCCAGGAAAAATTTTACAGTCCCATTTGTCTGTGTTCATTTATGTCTCCATTATATACTTATATACAGCTGCTCTTTCTTCACGGAAAGATTTTTAGTATTCTGAACTATTTTTGTTGCTTTCTGGCATTGTGCACTTTGTTCTTACAGAGAACATTACTAAGGAAATCTGAATCACCCCACAACATCTTAAATGTTCACACACACTCAGCACTTTCTTAACCTGATGAAATGTTTTCTTACAGCGAGACGATCTGCAGGAGGATTAAGTCAAAAATAGAAAATTCCTTCAGACAAATAGAAAGAGTAGAAAATGCAGTTTTAAGAAATCAAGTATTATTCTTAAACAGTCTATTAAAAAAAAAAGGAAAAAGAAAAAAAATATAACACCTTCCGACAGCAAACTGTTTCTAGAAGCATTTCTTTGGAAGTTTTCTAAGAAAGATAAGGTGCTTTTGCTCAGAACTGGGGTTCTGCTATTCACCTAAGACTTTTGGATGAGTCTCTAAACAAGATTCTCATAAATAATGTCCAACCATTGTTCTCATGGTTTGTCATGCAACAGCATGAAAAAAGAAGAACCATTAGCTTTGGTTTTGCAGGTGAGCATCCAAAGAATGCAGTAACAGCAAGAAACATCACGGCAGCAGTTTTTGAAGAATCTGCAACTAGATAAACAGCAACAACGATGAGGAGGTTTAAAATCGTACTTTCCAAAGTTTTGAAGAACTTGGCTCATCCTGTCTACTCCGTACACTAACTTACAAGAGATATACTAGACACTTGCATGCTATCTTATTCTTCTCTTAGACAACTACTATAAGTAGAACACTATTATTTTCCTTGTCAAATTATCCTGTGATCTATTTATCCATATTTTCATTAATGTCTGGGATAAACTTACTACTTAACTTCAGTATTTAATCACTTTAAATGATTTTGCATTTTTGTATTCAAGGCCAGGTTGGATGGGGTTCTGAGCAACCTGATCTAGTGGGAGGTGTCCCTGCCCATGGCAGGGGGGTTGGAACTAGATGATCTTTAAGGTCCCTTCCAACCCAAACCACTCTACAATTCCATTACTTTCTTTTTCATAGTTTCAGTTGTATAGAAGCATATTATAATATTCCTTCACTAAGACAGCTGTATATTTTATATCTCCCTATTCTCAAACACAAACACAATTTTCCTTCATTTCACTCACTCCAAATTCTTTTTTTGTTATTCATACACGTATAGATTCTCCATTTACCTATGTCATGTTCTCATAATTATAAAATCAAAGGTATTGTCAAGTGCTCTATTCTCAAAATGATCTAGTGCTCTTGAGGAAAGGATTATCCTCATGCCATACTTCTGCACATAGTGATTATTTTATTTTCAGTAGGATCACACAATGCAACTGTTTAATCTGCTGCACATTTATCTTTTCCTGATGATTCCTGTGTCATTGCCTTCCTGCTAACTAGTCTTAATTTTTGAGCATTTGCCTGATTTCAGCATTTTGTGTTGTTTCTGTGTTATTAAAATTAAATGCCAATACTTTTCCAAGCTCCTTTGATGAGTCTGCAATCTATCACCTACTCTGCTTACAAATTGTTGCCATATATGAACTCCAGTGATTGTTTCTTCCAGTTTGAGAGAGGGGCAGCTCTCCTTATTTTGTATGCTACCTAACAACCCCTGCCTATTATGTTAGATGAAGCTAATGTACTAACATTTGAGCTGTTGGGTTCTTTTCCCACATGAACATTCAAGTTAAGGAACCATGTCATGAATCACAGAAACTCCCCACTGCAAGAATGATTTTAAAAGAGCTATGCCTATTTACACCAACTGAGAATCTGGTTTAAAGGCTGCAAGAACAATTAGTTGTGAGTTTGAAGGACTTACTGGTCTGACTCAGACCTTTAATAATGGAATATTAAGACCAGGAATAAAAGCCCTGTAAATTTAATCCTTCATCATGATCAAAGAAGGCAGGTACTTAAAGGAAGAAAGCTAGAATGCTGCACGCAGTAAACAGTAGATTCTGACAGACACCTCTGTGTGCAAAATGATGATCCTGGTTTCATTAAACATCATCTATGGACAGTATTTGGCCTCTGCTATGAATTCTGAGAACATTTTTCTTGAACAAAACCAGAATTTGGAACCATGCGGGTCAAAAGCCACCCAAAACCTGTTTGGCATATTACTTGGTAACTCTGTGTAGAACTTCTATACTTTGAGTAATTTTTTTAATAGGCTTTCCATAATATTTGTCTGTAGAATTTAAACTTGCATTTAAAATTCTTAGCCTGCACAACAACAACAACAAAAAACCCCAAAACAAACAACTCTTCAAAACATGGATGGAACCAGCATTGTGCTGTTGAATTTCAGTTGAACTTCACACTTTCAGGAAGGTATCAATTTTAGCAGGTATGATGAGTTCTAAAATATAAACCAGTGAGCTGCTTCACTGTAGATCATCTCACAGCTAAGGCACTTATTTGCTACTGCTACATTAATTTGAACAGTAGGGGAATGCTAACATTGTCAAGTGATAATTTTTCTAAACAATATTTAAGTTCAGCTTCAAATACTGTTCTCTGGGAGGGGTCAAAGAATTAAGCCATGAAAAGAACTGGAATAGCAACAAAGATCTCAAGAAGAAATGCAAAACCAAATCTCATAACTTTAAAAATAAGTAGTTATGAGTTACTGCTTGTCCTGGTTCAGCCAGGACAGGGTTAATTTGGTGCAGCCAGGCTATTCTATACCATGCTGACATCCTGCCCTGGGGCCAGCTCCAGGGGGGAGACTCGCGTGGGTGATCGATCTGCTCGGGACCATCTCTTTGTCTATGCGGTATCGCTTATTTGTACATTTCTTTTTCTCACTGTTGTTATTGCTGTTGTTGCCGTGATAGTTTCTTATGTGTCACTGTATTAAACCCTCCTTATCTCAACTTAAAAAGGCACTTTGAAACTCTCTCCTCTGTCTGTGGTGGGGGAGGGCAGCGGCTCGGGTGCCTGCAGAGCCCCGCCGCGGCTTTACTAAACTACCACACTGCTGATATTAAAAGTAACGTTTGAAAATGACTCAAACCTCTGAACTGCTTAATTAACTCAAATTTTCATGAATGTTTTCAGTGCAATTTTCTTTTAAATATCTGGCACGTTTTCTAAACTTCTGGTGGCATCTGGGATATTCTGCAGAATTCCAGTGTTTCCTACATATTTCCAATGGCCTTTTCATTTAAACCAGAAAACATGTCTTTGCAATTCATTCTGGAACAAAGGTTCCACCTTAACAGCAGACACAATTGTGCAACAGCATTCCATTTTTAGCTACGGGGCTGGCCATCAGATACTATATGCTCCCCCTCCCACACCATTCAATACATTTGCCGCATTGTAGGAATATTAACAACTTACATCTAAACCCCTTTCCAAAAGCAGTATTGAAGAGATGAAAATTATTTTAAAGATGAACTGGTACCAGATCCCTCATTATTTTCTTTCCAATCGTCTCCTGTTTAGTAGGGATTTGTTATTTTCTTTGATCAGCAATTTGTAAATTGCCTTTTAAAATGTTGCCTTATCTAAATCATCCATTATTACAGCATCAATCAGAGCAGCAGTGACAAAGCAGCAGATTTTAGTTATATGTTACTATACTTGCAATGTGTCCTGCTTTTAAGAAACTTAAAAGAGCATATGCAGAACATACGGAACATTTCTTACTTCACAATCTGACTTCCTTACTTACATCATGTAGGGTACAGCCGTGAAATAACAGATAAAGTGGCACAGAGGAACACAACAATTTCATGACAATCGATTTGTCATGGCTAATGTGGTCACAGCTTTTAATTCAAAACCTTTCCCCATGTGACACTCTGTGAAATAATGAAAGTTTCATGGCATTTTTTTTTTTCTGGCTTTACGTTTATTCACTAGTACTAAATCACAAATTTAAGAGTAAGGAGTCCAAAATAAAGGAACTTGCTTAGTCTTGATTATGACTAATAAATTTGAGTTGCCACCTAATCTAAAATATCACACAGTTTATTCCCCCCAAAACTTGATTCTTAAAGATTTGCCAGGGAAAAGATATGGGCCCTTAATAAAATTTAGGGAAAGCTGCAATATATTAGCAGCTCAATTTCTTTGTATTTGACCTGCAAAAGATATATACTGAGGGACTTCTATTTGACAATGAGCAGAAATCAACTTTATGTCAGATACATAGCTCAACATATAAAAGCATCCAAAAGGCGTAAAAATTATCAAATCATCAGCATTACCAAAATTATCTAGTAATATATAACCATAGAGGATTATGCATTAGAATGATAGTGCTGAGAATGGTAACAGTCATAGTGTATGGAAGACACAAACAGGACATGATTCTAAAGAAATTATTCTGAGAATCTTCACTGGATGGATGTGCAAGGGGATAAATGGTTACTAACTTTCACATCTACTACACTCACAACGATCCTTTTTTCCCTAATTTTCATTATACATTAAGTTATGCAGCTTAAACTCACTTTTACAGAATTGCTGAAAAGCTGATCTTAATTTATGAGGTGAACTACTAAACAGAAGGTCCTGCTGTCTGTATTATGTTGGGTTTGACCCGCTTTATTAAATATTTCTGTGGAAAATGGGCAACTTTATAGGGGTGTCATGACTCATATAACAGATTCTAATACTTTTTTCACTTTTTTTTTTTTCATTAAAGAACAAACCTAACACACAAGAAATATGCTGCAGATTTTTTGGTATTATTCTGCTACAAAAACAAGCAACAAAATTTGCAGAGCTGGCATTCAACCAAATACTAACCTATTTTGTGAGATAAAATAGGGACCCAAAAAGATTAAAGGCAAAGACAGAGGTACATGTGAGCCTTTTGGGCTACCTTGTATCAGCCACAGTTAAGTTCAGGTAAGGCTATCAATCACTGGCAGAAGATATTTTTATCCTTTAAATTAGGGATATTATTTTATTTGTTGCTGAGTTTAATATTTGGGAAACTTTTGGATATGCAACTTCTATTTTGGAAAGGGATTTTGTTTTTCAGTTGCTGTAAAGCCAAGCAGTTTGATTAGCATTCATTAAAATGTAGTAGGTCAGGTTTCTCACACACATTAAAATGAAACCCCAGCTAGGAAAGAAAGAAAACACAAAGAGAGAAAGAGAGAGAGAAAGGAAAAAGATGGGGATGAGAGGACAAACCAATCAGATTTGGTGTTACCAGCCAGCGGAAGTTTTAAAAAAACAGATCACCGAGTGAAATCGTACATTTACTCGGAGAGAGCATCCTTTGACATTGCCTTCTAGGAGACCTCTGAGCTCCTCCAGCTTTCGATGGAGCTACATGTAAACATCAGAAAATGAATTGAAAAAGCAACCTGTTCTCTTGTCACTTTTTTTCTTTTTCTTTTCTTTTGTTCTTTGTTTTTGTGCTTGTATTCTTTTTCTTAAAGTAAATCATAGCATAACACATTTCTCACTGCCTCTGGCAAAACATTTCAAGACACCAAAGTACTTTGAACGACACAGACATACAAGCTCCATAAACTTGGAATCTGGAAACCAGATATTCTTGCTTAATTAACATGGCTCTTTTTTTCAGCACAGGACCAAAAATTCAAAACCAACGGACGGATCATTCTAAAGCTACTGAATCTCTGCTACACTGCTCGTTTATTTCTTTCTTTGTTTGTTTATTCGTAAGGCTGTGTTCTAGAATTTATTTCCATCAAAAGTAATGTTTTAGAGGAAAATGTTCATGTTTGGGAACCTCAGTTAGGATTTTCCATAAGGATATTCATATAAGATTTTGTGCCTAAATATATATTTTGGGTTATGAAATTAAATCCTGGGCAATCAGATACAGAAATAACAATCCTAAATTAGCTGTCAGTATGTGTTCATAAAAATAAGAGGTGAATCCCAGCACCTAAATAAGCTACATCTTCTGTATACGTATATGCATTAGGCATCTAGAATTGTATGTGATGACCCATTAAAATACACAGGTCACAGTACTTACATACGTGATTTTCAAAAACAGCATAGAAACTGTGGCTGTCTTGTATTTTCCTGCATGTGAATTCGGTGGTCTTGAATGTCTCTTACTGAAACAGTGCCTCATTCATGTACAGTGCTCTGCTCATCTACACTGTAACTAAAACCTCTTCCCAATACACAAGATGAAAAGATAAAGCCTCACAGACAGTGAGGAATGCTACAGATGCCTCTAGCTATAACTTGTATAAACAAATAGCAATTGGCTTCTTTTTCTACGCTGAGATAAATTTAAATGGTGGCATTACTGGAAAGAGGTGCATAATTGATCCTTCCCCTCCCCTTCTTTATGCTCAGTGAAATAACATTTTCACAAAGAGCAGCTGTAGAGCAGTGTTAGAGAACAGAGAGGATGGCTTGTCCTGGAACAAAGGCAATACACTCACATACAAAACCAAAACAAAAGATTAAAAACCAAGAAAGTGGGAAAGGCAAGAAGAAAAATGAAATAATTAGTGCTTAAGAAAGTGCTAAAAGGAAATAAAGTGGGAAAAAAGTGAAAAATTGGATGGCTGAAAAAGAGGCAACTGTTGAGATGGAACCTTAACAGAATGGCTTGGACTGCATATGATCAGCATCTTGGTATAGAATACGTCCTGTAGTTTAAACCATTTATTGGGGTGTAACACTATGCATGGTGGGTACTGATTTAGATATCTGCCTGTTCTGTTAAGTGCTCTAAATATTTGAGTATGTTTGTACAAACACAAAAAAGGCAGAAGGGACTAATTATTAGCAAAACAGTGACTTCATTCTTATTAGCCTCACATGAATCTCTCTCTCATTTCCTCTTTACTCTCATTTTTACTGATTTAAAGGCTAGATATACATGAAATACTTAACTCTTGTAATGGTCTTTTGCAGAATTAAATGCAAAAAGTGTGAGCACTATAAAAGCTTAATTATGTTTCAAGATGGGAAGCGGGAGTCTGAAGATGAGTAAGTCACTTCTCCATGTAACAGGCAGTTAAGAGACAACAAACAACATCGAGAAGTGGTTTAACCATGATCACCAAATTACAGGCATTTCAATGCAGTTGTTACTATCTCTTATTTGTGGTGACATTCAAAGTTAGGTGGCAGCCTGCCTTCAGTAGGTCGTTCTATGTGTAGCACAGAAACAAACAAAATGTGACCCAACAGCAATAAGAATACTGAAATAAAAATGATGGGATGGTGAGAAATGGAAAAGCCCCTTCCCTCCCTCCCCTCACCTCCCCCTTCAAAAGGAAAAGTGTAGGCTATAGAAGAAAACTTGCAAAATAAATGTTAGAAACATATTTACTTTGAGGGATCCAACTCTACTAGCAACTCCTTTGCTTTCATCCGGCCGTCTAATTTGCTACAATGCGGGAAGATGGGTAAAAAAGACAGAAGAATAAAGAAAAAGTGAACTTAAAAAAATTTCCACACAATCAGTTAGCAGTACATGCAAGACATCAATTTGACTCTCTGAGACACCTCTAGAGGACAAAGACACAGACTCTAATTTCTGGAATAAATGATGCTTTATCATGGCATTTTAAACTTGCTTTGTTGATCATTTTTATTTCAATATATTACCAATCTGGCACATGTTGCATGCTGAATTCACTAACATTTTTGAAAGAATACATGTTACTTATCTGATTTGGATATGAAGAATAATGGAGTCCTAAAACTCTAGGAAGAAAAAAACACCCTATACCTTCTACAAATCATATGATCATAGTATGCTATAACTGGGAGTATCAGGCCTGGCAAGTATCATGATTGATACCTGACATAATGCAATACAGATTCCTATTGACCCAGGCCTAGAGATTTTAGCCACTGCTATCAAGATTCCCAGTTAAAAATTATGCTGCCCAACCAGAAAATTTTAATGCCAGACCAACATTAGATTTTTATTTTAAATATACCACATATATAACCTGTCCCCCACCATCTCCCACCTGATTACTCTTCTTTTGTTATGTATGTTTTGTTTTTTTTTCTAGATGATGCAGAGGATGGAAGAAACAAATGAGGTAGCTGCTCAAAAGGCTTTGTATTGTAAGAGGAATGTAAAATAAAACATTCATTTACCACAAAAGTTCTTTTCAGAATTGCCAAATCCAGTACATAAACTTCTTTTACTAATAAATTAACCTTGCGTTTTGTCATTTGAAGAAGAGAGGAAGAAGACAATAGAAATAACTTCAGGGATATCCTTCTAGTCTGAGTCAAGACTGAACAGAAAGTTTTTTATTATCTGATGGTTGTTTCACAGCTTATGTAAAACCAAGTCCAACACACCTGAGGTGAACCCTTTCAAACCGTATTAACTGTCTTTACTTTAAGAAACCGCAGCAAGGAAGCCAAAGACCAAATGAACCATGGAAATTTAACCATGCTCTATGATCTCTGGAGCACACTACCTGTGCAAAATGAAAAATTCATATTCAAAACAGTCAACTGATTTTTTTTTTTCACTTGCACTTGATTCTCAAGAAAATAATGCAACTAAGCAATATATTAACCATTTAAATATTTAGTTCTGATAGGTGTCCACTAGAAAAATACACTGGAAGCATTTCTATAAATTGTTGCTTTCCTTCCCTGGTCTTAAGGCATTAAAATACTATCTGTTTTGAACTCTCAAGTGAAACATCCACATCACAGTTTTCATGGGACTCCAAGCAAATCTCCAAGCAATTTGAGTATACTGACCAAGAAAAAAACCCGTGTCATTCTTAAATAAAATGTCTCCTTTAGAAGACAGATTCAATTAAAATATATGCAGTTGCAACCTAGTTGCTATATTATTCCTAATTAAAAAAAAAAAAAAAAAAAAGGCCTCAAGAGGGAAAAAAGATCCTTATTTGAAAAGGAAACAACAGGAGTTAGAGCAAAGATACTTGACCCAATATCCTGGGTGAGATATTACCAGTCCCAGACAACAAAACACCAATTTATGTTACTAATTTGATTTTTTTTTCAAAAAGAATATATTTGTTTTGAAAAATGGCAAAAAAAATTTGCTGATAATCTTACATAATAAACATGGAACTAGGACATTAAGAAAAATATTGCATACCACAGAAACTTGGGGAAAAGTTGTAAGTGACAGTACTATGCAATGCTCTTCAGGGAAAGTTTTTTTTCTATTACTTACCAATGTGGGTTTTGTGGCTGCTTAAGTTGTGCTGAAGGTTTAGGATTCAGTCAGAAATGAGACTGGGGATGTTACAGATGCATATAACTGACATTATTTATTCTTTCTTCAAAATATATAGAGAAATACATATGCAATGTTTACATTGCAAGCAATGAAATTACAAATGCTTGAAAATAAAATTGACAAGATAATAGCTTAAGGTCAACTATTGTTTTACATCCATGGCAAAGCTGATATACATGATAATATGTTATCTACAAGAACCTTGCAGAATGTAACTTGGATGCTTCTCAAGGGATAAATTAGAGTGATATCAGTAGTGCACAAACTCTACTACACCTGTTCTGTAAATTAAACAGGGTATTACCAAGGGCAATGGACATTAGGAATAACCCGCCCTCACCTTCCGACCTTCTGCCCCTTCCCCCCCCACCCCCCCAGTAAATGACACGGCAAGGAACTCGGGAATATCCTTATCCCTCTCTGTTCAGCTCCTGTGTGATGTTCTAGAAGTTGACCGATAAACTAGGATTTCAGAAAATGGCATGGATTATGCACTCCTTGTTTTCCAGAAACTCAGCTAAACACAAGACCCCAATCATAGATGAACACTTGTAGCTAGAAAAGATTAGAATGGAAGTTGTGCACGTAAGTGTTCTAAATCAAGTGTGTCTACTTCTGTCCCCATTTGTCACCTGTGGGATCTAGAAATGAGTCCTTTAATTTTTCTGTTACCCATTTGTAAAATAAAAACAATACTTTTAAGCAAAACATAGGTCTAATAAAAAGAACCTCAACAGTGACATTGAAGACAAATCCTTTTACCTCAGGTTTTAGGATTTTTATTATGTTTTTTTTTTACACCACAAGCTAAATGAGTGGATTAAGAGATGAGGCAGGAGCAATACTAAGTAGTTATTGGCAAAATGTTACCTGAAAGACGTGAGAGTTTTGGAACATTCTGAAGGAGGGGAATGAAGATACTCAATGTAATGAAAGGGGGAAAGTTGTAGTGCAGGGAATGCTCCAGGAAACTGGCAGGGTATAATGCACTGTCAGTTAAGATAAATGAATTCTATTTACATCTCTTTCTTATTCACAAGGGAATAAAAGCATGAGTTAACAGCTGAAGATTAGCCACAGGTGTCCCTGTCCTGATATCAGAAGAACAAGATGGAATTACAATGGGAGTAGAATGAGATAGGAAGCCAGTGGAAGAAAACTTAGGAAGGAGGGAAACCAGAACGGAACAGTGAGCAAAAAGGAGTGCTCAGATATGTTTAATGGACTTATTAGAAGATGAGTGAAAGACAGCTATCAAAGAACAGACTCTCACTGTTTTCTAAGCAGAGGTCTTACATGTGGTTTCATTATTATTCTTTTGCCTTCTAATAGAGCCTGTAAGAAATGTACCGATTTATCTTCATCCCTGATTTTACCCCAGCAAAAAGAATTTAAAAGACCTAAACTTAAATATATATAAACCAGCAGATACACTCATCACAAAGAAAGAAAATCTCTGAACAACAGGCTAATATGAGATCTGGCTTTAGTTAGACTTATTTACAGGAAGAGTTCCACAAGAGGAATAACAGCCTCAAATATTTAACACTATTCATCTTAGATTCCTTCTCCTTTCTGATAATATACCATGTTCTTGCTACTCTAAAAAGTTTCTCTGGTTTCTGCTTCTGACAAAGAAATTGGAATTTTGCAGGACCTAAAGCTTTCAGAAATGTGTTTTCACATCCACATAAAAGCCCAAGCTGTCTGTCAGACTTTTTTCCAAAACCCTGGCTAATAACATACATGGCTTATATTGATGAAGCCTTTTTGATGTGATCAAATTACTTAATTCTTAATCTGAATAAATGCAACACTAGCAAGGAAAACTCTTTACAGCAGTGGTTTTAAAAAGATGTTGAGTTTCTTACTCAATGGCCTGGGCATGCAGTACTGGAATCACATTAAGCAAGAGCAAGAGATTATATGACACAGCATCCAAATATAGTTCAATTTTTTTGCTGTACACAGAAGAAAAATGTAACTGTTCTTCCACTTGACCACTACCATAGAGATCAATGATGAACAGTGAGTAAAAAAAAACTATCAATATTACTTGTGGCATATTACATCACCAGGTCTGCAAATACCTGTTTTTGCATTTGTTGTATGTGTTATCCTCCATAGGTCTGACATCTGCACTGACAAACATTTTCTGGTTTTTTTTCTTTCAGGCAAAGATAGTCCTTGTTAGTTTCTAGGGAAGGCTTCTTGTCACTGCACCTAATTTAAAAGTTCCCTTGTGCTCCTAACCTAGTTGCCTTAGGGGATGTGCTGTTAAATGGTGTGAATATCCTAACTCAGGAAACTTGCTTCCAACATAATTGTCAATGTGATTATACATACTGTTAATAAACATTTATGAAGTTGCTAAAAAATACTATATAAAATATTAAAATCAAAAGTTGTATAAAAGATTATATACAGATTAAACTTCCAAATACTAATTATCTAAATATTACCATGGGTGGTTTTTTTTACAATGCTTACTTGCCTGATCAACAGTGGAAAATTCTGATACAGAAATCTGAAGTCCAAATACAGTTCTCTTCTCTACTAAGAACAATGTTCTATGTCAAGTGAGCAGTTTCTAGTGCTAACAAACAGCTGAATATATTTTTAATATTGCAGCAAATCAATTTCTTTTAAATTAAAAATGCATTATGTATAACTTACACATTCAGGCATGAAAAATAGACTTGCACTTGAAAGTACTTTTCTTTCTGCTTTTTTAGGCCAGACAAACACCAGTTAGATGGGGCTTCCTAAATAAATGGGGAGTATTTCAAACAAAGGGAATACAAGCTCCTATAATAAAGACATGCATTCTCAACCAATAATTCATGCCTATACTGCAGTATGGCATAAATGTTTTCTTAGAGTTGCTGCACTTTTGAAAATTGTAAACCTACAGCAGCATAATGTACGTGAATGCTAATGAGTGCAAGATTTTGTACACACTACACATTTTTAAAAATTATTTTTTAGGTTTTTTTTTTTAATAATAAGATGGGCACTACTACTCTTGGCGTTCCACATGCAGATGATGGAATAAAAGCAGTCCAGACCAATCAGTGGTAAAACATAATGCAATTTTCTTGCAGCTCTGGGGTTTAGTACCTTAATATCACCACTAGATCAACGTTCTGTTAACACACAATGTAACCATGCCCTTACAGAAGATTTTGTAATACACTTGTTATTTTATACCAAATGTGGCAGCCTAGTTCTTGAAAAATATCTGCTGACTTCAATGAAATTTAATGGTCAGAAATCAAATCCAAAAATTTGTAGGTAAAATGCACAGCCAGGGCAAAAGAGACTACAATAAATACAAACATTATACATAATGTCACTATTCTTAGTGACTTGATGCCCTAAATCTCATCTAAAGTGGAGCTCTGGGCATATACGAGTTTGGTCCTTGCTTTCCCTATGCAGTTAACAAAATATGCAGGCTTTCTGTTGCCCAAGACATGAAGACATTATAAATGATGAATAACAAAACTGGATGGCTAGTCCTGGCAGACGCATGCCCAGCCCAACCGGAATGGCATAGAAATCACACAAAGGTCTCCTACGGATGGCAATCAGAAGGCTTAAACAGCCTACACAGAGCTGTGTGCTGTTGAGACCAGACTGCTCCAGGAAACTGTTTGAGAATAAGTTCAATTATTTTATGCTTTACTTCATTATACAGGGGACAAAAACATACAAGGATCAAGTTTTACAGCTGGGTTTCCAGACCCAGCTTCTTTCGGAGCTTTCAGTTGCACAACTCTCCTGCCACACAGCTGAAGTTTACCAAACCCTTCTACCCACCCAAGACTACTTTTGTCCCAGTTCTTCCTGACCATAGCCCTTTCTTTTCTCATAAGGCTATTGCTGCCTCCTGCCTCCAAGCTACTTCCTACTTTTCTCCAAACCACTCTAAGCTCTGTGGCCTCATCACTCAAGAGCCACAAATACCGCTTTGCTCTATACCAGACCTCTACCACTCAGCCTTTACATCCAATTTCTTCTCAATTCAATATTTGCAGTTCTCTCATTTCAGTCCCACTTTGAACATTTTTTCAGTGCTTGCTGGCATATTTTGCTCCCTGCCTATGTCTGCGGGCTCATATATTCTCTGGTTCTCCTCACAAAGGAAAGCAGAATTTGTACCTCATGCTCCTGATAGAGCTTTTAAAAAAACAAACACCTGGCATATATATCAGAAATCCATCCTGGCAAGTGGGGAAGGAGTTCATATTTAAGGCAAAAATAAAAACATGGTAACTCTTAGTTGGTGGGGTTTTGAATTCTCTGTATATATCTTTCCCAAACTGCCAATTCACTTCTGAGCATGCTGCTCTTTTGCTTTGTTGTCCTAAGCTGAACTGAAGCTTGAAAAGCTGCAGCAACTAGAGGGATGTTCCTATTTCAGTGGAGGACAGTGTCCTTTAAACATTTTAGACACTAAGCTAGCTCCTATCAAAGATACCTTAGCGGTCACAATGAAAGCTGTCGTGTCAGTGAAGTCACTTCACTGAAGTGACCTGATGGTCAGACAGGTAGGTTATGAAGCAAACCCCTGGGAACTTTGCTCTTTTGACCACTTTTAAGCAAAATGAAGGGAGAGATGTTTGCTTTTGTGCTCAGTGTAACAAGGAAGATTCTATCTTTCTGATAACAGATGGGCCAGTGGGACTTTAAAGAGAAGAGTAAACTTCTTTGGGGACAAGTGCATTTAAGGTTTGTTCTCAAATATCTGTAATATCCTGTACTTTATCCTTTTGACTAGGCAGGGCTGTGTTTGGAAAAAAATCAGTGTAAAGCTTCTTGTCACATATATTTCCTCATATCTACACATTCAGAAGAGTTCAACCGTGAAAGGGAGGTGGAAGGATGGGTAAGGGTACTGTGAAAGGGTGCATCTGTATCTGTTAAAGCTACGGGAAACACATAATTAAAGCAGTGAGATGATAACCTCAGAAGATGAAGATAAGGTGGATAGATCTGGGATTCAATTAACTTTGCAGAAGATTAAAATAAATATGACCTTTAGGTGGCTAGATATTAACAATAACCTGGGAACTTCTTGCTCGAACTTCTTGCTCAATTTAGAATCTTACATTTTGAAAAGTGTCTTCATAAACAGACTAATGAAGAGTGCAAATTTGAAAGAGAGATTGCCAAAGGCTGGTTTCAAGCCTTACCAAACTTGTTACCGTTCCTTATGGGATGATTTCCATAGATCTATTGTAGGGCATTGAAGTGGGAGGCCCAGTTTCCAAGACAGTAATTGGAAAGAGAAATATGTTCCAAATATAAATGCTTTGAATTTCTCACCTTAAGGATCCCTAATTTGTCATAGTCTTTTTCTGTAAATACATTCCTACAGTCACCTCTATTGGTGGTTTAAATGGAAAGCTCTTTATTGAAATACAGGTAGGTTTCAGTAAATGTAAATATCAATACATGCCTATGGAAATTCTTGTCCAAGAATATGCAATGCAATTAGGAAAGTGATCAGAAATGGAGAACCACTTCCTTTCCTTTCAAACAGGCAAATATCCTGTTGAAGCCTAATGGAAGAAACCAAACTACCCTATTCAAAATGCCCCTGTTAAAGCAATAATATGTGTTTTGCCTTTTAAAATGAAACTAAATTGGTGAGCAAAATAGAGGCAAGTCATTATTATTCATAATAATATTCAATATCGAATAATTATTGAATAATATTGAATATATTGAATAATATGAATATATTCTAATGTCATTGTCTTTACTATTAATCATCTGTACGTATTCTAACATCTAATCTTGAGGCATCTGTGAATGGTGTAATATCTTCATGGTCACACAACTTTGAACTCGCATTTTAACGCATCATCAGAATTTTGTCATGATTTGTGATGCTACAGTTTATTAATTTTACAAAGGCAGAAATGTAGAAAAAGTAAATACTATTTTCTTACACAATCTCTTCAAGGAACAAACAAAACTAAACTAGTTGCTCATGTGCAAAATGGGACAATTCCCTGGAGCACTACAGTGCTCCTCCCTTTTCCTGTTGCATGTAGAAAACTAAAACAGAGAGAACTGCCTACGATCAATATTCTACTAAAGAAAAAGCGGCAGAACTAAATACAAATTTTCTCAAAGACAGGCAGTGCACTTGACATATACTAAACTCTCCTTGCAGATCCAGAATACAGATTGGATAAGCACTGACCTAAGCCTTACATAAGTTACAAAATAAAGTACTTCTAACATACATTGTGAGAAAGGAGGTAATTAGAGGGATAAGCAGACAATGAAGTTGAATTTAAGAGGATGAACTCTATTAACAAATTTAGAATGGCTGTTTACGAGAAGCCTGGACAAATTATTGTGGCACCTGTTCTTTTGATTCTAAAAGCCATTACCTTTTCCATCACCTTTGTTTTCCCAATGCCTTATACTGTTTGTTGACGCTTCATGAATGTTACAATTTAACAGGACTAATGGAACGGACTCTAGGGATTGCAACAACATTTTCCAGCCTTTCTGGAGAAATTGGCTATAGGGCTTACCTCATCTCTTTGCTTAATGACTACTGTTCATTTGAGGTATTCCAAACTGCCATTTGTTGCACTTGGAACAGATAGAGTGGAATCACACCAAAAGAGCAAGTAAAGCAGCACTGACACAGTGCACACATATCCCTCTGGTATGGTTGCACAGTACCCAGGCTCAGCTGTGATGAAAGATTATGTGTACACACATATGCATAGAACTTTACTTTTTTTTTGAAATAATCATCCTGAGGAATAGAGAGGCACAGAATGATAGCACAGCCCAACGGGTGTAAGTGAGAGCATTAGGCCACATACTAAACAGGATGGATGTTCTCCTTTTCCAGCCAGGAAAAAATACATGGGAACTTGGCAGAAGAATGCTACAGGGAAGGCATCTTGTACCTTTTTCACAAAACCTTCTGGGGAAATACTTGCTAAAAATAGCTATGGTTCAAAAAAATTGGTAATTAGGATGATGTAAGAATCTACTTAATGAATGAAACTCTCAAATTGCTCAGGCTGTCCTAAAAGACAAATGTCTTGTCTTTTCTGTCTTGGAAAGAGAAATAGACGTATGACTATACTCACATTTGATGCACTTCTGTGCTGACCTGTAAATACAAGGGTAACATAACTCTGCGAATCAGGTTTTTGTAAAACAGAAAGCCTACCTGCTTGGGCAAAAAAGATACCAGAAACAAGACCTTGATATAAAGGAGTTATTACACAAAATTTCTCAAAATTGAGGTGGTCTATGTCTCCTATGTCTTGTAGAAGGTATCTTGTAAGCTCCAAAAAAAAAAACAAACCAGGAGATGACACACATACATTCTAGAGTAAATGGTCTATGTGAACCTTGCATTCAGGCTCAATTTATTTTTAGATAAAAACTAACTTCTTGGATAGTTGTTTTTGTTATCACATTGGGCCAAGAATGACTTTGCCTTTTTATCCTATAAAGAAATTGCCTAATTGCTTGATCACATGAAGATAGATTTGCTTTCAAATGAGAATTATATTTAATATGGATGCAATAAATTCAAAGCAAACAGGTGTTCAAATCAAATAAGACTATCTTGAAAAATATACCTTTCTGTATCAATAGATACGTACCAAGGGAGACAAACGACCACCTCTCATAAGCCTTTTGCGAAAGTACCATTCTAACTGAAGGTACTTTGTCAGACAGCCGAAAAATTCTTGAAATACTTTGACTATTTTCTAGAGTGGAGAAGAGCAAGAAACCATGCTAAGAGGCTACTAGGTCTAGATAGAGAGCCTGGCAGATATGAAAATAAAAGATACTATTTTATTTAAGATAGAAACTGTTAAGTACAAAATGAAGTTAAAGGAATTTGAAACAAGGTGTAAAAGATTCCTTAAACATGCAAACAGAAAAAGAGGAAGTAAAAATGCTATCATTTGAGGTTGGGAAGACATCTATGGTAAACTAGGCAATGAAATACAATACCTTGCCTGAATTTTGATTAGGGGTGATAATACACAACATGGGAACTAAGGCATAATAATCACTGAGAATTAGTATAAAGCTGCACGGCTTTTCATGAGGCAATGACTCTTATAAAACAGATGAAATGTAGGAATGAAACATATAGAAGTAAAAAAAGAATTGTCGAGAGGGCAAGGAAATTGCTAATTGGAAGGTAACAATATAACCTGCTGAAAGAGGAACAGGCAGAAGAGAAGTTATCAATACAGTTTGCAAATGAGTGATGGAGACACTGACCTTATCTAGTACTTTCAATAATGATTTTGACATAAAAGTTAGGAGCGCTCTCAGATAAATATGGGAGGCAACATTAGGGAATATTGAAGCAATCTCACCAGCAGGTATTTGATAACATTGAAGACTGCTGTAAAAGAAACGGAGTGAAACTGAACACAAAGTTTTGAACTAACAAGCATCTTTGCTACATGGGCAAGGACTTAACAGTTGGAAAAAAGACAGAGATTATAAATCCATTGTACAAAACACCAGTAAAATCTCATATAAGCAGATAGTTTTTGATCAGTCTGAGGAAGGTGAAATCTACAACAAATGCAGGAAAAGACTTTTGAAAGAGTCTTTAAAAACAGGATGAAAATGAAGGAGTTTGACCTAGGTACTTTCTAAAAATGTAATCTGAAAGTTTCTATGCATCCCCTTCAAAAGTCTATCTGAGGAATGAATACATGGTCAAGAAAAGATTGGGCTATTTAAGTTAAAAGCCAACACTGGCACAAAGACAACAGAATGCAGACTGACCAATGAGATTGTGAGATTCTAAAATAAGGCTGGAGACAGCTGTGCAGAAAGAAAAAATATTTTTAGTTTGCCAGTCTTAGATAGTATTACATATTACAACATTAAACAGGATTAGATGTTGCCCGAAATAGGAGATAAGAGTTATAGAAGCAGGATGTGCCATTTGCTTTTAACTTCTTTATTTCCTAAAAACCCTTTCCAAGGTGAGACTAGACTTCAGGGATTACTAGTACACTTGCTAAAGAACCTACAACTTGAAGGCAATTCTGTATTTACATCATCCATGAGAAAAGCCATGTCTGTGCTTTAAATTCTTGCTCCTCTATCACATCATGCATCAGGTAGATGCTACCTACTTCTGTGATGGAATCAGCAAATTTTTGTGGCAGATAATACATTAACCACAGGAACATGTCTTGGAAGAGCTTTGCTGGTCTGAATTTCAGTTGTGGCTGCAAACACATTAACTGCTTGTCATTGCTAAACTACCACCACTTTTTACACCACTTGGGTTGCATGTGCACATGAAATGGAATAATATTATTATTATACTGCAAAACTGTAGAAGTGTGATATGAGATCAGGATATGACATGCAACCTATAGCATGTCATAGCTAACAGCAAGCTAATACAGCCTTTTGTGTCAGAATAATCCTTGAACCACTAACAGATATATTAAGAGTGGTAGAGAAAAAAAATGGAAACGTATGGATCCAGAAGCACCAGAAAGCATAGCGGAAAAATGTGTTGATTGCATACAGATTAGTAGTTCATTTAGTTCACTTATGAAGCTTCTGGGGATACACAATCAGTAGAACAAGACAACCTAAAATGATTTACAGATCAAAACAAAGCATTGAGCCACTGAGAGATGGTGTTGGAATGATAAAAAGCAAGTTTACATAAGGAGAACCCAGGACAGTGATCAAAACTTACATATTCAAGAGGTGGAGCTGGATGGAGAGATAAACATCCCCTTAACTGTCAGCTCCTAAAGAGTATAAATGGTACATCCAACACTGACTTAATAGATACCAGTGTAGGAAGAAGCTAAGAGAAGTTGTGGAAGACTTCATAGCTGGTGCCCCACATCCTATAAATAATTTCAAGTAATCCTGACCAGACCAAGTGAGTGCACCTATAAGGATGCCTGAATGTTGGCCAGACTACTGAATGCAAGTACCTTTGTGCTCTTGAGCATGTAGACATGAAAGTGGACTGAAACCTTTTTTGTTTTAACATAACATTACCTACCTCTCCTATAATATCTGGCATTGAACTTAAGTGATGTGGATTATTTATTATGCCAAAAGTCAGTGAAGTAATAGAAGCAAGCCTGCCCATACCTGAGCTGTTGATTAAGATCAGGTTAATACATGAATGACTGAAATTACAGATTAGCAGGTACTGAGATACTAAAAATAGGAGCAGTGGAAAACCAAATTCCTACAAACAGAATATATGGCTATATGAAAATTCAGCACACAGATGCATGGTTTTACTCTTGAGATCATATTTCATAAGGAAACAAAAATAAATCAGTTTACACAGGTGATAAGAACAAATATATCCAAGGAAAAGAGAATGAATGGAGATGGGAAGTCAATATTGATCCAAGAGGGCAACACCAGCAAGACATCAAAATGATTGCCAGGCACCAACAGACTCAATCAGCATTGGTGACAAGACCAGAACTAGATATATTGAAAACGGACCTAGCAAATACTGCTGTAGAGATGCATTCACAGTAATTTCTGAATGAAGAAATTGGATGAAAGACAGATGTAACTACATTGTCATGTGGGGGAAAAAAACCAACTCAAACCCAAAAATTCTCATCCTGTGATACATCAGAATTCAAACCAGTTATTTATTTTAGATACGAACTGAAAAGTTCTGAGTAAGGACACTAATGCGAGGATGCACATTCTTTTCTTTAAGTAATGCCATAAGGAATTTATCAGAATTTGACGAAAAACACTCGGCAGAAGTGAAGAAGAAAGCGCAGTAATGAACAAAAACTCTTGCTCCCAAAGCTAATTGAAAAACATATTTCAAGGAGGAACTGACAAGCTGATGTAGCATAAGCATACATAGATCAGAACTCACGCAATGCATGTGTGAGCCAGGAAGTCTGTACTGAAAGATTATTCTCTGCTGGAGGGATACACATGCAGAACAGTTACAACTTGGAAAAAAATCATTATTTTCATAGAAAGACTCAGAAGCTCGTTTCTGACGTGTTTGAAAGTTTCACTGGACTCAGGAAAAGTATGGAATTCTGGAGCTTAATAAAATACTGATTAGTTACTTAGAGAAATGCATGGAAATTTTGCACTTGAAAGCTTCTTCACATGATTCAGTATATAACAGGTCTGAAAAACAGCTGATTCTATGAATTCAAGAATTGTTCTGGATGTCTGGATTGGTACAGGTAGCCAATTCCCAACTACTCTAACATCCTGCTATAAACAGTTCTTGGGCATGAAACAAGGAAGGGAACAGGATTTTGGCACTGCTACACTATATAATACAGACTCCAGTTACCAATGAGTATGGTACTACTTGAAAAACAGATATGCAATAAATAAAATGAAGTCAAATAGGTATGTCTACTGAAATTCAATGTTCAGCTTAGACTTGATGACATAAATGTTTGTTCTGTCACTCCAGAGATATGTTGATGGGTCTACTTTGGTACTAACAAAAAAAACCCAAACTCTACCCCAATATTTTTCAACCTTCCTACAAAGTGAATCTTTCATTTTAGAAAGGATTTTAGTAGACTTTACTTTTATTATATCTGATGTATTTGGATTTTTTTTTTTATATCCCAAGTATATCAAGTTGCTTCTTTCTTAGTTACAATGTCTCACTTCTGAAGCTGTTGTATTTAACTAACAACAATCGGGGTTTTAAACCAAAATGTAAACTAAAAATAAGACTTGTTAGGACTCAACCATCCACATGTTTTGCCAGGACAATACATTTTAAAAAAGGAGGAAAAAGGCTATTATTACATGGACAATATCTAGTACCTTAATTAGTAATTGATTTGAAAACCACTGCTGCACTCCTGTATTGAGGAGAACCTGGAAGGATACAGTAGATTGACACGCGTTAGTAAGCAGGATTCCTTTCTTAAGGCAACTGGCTACTTTCTATTCCAATATACATTCTCTCAGCATCTCTTTTCACTAAATGTAATTTCTTATAATCCTGGAATGTGCACTGAAAGCCCACAAATAATCAAGAAAACATAGATATTTGATCCTGCTAAAAATTCCTAACTAAACTTGTGTGTCTATAAACAGCTACCTGTTTTACAAGAGAAAAAAAAACAATAAACCCTTGTAGCGCTCAGAGTGCGATTTCAGCTCCTTAGATAATTCTAGCAACGTAGAACATCTTTTCCACTTCTTCATGCTCCTCAACCATATCACAGCTAAGTAGCTGTGACAGAGCACTTGCTACTTAGTCAAGCAAGAAACCGTAGGAATCAAGATAACAAATATAACATTTAACGCACCCAATGTACACCAAATATCGACCCTATGGATAAAACTACAGCTTGCCAAACCATGTCCTGAACAGCATCTTAATATTAACTAAGAATTTCTGGTAAGCAGCCTAATCTTTCTACTGATAAATACTGGGTATTTCTACTGAAAAAACTGTAATGATAATCGATACAAAAAGTATCTTTCCAACTCTACCTGCTCCCATCTGCTAACGAATAGCTAGGGAATGGACAGATAACCAGCAAGGAAAGTAGAGAGAGACTTCTTAATATAAGGAGTGTCAGGAATGAAGCAGCAAGATGGAAAAAGAAAAAAAAAAGCTCTCATCTTAAAAGTACTATAACAAGCTCCTTAGGATCCTTCATGATCAAAGATAACACTGAAAGAAACTTCATACATTGAAGTGGAAGAACTGAACATCAGTGAGACTGATGATCTTGCAAAGTGAAATGCTCTGAACGCTTCTTGTCACTGAAATGTACTCCTGTTGGTAATTTAAAACCTGTCCTTGGTCTTCTGCGTTTGCTTCATTTGACTTTGACACACAACATTGCCAAAAATTAAATATTGATTACGTCATTTATGTATGAGAGAAATGAAGACTTCAACTTGAAAGCTGCAATTTTCTTTTATACTAATATCATCTCCCTAAGACTCAAACAAAATGAAAAGTTTGAAGCAGTGACTCGGTCATTTGCTCTGGATATATTCTTTTAAGTTATCTGAAGTTATAGATCTAAAATTTTATACTGTAAGTTTAAAAAAAACAACCCCAAGAGTCAACATTAATGCAAACATAAAAAATTGCTCCATATTTATAGAAGGTATTTTACACTAGGTAGCGTATCACTTTGTATCTGAAAAAAACACTGCATTTAACTTCATGAAAATGCCAACCACAAACAAACACAAAAATATAGTAAGATCTTAGAACCCTTAGCAGCTACTGGAAATGACAAGAAAAACTTCTAAGCCACACTGTGTCATCCTAAACTTCCGTCATGTGAGTACTCAGCAAATCCTTCTAACCTTGTTGAGAAAGCAGTTAAACTTTAAAAAGACCAAAACTATACTGTAGAAGATAAAAATATCTGTCACAATCACTACCACCTTTATGGTTGAATGGCTGAAAAAGGGATGCCTGTTAGTGCAGTTTTTCCCTTGAGTAACACTCAGATTGCCTCTATATCTGAATCCATCTACCACAAATAGGGTTTAAATGCACTTTGAGTGGCAGTGGAGTTTGCCTGAAACTCAAATGAAATTTAGAGAACAAGGAAGATGTTCGATGGAGATTTATTAAAAGCTAACAAAAGCAAGCTTGCTTAGTTTTGAGGATGTACCTAACAATAGACAGAGTAGTCTCAGTGGAAATTTGTCTTGAGAAGTTCTCACCTCCCAAGAGGCCACAGTGAAAAATATAATTACTTCTTTTATCAGGAAATTAAACTTTTGAAAACTGATTGAAATATACAGGTTCAAATTCAATATTCGTCATTTACTACTTTGTTAGAAACAGAGATTTTCAGAAAACATGGAAGATAAAGTGTAAACAGTAAAACAAATTTAAAATTAAATGCTGCATTTTGTCAAAACAATCTGTGTGTATATAAAAACGAGATTCGTTTTTCCAAAATATAATTATGAAAAAGCAGAGGCTTTTCCTAAGAAATCAATTAGGAGTATTAGTAATGAACTCTCCCATCGCTTCTCTCCAATACCGCCATGCATTAGTAACCTGCTACTCACATTCATTTGATAGGGGTGCGTGACTTCTTTTTCTGAGAGACACATACAACTTTCTGCTATTCAGTAAATCCAGCAAGAGAGATGTAAGGGTTTATGTACATTTAGGAAAAGAAAAAAAAAAAGAACAACATGAAAATGGTACAACAAAATAAACTGGAATATGCTAGTTGACAAAGATAATTGTGTCACCAGCTCTACAGCTAGACCACCACTCCAAACAATATGTATAATCAAAGAAAAATAATTTTTTTTTTCCCCCTGAAATGTCCTCTTCTTTGTTTCACTTCATATATACAAGTTTTGGAATCCTGAAATGAGTTCTTAAACCAGCAAATGATAATATTAAAAAGATACACACTCGCAGATTAAAGAAGAAAAAACAACACCCTGGAATATCAACTGGATGCTGAAGAACAATTTATCTTTGTCCTTACTACTGTGTGGATCAAGAGGCCCAGAGTAAGTTTAATTCATATTGCATTATTAGAAAGCCAGGATCCAGAAGGAAAACACGGAAAGTGCAGACATTTAGACATATTACCAAATCTTGAAGAATATTAATGACCCATATTTCTTGACAAATTCAGATGATGTCTGAGAACTTCAGGGTAGTGAAAAGGACTGAACAAAAAGATAATGAATAGCTTGCTTGGGCTTTTTTAAGTAACAAAGAAAATGAACGAAGAGCTCTAAGTGATAAAGGAGCTTATACTTTTGTGTAAAATCCAACCTCTAGGTAATGGGAATAGATGAGATCACCCTTCAAGTTTATTTTGCGGTTGGGCTTTCCTAGACCCTATATCACCTTGTACTACCCACCTTTGAAAGACATCACAGAAAAGCTAGACTAGCTAGATGTTGCACGGCAGTTCCTGTTATTAAAGTGGTATGGTCTCACATATTTTGAACAAAATCTGATTTTGCGGTAATACATGAAAAACAGGGCTTAACATAAAATACCAAAGCATGATCCAATAATGGTAAGAACTCATCTCAACTAATTTCCCCAAGAAGAGTTTCAGATTTTTAATCTGTTCCTTGTAGTTCCTTCTGTAACCTCTGAATCTTTGAAGACGGCCCAGAGAAGTGCATTCTCCTCCCAACAGATTAGCTTTACTCCTTCCCATTGTGGTAACATTCCTGAAAATATATGGGCTTCATCTAGAGCTATTTCTTAGCAGTGCTGTCTCTTTTTTATGCCTGTTACTGGTCTTCTTTGATTTTATTTGGACACTTTTGTTTCGGCAACAGCCGTTAAACTCAGTGCAGTTTCTCTGTTTCATATTGCTCTTCTGCTCTGAGTGTTCTAATCTAATAAACGCTGACTTTTTATTTTTAAGCCATCAGACAAGTGACAATTTTTTTTCAAAAAAATGAAGGAACTGCTTCCAGAAAGAATTCACTGAACATCTTCTTAAGAAAAGTAGACTGTATAATGAAGTTCAAGTATGCTGTCCATCAGAATAATTTTGATTCTGTTATAGTGAAGGTGAGTACTACATAAAACAATCTCACAGCCTAAACCAAAACATTTTTATGGGTGGTTGCCAATAAATCTTGTTTGTTGACAGAAAAGAATGAGACAGCAGGAAAGAAGAACTAGCAGATGCTGGCAATCACTTTAGCAAGTAGAATAATCTTCAAGGATCATGAATTAGATGAGGAAGAATGTTATTGTTTGCCATATGCTATGGCTCTATTAGTATGTCAGCATCTGGTGCCACAGAAAGATCTTTGTGACGTGAACGCACAAAGCAAATTCAGACAGAGTTTTCTTCTGCTGAAAAGAATCTTGCTGAAAGTAAACATTACAGGCCTTGCCACTGGTCAATTCACTTAGGTTTTGATGTACGCTATTTAAAGTTCGATAAAAAGAGAACATAATAGAGTTCACCTCAAAGATTAAATAGTACACAGTGTAATCAGTAAGAACTAAATAATAATCCCACAAGGTTGGCATTAAAACTTTCTATTTCAATTTAGGCTGGTTTTTGTTTCCAAATGTCAGGCAGCAAATCTCTAAGTTTGAGCAAAACCAGTCGCTTTGAAAGTGTCTTAAACTGAACAGTAATAAAGTGGGGCACAGAACTGCCCCAGCCCAGGCTAGAAATTTGCACATACAGTTTGTCAAAAAAATACTACTTGCTTAATGCTGTTACTCAGTAGCAGGTTTATTTATGTTCCTGGGGATATTAAAGACATTCAAGGTGTTAACAATTTCATATTCAGGATTGATATTGCAAGAGATAACATGAAAATTCAGTAACCATAATGCGTTGGTGGACCCACATATTAAATTGTGCAACAGTACAGGCAGAATGAACTATACTGTCTTGAATTTATCTATTACTTAGAGTGATACAATCCTTGCATGCAAACCAACCTTGTTCAGCAAAGGCAATACATTAATCTGACAGATTGTATGTCTGAGCACAGAGCTTGCAAGGCATAAATTTACTTACTTTTGGTGTTGGGCAGGATGCAGTGGAGAGACGAGATGTGGCCTGGGCACGAGGAGATTCTGAAGGAGTAGTACTGAGGGAGGCTGTGTCACGTGGGAGCACCTGAACACCACGAGAGATGATGGAATCTGGAATCTTAAAAAAAAGAAAGATGGAATTAAAAGTAAAAAATATACTGTATTTAAAACTTACTCGAAACCTTGTATCAAAAACGTAGGAATACCTCACTTCTCAGTTTGCATTCTCAGTGCTGGCAGTGGTTAATGGCATGTTCTCATAATTTCAGTAACAAATACCTAGCAAATATATGAAATTGTGTTCTCACTGAAGTAGCACAGAACATAGTATTTGTCCTGAAAAACCTATGAATTAGACATACTACAACAGGAAATAAGAGGAAAAACATTACTTTCTTGTTAAGTCTCTGTTTCAAACCCAGCAATGACCAACTGCGATTTCTACCGTGGCATGAAGGGAGGCAGACTTCCCATTCTTTAACTGGAGGACAGTATTCTGAACAGAAAACCTTTATTAGCAATGACCGAACACCTCTAAAGAAACATCATGCAGTGAGAAAACTTCTCATAAGAAATTTTATGCCGTGAGTAAATACTCTTCATTCCGCGTACCGAAGACTTCTTTTCAGCTACAAAAGCCTTGATGTAAGGTTTGTGATGCAAAAGCTGCAGGAGTCTCTGGAGGGGGCACAGGCAAAAGCACTAGAAACCACCATCCAAAGCCAATGCTTGGTTTAAAATGCATTGTGAAGGGAAAAATAAATGGAATCTTTTCTTTGTCCACATAATGTGGTAGAAGGCCAGCTAGGAAAGCATATTCTCCCAATGAACATGACTGGCAAACTGGTAACAATGGACAGAGAAGGCTGAGGCACTCAACAACTTTTTTGCCTCAGTCTTCACTGGCAATCCCTCTTCTCATACCTCCTGAGTGGATGGACCGCTGGACAGGGGCTGGGGGAGCAAAGTCCCTCCCACTGTAAGAGAAGATCAGGTTCATGAGCACCTAAGGAACTTGAACATACGTTAAGTCTATGGGACCTGATGAGATGCATCCCAGAGTCCTGAAGGAACTGGCTGATGTAGCTGCCAAGCCACTCTCCATGATACTTGAAAAGTCATGGCAGTCAGGCAAAGTCTCTGGTGACTGGAAAAAGAGGAACACTGCACCTATTTTTAAAAACAGTAGAAAGGAGGACTCCAGGAACTACTGACCTCATCTCTGTGCCTTGGAAGATCATGGAACAGATCCTCCTAGAAGCTATGCTGAGACACATGAAGGACAGGGCTTCACCAAGGGCAAGTCCTCCCTGACCAACCTAGTGGCCTTCTATGATGGAATGACTATATCAGTGGACACAGGAAAAGCTATGAATGTCATCTATCTGGACTTCTGTAAAGCCTTTGACATGGTGTCCCAAAACATTCTTCTCTCTAAATTGGAGAGATATGGCTTTGAGGGATGGGTACTGTTTGGTGGACAAGAAATTGGTTGGATGGTTGCATCCAGAGGGTAGTGGTCAACACCTCAGTGTCCAGATGGAGATCAGAGTGGTGTCCCTCATGGATGGGATGCCATCCAGGGGGAACCTGGACAAGTTTCAGAAGTGGGCCTGTGTGAAACTTAAGAGGTTCAACAAGGCCAAGTGCAAGGTCCTAGGTTGGGGCAATCCCTGGTATCAGTACTGGCTGGAGGACGAAGGGATTGAGAGCAGCCCTGCAGAGAAGGACTTGAGGGTACTGGTAGATGAAAAATTGGACATAAGCCAGCAATGTGAGCTCACAGCACAGAAGGCCAACTATATCCTGAGCTGCATCAAAAGAAGCATGGTCAGCAGGTTGAGACAAGTGATTCTCCCCCTCTACTCCACTCTGGTGAGCCCCCACCTGAAGTACTGTGTCCAGCTTTGGAGTCCTCAGCATAAGAACAACATGGACCTATTGGAGAGGGTCCAGAGAAGGGCCACAAAAATTATCAGAGAGCTGGAACACCTCTCCTACGAAGAAAGTCTGAGAGAGTTGGGGTTGTTCAGCCTGGAGAAGAGAAGACTGTGGGGACATCATATTGTGGTATTTCAGTACTTAAAGAAGGCCTATAAGAAAGATGGGGACAGTCATTTTAGGAGGGTCTTTTGTGATAGGACAAAGGGTAATGGTTTTAAAGCAAAAGAGGGTAGATTGAGACTAGATAGAAGGAAAAAAATTTTTATGATGAGAGTGGTGAAACACTGGGATGGGTTGCCCAGATAGGTGGCAGAAGCCCCATCCCTAGAACCATTCAACGTCAGGTTGGACGAGGCTCTGAGAAACCTGATCTAGTTAAAGATGTTCCTGTTCACTGCAGGGGGGTTGGACTAGATGACCTTTAAAAGGTTGCTTCCAACTCAAACCATTCTATGACTCTACCCTTTGATTCTATGAGTCTATTTCTAAGCTGGAATTTTAGGGATAGATTCTTCAGCTCATATTATTAAGCCATTTAAATAAATGGAATAACACTAACTTACAACAGTGAGAAAGTGGTCTCATTTTCAGTGATATATATTATTTTTCATCTTCTGTTTCCTCCGTTCAGTTTTATCACCAGTTCCAAAGAAAAGAGGTAGAAGAACGCACTTAAGAATAAAGCTTTTCTTAGCTTTAATATACCAAGTCTTACAAGTCAGTTGCTTCTTATTACTGAAGTATTTGGGCCCAGACATACAGATATCACACAAGCTTTATAATTGACTAGATGGTTAGTTTAACACAATGATTAGTTTTTTGTGTATGTAAAATGGATAGATACCTCAGATAGGAGAGCTGATCTCTAACATTAGTTCTACAATGCAAAATGCAGCAGATATTCCACTATAAGATACTCTCTACAAAGGCTTATTCTGATTTTGTTTTAATTATTTTAACCTCTTCCTTTTTTCAGAAGTGGCACTTCTACCAGATTAGATTGCTCTTACTTCCTGCAATTCACTTTTGTATCACAACAGATCAGGAAATGTAGAAATTCAGAAGCTTGAAGGAAGACATATACACATATTTTAAGATCTTTCTCCTCATTAAGAATTTCTTAGCTCAGCTTGATGTTCAAGTTCCAAGAGAACTACCAAAAGAACCCCCATGTTTGAGGGAAATGGCAGTAGCAGACAGTAAAAGGAAGCAAGAAATGAAGATCCAGTAACAAGCCAAACCACTAACATCGGACATTTCCAGCCAGGAATTTTTTTAAATGGAGATGCTGTACCCAGTCTGCATGCAGGCATTTGGAGCATTTTTGCCTAGTAAGGCTTTAGGGCAAATAGAAGCCCGTGGAAAGTTACGTCTTTCTGGGAACAAGCTTGAATCCTAGCTTTTAAAGTCTGTTGCATCCTTAGGACCAGTGTTAGGATATTAAGACAGTTTTGTTGCTAAAATGACCAATCTTAAGACTCAGGTCATTAAATATTGCTTTTTTATGTCATTTTTTTCCCCCTTCAACTTCCTTAGTTCCCATCTATAAATAATGACTATGTCTAACTTAGCAACCTTGACTTAGAGATACTGGGTTACACCTTGGAGATCTTATTTCACCATAAACCCCACTCCACACATTAGAGTTTCTCATTTTTGCAACCTGTTTATAAGTGGTGTGGGAACAGATTTTGTGCCACCAACTGCCTCCTTTCTGCTCTATTGCTGTGTTTCTGGACTGACAATATTTTTAGCCAGTCAATTTCTCTCAGCATTTAAAAACCCCCAACTTTCCTCAGAGGATCATTCAAGGCTTAACTAACTTGTCTGCAGAGTTTCTCTTCACTATGGATGATTATGCTGGGGATATCTTCCTCTCCAGAAACAGTGCCTAACTGGCCTCTACTTGGAGTACTGTGATTTCAAACGGTATCTTAGAAGTGTACTATAAATAAAAGTAAACAAGGACAATGATACTCTGACCATGCAAACAGTTTGTATTCAGAAGCACCATTTCCCTTCTGTTGCCTTTTTCTCCTGAAATCCCATCTTAAATACGTTAAACACACAAAAAAGGTTGACACGCCTAAGTTTTATAATGGCATAGCTCCAATACGACCTACAACTTTTAATGCTTCCTTTTAATGTCCATGACTAAGGACAATACAGCAAAAAAAAAAAAAAAAGAACCCATTTTGATAAAGGCATAAAACAAAAGACACAATAAAAGAATAATTTTAAGCCTTTAAATAAGACACCTTTTCTTTATCCTCCTCTGATAAAAAGCTGCACACATCTTGATGTGATTGTGTATGGGTCCATTTCCTCTTCCATATACTCCAAGGTTGCACAGTACAAATACAATATTGCTTTTGCAAATGATGCCATGATCTAGTTCTCCCTGTGTTTACTCTGGTTGTTCCAGAGTAACCAGATATTACATATTGTCTCATCCCCTCAGGCAAGTAACTGTTTAGTTTTTATTTTTTTTTCTATCCATCATATCCATCAATCATTGCTTCTAAAACTTTATCTGATACCACCTTTTTCAGAACAAAAACCACTCTCTGCAACAAGGGGACTGAAATAATTCCAGACTCCATTGAACTGCATGTGAAGTGCTAAATGGTGCCTGCGAGAAATTAAAATTTAAGTAAAATTTCAGCCAGCACGCCAATTACAAAAGGAAGTTGAAGATAAAGGGAGAAGATGATTACAGACATTTCATTTCAATGAGAATTATTCCCTAATCACTACCTTGACAGAAAATACAATTGCCATAAAACATATATCACATATATCACCTATCTAGAACTCTGAGTTTCAGCTTGCTGGCTTTTGCAGGCACAAAACCTCACCAAGAGAATTAAGTTAGTTCACAATTAGAGATTTTGTTCTCAAGAGGTTTGTTTCTCTAATATGATAGCAGAGTGTGTTGTATTGCTAAGATCAGCATTAATATTCTATTTAAACCACTACAACCTACTCATTTCAGAGAAGATACTAATATTTATATGCATATACATAAACATATAAAAAATATAATGGCTACACACTGTTCATTAAGTCAAAGGAACAACAGAATATGATTGGTATTTGTATGCATATATGTTATGTAATATGTATGGGGAATGTATCATTTTTATTACCTCCGCTTATTTTTTTTTCCTTTTAAAACTAAATTTAGGCAATCAAAGTCTCTAATCAAGGCAATGTCTTGTTAACCCATGTTAAAGGGGTTGATAAACCTGTGAGAAATTTCTCTGTTACCTGGAGCCTGGAAATACGCAATAAAGAAGGACAGGAATATTACTGCATTTTGGATAGATTTTTGTTTTTAAACTTTCAAAAAGTCACACTCTGAGCATTTATGATGTCTCCCCCTAAAATTTTTCAATTTATTTTCCAGTTTCAAACAAATGAAACAGAGGGTTGGTGTCTCAAAACTCTAAACAGGGTACAATAAAACACTTAGTTCAATGAAAAAAGTTTCTGTTTACACTAGCTGAAATGGAAAACCTGTTGTAACATACCGATGGAGAAAGAAATTAATGAGGAATGAATTAAGTGACAGAGACGGAGATTCACCATATCCATCACTCATTGCTTCTACAATTTTTATCTGATATGACCTTTTTCTGAAGGACTTTTATACTGGTTTAAATATAAGTGTTTTCAGATTAGAGATCTAAGTGTTGACAAGAAGGGGAAAAAAGGAAAATATACAAGCTTTTTATTCTCTTTTGCCCAGGACTGGAACAAATATTGACAGTGCTGGTGAGGTACTAAGAAAACAATCTGTAGATGGTAATTACTATGATTGTTACAGAAAAGCAAAACTATCTTAAAAACATAGAGAAATGACAGCTTAAAAAAACCCCAACAACCTTCTGAAAAACTAGCGACTTCCTGCTCTGAATTTGAAGACCTGATTTGGATTATAGAACACCTAAAACAGTAACTGAAGAGTAATCTGCAAGCAGGCAGAGAAGCCTGGATGACAGCTTAACAGTGTGCTTCAGAGAGGCTGAATTCTCTGTTCTACTGATACCAAAGAATATGGTGCAAATTCTATTTGAGTAGCCCTAAATTTTAAAAAAAGGAAGCTATTGAAATAAATGTGTGTGTATGTATGTATGTACACATTTATAACTTTATCATCAGGTGTGTGAACTTTAAAGCCTTCCCATTTCCGAAGTGACTTTTCAAGAGACATTGTTATCACGTTTTAAATATAGAGGTGTTATGCTATTTGATTGATGGTTTAAATTACTATTTGCTTAAGGGAACAGGAAAGCGCAGCCTCTGGTCACTAGATCTAGTGACGTATTTTCCCAAGAACATACATCCCATTTTGCTGGCTGATGTGGAATGAACAAGTCATACAGCACAACTCTCTCTGGGCCAACTGCCTTCCTTCAGTTTCTCTAATCTACAGTTACACACACAGTAAATTATGTTTCATTCCTGATAATACTATAGCCATTACTCTATCTTGATTGAAGCCTACACTCAATCTTTGGGAAATGGAAAATAAAATGTAGTATTTTGTTAGAGCCTGAGTTATAACCTCTGGGTTATAATAAACTAAGTCCTTTCTACCTTTCATTGAACTAGTTGTCTACTATTTGCTAAAATACAGTCATTTATAATAAGTCTACTGTATTCTGATTCCTCAAGTCTTTTCTTCTGTTTTTGAGAAATTCTACTTTTAAACAGAATACAAAAGTAAGGGAGAAACTGCAAGTGATGAAAGCAAACCATGAACACCCAGTGCAAATGCTGTATTATGCTGACAAACAACTGAGAGAAAAAAAGCAAAGCAAGGCAAATGAAGGGGGAAAGTTACCAAAATTTTACAGCTCTAAATCAGTAGTTTTAGAAGATTATTTGAATTATATTCAATTATTGTGTATATTGCATGATAAAGCCGATGACTAATCAGAAGCACAGGCATTATAGCAATGATTAGGACAGCAGCCAACTGATTGATACTGACAATGCACAGGAACTTTACCTTGTTTAGCCCTGTATCTTAAATAAAATATTTTCTGCAACTTGTTCTTCTAAAAGATACCACTGATGTGTCTTTGTTAGAGGAAAATAAATTACACTGTCTGTTCACACAGTAGATTAGGAGGCAGGCAGTGTATTTTTAGCTACTGTTAGTGCAAAAGCCTCTTGGAAGTGTCTCTTACCGGTTCTCCTGCACTGCCTGCTGCGTGATGGCAATAACTGATGAGACCAGGGATGGGCTGTTCACCTTTTGCCATGATAACAGCTGAACTGGTGTAGGATGGATGCTTCTAATGCACAACACATAACAGCTATGAATACAGTGACAGGAAAACATGAAACTATACAAGCAAATGACCGAAAGGGAATGAGGCGAAAACAAGTGTGACACTGAAATGGCAAGTTCATATGAACGCAGCCGGTTTAGATCGCAGGTATTTTCTGCCTTTAAAAATTCCACGTATTATTTATCTTTGCCTATATCAAAAGAAATTAAACCATTTAAAATTTGCATTAATAAAAACTGAAACTTGCAAGTGATAATTACCTTAATTCATCCCTGTAAAGATATAGGTAATCAGGATTTTCTGTACATGAGGAGATGATCTCCAGCTGCAGCTGTCTTAGAAATGTCAAGATGTCTCAGACCTGAATTCACATTTCTGGAGTTAGAATGTTGCTGCTTTGGTTTAGAAATTGTTTATATAATTTTGAGTTACTTAGACTTTCAATTCTCATAACAGGAATTAAAAGTACAATTTGTGGAGTAAATATAGAACAAAGCAGTTTGGAAAAAAAAAAACCTTTCCAAACACAGAAGGATAACATTGTCTTTCCATTTGAAAATTGAAGACATAAAATTGAGGTAAATGTTTATCTATTGCTGCAAATAATATGATATTTCTTTGGAAAACATTTAAAAAATGAACTGAAATACTCTGCGTGTGTTACCTGATTTTTTTCCTCTTTGTAGTCTCATATTTAGTATTTTGGTTTGAGTAATGTTGATATATAATTACTGGTTAAAGCAAGGCTATAGAGACAATACGATGATAGTTTTGTGGCACAATTTCATATCTCTTTTACGGACATGCACACTGGAATACAGTAGTCCAAACAGCTTATTACTTAACCTGCTACCTATCTGCCATACTTTTAATCAATGTTTTTAGAAACCAATATTTTCTTTTCAAAACAGATATTATGGCTTAGAAAATTTTGTTGCAATTCCTTATTATGCCATATACTAGACTTTGCATGTTTGGGCGCTTGAGTACTTTGAATTTTAAAAAATCCCACTAAAAATAGTCTGTCCTATCAGAATGGTATCATAAATATGCATGTTATCCTCAAGATAACAAACAACATATCTCCAACTGAAATTTCAAATCACCTACTGAAACAGGATTCATAGATTTATATGAAGCTCTGTTTCTACAAAACATACCTAATAACCATCTGTTTGACCACAAAGACATCGAAGTATAGTCTTAACATGCAAAAGAATATTGGTGGAAAGTACCTGAGATAGAAACTAAGGAGTCTCTGAGGGAAATGAGCCAGACTCACCTTAGCTGCAATGGCTGCTGCCGTTATATGTGAAGAAGAACTGTCCTCTGTTGAGGCAACTCCACTATCCTTCTTCTCTTCCTCCTCTTCCTCACACTGTACTCCTTTGTCTTCTGTCTGCTTGTGAGGGCTGGTGGTTGGAGGAGGAGAAAGAGGAGGTGGTGGTGAAGGTAGATCTTCCAGCTCATCGTGTACCTCCTTTACTTTTACAATGGCATCCCGCAAAAGATCAATGGCGTGAGGTAGGGCTGGCAGTATAAACTGAAAGCATTCCTATGCACAAGAAGAGGAGAAATGACAATGAAAAGTTACCTGCAGAAGTAAGTAGGGATTTTTCAGATTTACTCTTAAAATATATACGGGATTTAGATATACCTTTTCACTTGATCATAAATAAAACCTTAAATGCCCTACACAATTGCTTATAGAGGTTAAAAAAACAAACTCGGAACCAGAACTGTGGACTATACTATATATTTTTGCCTTTTTTAACACAAATATAGTAAATTGTACAACAGAGCTACTGTAATTAATCCAATATTGGATTAAAATTTCAGAAAATAAGAGTTAAATTTTCATGAATACATAATACAGAAAACAGTCCACAGCAGTTGGCAGAATGCTAAAAAAATGCAGAATAAAAACATTAACTCTCTCCCTGCAGGGATATTAGCTTCAAATCATTCCTGCAATGTTCCTTCACAATGAGAGAACAATTCATAAGGGTTTCCATAATTACACTTTTACATAATTATATCTTTTTTTATTCATGGACTTATCCTATATACTGGAAGAATGACAAACTACACTGATGTCACTGTAATTTTATGTAACTCCAAAACCAATTTATTTTTCAAACCTCTCTTTGCTCTATGATCTTAAGAAGAATTAGAAAGTTTATTTTATATGGCTGGAGAAAGAAAAAAATGCAGATGCCATGTAACTACTCTTGTTCCATAAGGGGCATACACATACACTGCTACCTCTGCTGCTCAAAATTTGCCAGTAAACCAAAGAGGAACCTCAGCACATCATGCACTGCAGCCTCCTGCTCAGATCAGGGTCAATATGAAATTCAGGCAGGTTGATTATGGTTTTGTTCAGTAAAGTCTTGAAAAAAAATCCAAGAACAGAGGCTCTACAACCCTTCTTCACAACCTCTTCTAATGCTTAATTATGCTCAATGTAGTTTTTTTTTCCTTTTCATCCAGCTGGAAACTACATTCTTCAGTTTATGACTATTGTCTCTCATCTTCCTCCCAGGCACCTCAGTAATGAGTTTTCTTCGTGTAATTTGACCAGAAAGCATATAAATATTAAATTATTGGAAAATTCTGGTAGAGTCACAAGAATGAATTGCAATGGCAGTGCAATTAGGGAAGATACAAGTTGACTGAGAAAACTGACATTATTCCTTTTGTTGCACTTCCATTTTCAGTTTTGTTTCAAGCATAAGTAAGATTTTAAAAAATGAATTCCAACATTTTAGAGTACCCAGGAAATAATGATAAATATTTTGTAAATAGAAACGGTAACAACTATTTTCAATAAGTAAAAGTGCCTATGTGAACAAAATAAAGAGTGTATCATCCATCAGAAACTACTTTAGTTTATGCAAGCCCCTTTTTAAGTCAAAAACACGACTCACAAACACTGTATTTCCTCAAAGCTTCTAAATAAGAACCCACCTTTCATTTGCTCCTTTAAGAGTAATGAAAAGTCTGACTACTTCATAGATTTATAAATTTTTTAAACATTCAATTTGGCGCTCTGAAGAACTGGATAAGCATAAGATACTGTATATAATGAAAATGTATTAAAGTATTTTTGAAAACATACTAAAGAATGATAACTTCTATTGTAACTTTTTAATTTTGTCTCCACAGTATTATTTTTTAAATGGTTTGAAATACTGAGGCATACGACCATCAACAATTCCGTAAAAAAGCAGACCTCAAGTAAGTGGTAAACAAGGACAACAATCTGTGAGCTGACCAATGATTATGAAAAAGTACACTAATGACTAACTCAGAGAAGCCTGTTCCCCACTCCCACCACCGAAACAAAGTCTTGTTGGCTTGACTGTTGATGAATAAGTAAAATACTCTAAAAGCCCATGTCATTTGTAAAACTCATTGTTTTAGGCAATTGTTAATAAAAACATGAAAATTTCCATAGACCCAATGGTTTCATTGGGCATCTGGTGATTTCTCACTTTGTCCTCTTTCATAATATTAATTACCTTTTGCAAGGCTAAAAGAAAAGAAGGCAGGCCAGAACAACACACAAATGGAAGTATTCTACAGATCTTAATTCAGGGGTACACGCCACACAAACATGCTCTGGAGTCAACGTTTGGCAAGCATTGTGTCTGTTTTTGAGATGGAGCATTTACACAGCTGCCATTTTATATTCATATTTTCATATTTTATTAATGAAATACGTATACGGCTGAAATTTCATCGCTTTCTATAAGCTTTTTATATGACTGTATTAATATGATGGAAAGGAAATTAGCAAGTCAGAGAAATTTCTGGTTAACAGCCCCTTCTGTTTGGTTTTTGAGATCCAGCCTGTTATGGAACAATTTTCTCTACTATCCATCTTAAAAATCTTTGCCGAAATCTGATACTTTAAAGATGTTTAATATTAAAAGAAATTGTGACAGAACAGAGTATCATCATGACAGGAACAAATAAATCATCAGCTTATAAAGAGCTTGCTTGTACAATGAAATCATAGGACGTTTTTTTTCTTTTGCAGCAGAATTACCTTTCTTATCAAAACTATTGTTGTACTTCTTAAGAAACTATTGTTAAAATACTAACTTTTTTTTCCTCATCCTCTTTCTACAATTTACCTGTCTTTACAGTCTGAGCACCTCAGGGCAGAAAAATGACCATTTTTGCTGTATCTAACATGCTAGGAGTGCTGCTGAAGACAACAAAAACCATTTGAGATTGTAGGCTATTTCATCTCTTCCATAATTCAACACAAGAAGTATAGACTTCTGAAAAAGATCTTCTTACTGGTGCCCCAGTTGTCTAAGCTGTGGGACCTATTGCTGTGTTAAACACATGTACAGTTATGACTTCCCACTCATAACTGAAGACTTTCAAGTAGGTATACTCTTGTCCAATCATCCACCACTGTTTGTTCTGTGTTTTGAAGGCTTTTACATTTTCTTTTCAATTACAGAGTCTCCTTAGATTTCCTAAAAAGGCTCTAAGGAATGGTAGAATCACAGGAGGGCTTACTGAGTCCTTGAACTGAAACATGTAGACACTGTATCTGTGATGGCTGCTTAGATAATAGTATTCAAAACATTTCCTCTTCAGCTTCCAGGGGACAGCCCACATAAACATTCTTTATTTATCTCCAGACATAAGTCTTTCAAGCAACAGTGACTTCAGGGCTGTGCTGCCAAACCCATTAGTAGTGTCTCCTCTGTTATTGGGTACTACTGGTTCAGAAGATGTTGATAAACTACCAGGTATACATCTGTCAGAGGCCAGAGGTAAAGACATTTTTTAACAAGGCCACAGACATAGTCCAAGCCCTGGAGAAATATGTTCTCGTGATTGATGGGGAATCTACCTTAGTGGTTTTCTATCAGGTTGTACAGCCCACTGTTCAGCTTAGCAGTATTTGTGTGGAGAAGGCTGTTTTTCTGGATCTACCAGCCAGCTACACAGAAAGAAAGGGCGTGGGAAAGATCCAGCTTTACTACCACACACAAAACAAATCCCTCCTGATGTTTAATTGTGTTTCCCTCAGCTCTCCAGTCAGAAGGTAAAAGTATGAATAAAAACATAAAGCCTGGCTTCTCTGTTCAAACTGAGCAAAATGCAGGAAGTAAACAAACCGTATAAAAGGTGTGAAGTCCAATACCCAATATCCAAAAGATTTAGAAAATCCTCAAACTCCTAAAAATTAGGTTCCTTTCTTTCCCTCTTGCTGACCAAAATTGTGAATATTCTTCATACACCAGCAAGTGCTATCATATACTAGGCCTTCCTCTCACTTCTGTGAGAAAAAGAATGCTCTCTTGGAAGCTGTAGACAACAGAGGGCTCAGGTAACGGCTGAAGGAGGAAGTGTTGGAGACCATTAGACTCTTCACTAGCCCTGCCTGCTACACTGAGTGCTCTCTTGCACTGCAGATAATGCTCTCCTGGTCACACAGTACCTTCAATCAGATCAGAATTGTATTGTCCCTGACTGAGAGTGATAGTGTCTTCAGTTATGTGAATATACATTTCAATTTACTTTTGTTAAATTTGTTGTAGTGGGTGCTTTCTGCCATTCAGAGCAATGGGAGGTACTCATCATAGGTCCTCAGTAGCAGATCAGCGAGGACACTTCTTACCTGTGACCCTTTCTTGCTACCTGGCAGATTAATTATGAGAGTTTTCCCTCTGATTCCACACACAGGTCTGAAAAAAAAAAAAAGAAACCCAGACTGAAATTCTTGTATGCAACTTTCTCAAATGTAGAAACCAGAACAGAGCATTTAAGAGAAATTCTATTATTTATAAGAATTTTTAAACTCAATTTCCGACATCTAAAAATATTTGCTGATCTTGTTCTTATAAAAAACCTCAGGAGAAGCTGAGCTGAAAAAGCATCAAACATGGCTGACAGATTCTAACATTGAATTGATAGTATAAACACTGGCTAGATTTCCCTCCATGTTAGATCTGTGTAGCTCCATTAATTCTAGTGTTTACTTACATCCAATATACTTTTTTATATAGTCCCTATTTGCTCACACACATGGCTCCTTTGTAATGTAATTGACGGCGTCAAACACTATTTCCCTTGCCAGGTAAAAATACAAAGTCATGCTGGCTGCATTAATTTAAGTATGTCTTTTTTTTGTTTAAAGATTCAACATAAGAAAAGCACAGAGGGAAGTAATTTTCTAGTGAAAACTGCACATATGCAATTCTAGTTAATTCTAATTCTTCCTAACAATTCTTCCTTCCCCCTCAAAAAAAGGTGAAACCAGGTATCAAAGATGGAAGATTTTGTTTTCTTTTTGGTCTTTAGGGAATTCCTTTGGTGTTGATGCAGGGCTGAACTTAAATGCCCAAGTGCTGAATGCTTTCTGTGGTTTAGGGTTTGCCTCTTCCCCCTTTTAGATAAATATTTTTCAAGAAAAAAAAAATTGAGATGACAAAAATGGATTTTGTCTTTAGGTTGTAAAGAGTGCTTCCTGGTTTCTCCACTGTTTATGAAAACAGTAGTAAAAAGCCCAGGGCTGGGATACAAAGATAAGAAAAAAGACAAAGATATGGAGGCTACAGTTGAGATGAACCGTAACAATCTGTTTATCAAACAAAAAATGAGCCATAAATAAAGATGGAAAAGAAAATAATTTCTTGATAGAGCATTATCAAAAAATTTGAGTCAAATGACATGGTTTGTGGGGTAGCAAAGTTCCTTGGATTTCTTCTTATACAAATAATTCCCAGCGATTAATGCCATTTATTGGTAGAATGGCATCTTCTAGCAGGGTAGCAAGTATTCTAGTGACAGCTGTCATAATGCTTACAACTAAATAGCACAGACCATTTTTGTGCTACAAAATAAACTTTTGATATCACCATCAAGCCAGCCTGAGAGAAGTTTTATTTTCAACTGGCTGGCTGAGTTTTGCCTGACTCCCACCCTCTGTTTTCCCATATTCACTTCTTGCACACTATATCCCCTCAGTTAAGAAAGAATTCCAGGTAGCTGAGGAATGCCCTACTGCAATACAAAGAGGAAGAGCCTGAGTTAAATAAATGTGTTCATTTACGCTTGTTGCAGCAGTCAAACATACAGAGCACAAACTCAATCCAGCAAATCCCATACGCATGACACAGTTTATGACAAATTCAAAACAAAGGAAATAGAAATTATCCACAGAGGAAGTAAAATGTGGTGGAACTGTGTTTAGCAGATAGCTCTTCTAATAATATTCTTCTTGTCTCTTTTATTCTGCTTTAAGGAATTTTGAGTATTACATGCTAAATGGCCAGCACAACCCACCAATAATAAAAAAGGACTAAGCCATCAGCCATTCTCCTGAAAGCTACAAGTTTCAGCTGCCAGTAATCATGTCTAGTGGCTGAAGACAGAAGTGAAGCTGTCAAAAATTTCTCAAGAGAGCATGGAAAAGCAAGTAAAAGTATCTAAGAACTGCATGGCTTGCAAAAAGTATTGTGTGTGCTCACAACATAAAAGCATACAAGCTGTGCATGCGTTGTGGATAATTAGAGAGATAAATTCATTTTATTCCTCCAAATGTAGAACATTTGAGGGAGATGCTGTGGATCTCATGTTATCCTCAGCCTTGTGATGCAGGGGACAGAAATTTTAAGAAAAAGTAAAGATGACTGAGACAGAACAATACAAGTGGAAGCAAGGGAGTGGAAGGAAAAATAGGACATAGGAGAAAAAATTGATGTGAGAGGAAAGAAATACAGGTCTGATGCCAAACCAGGAAAAAAGCGTGATCTGTCTGGGAAGAAATTATGCTAGTAAAAGCAGAATAGATGGGTGTGGTGGTTCAGTAAAGCTGTGGGCATTCGGTCCCTGCCGGGAGCTGAGCTATGTGGCCACTGCTGCTGCCCCCCCACATTGGGCAAAAAAGTCTTAAAATGCCTTTTTGAGTTAAGGAGAGTTTAATAGAATAACACACAAGAATCAGCTGCAGTAACAACAGCACTGACAACAGTGAGAAAAACAATGTACAGAACGAGCGATACTGTGTGGACAAGCGGACGGAGCTGAGCGGAGCCGAGCTAACAGGCCGCATGCGTGCAAGTTGCACCATGGAACCAGAACTGGCCCAGGGACACGACGTCAGCATGGTATGGAACAGCCCGGCCACACCAAATTAACCCTGCCCTGGCCGAACCAGGACAATGGGCAAGGAGACGGAGAGTGCTTTAAAAAGACTGGCAGGGCATGGGTAGTTGACAGGTAAGGAATTGTGTGAAGGGAAAAGATAATTCTGGGATAAGGACAGTTTTGGAAGGTCACAGGGAAGAAAAGGCAACACTTTCAGGAAATACAAAAAATGATCTATGATGTTCTAAGATACTCTGCTGGACTGTGGGACTGAATCCGAACTATGAGAGTCTCATTGTCCCTCATTTGCTGTAAGTACCTGTAAGTCCAGTCTACAAAATAACTCACCACTTCCTAATGCTGGCCCATAGTCAGGAAGACCGCCTATAACTTTTTTATAAGTTCATGTGACAAAGTTCAACACAATTGACCTAGCATTTCCAAACCTGCAGGTGATTTATCAATGTGGCAGCAGAACCTCTGCTTTTGTTTTTTGGAAAAGTCAAAGAAATTACAAGCAAAATTAATCCATCAGATCTTAATTTCAAAACAAAGTCAGTAAGAGCTAAGCTTAGGACAAATGACATTTAAACTTACTTACTTCGAAAAATTAGGATCTACATTTCTCAAACTGCGTACCTAAAATTAGTGTTATGTCTTTGACCTCTTTTAATGTGTGCTTTCATTCTCATTTTAAGGGAGAATTACAACACTAGCTCACTTTGCAGAATTTTCTAAGAAAATATGTTAACAATTTGTGTCTTAGAATAACAAATGATGTAAGAAAAACCCCAGAGGAAGCGAATCTGCATTCAGAGAAGATTCTGAATAAAAAGCATCAAAACCAATATAGGATTATACATAGCTTACCAAATTAAAAAAAATTAAATTTCCTTCCTCCAACTTAAGCATTTTCAGAGGAATTCTACAAAAAAATGTAACCACAACAAGTGCATTCATACAGAAGGAAGATTGCACAAGAAACTATAATGCTGTAATTTTGTAAATTTCGTGTACTTACGGTTATGATTTGAACAGCGTTGTTAAAATAATGGCTTTTTATGTTGATTGCTTTTAGTCCTGGAGCAAAGGTTTTTACTGGGAAATTTTTTAAGGCCTGATATGATGGCATGCAGTATCTTTGTAATGTTATCTCTGTCATTGTCATCAATTACCACTGAAAGTGGCTGTAGTTTAAGGGATACTTTCTTGCTATATGTACAGAAGAGACAGGTTGCAATCCAGCGTTTTGGTTCCACTATCATTACAACACTGCTTCAGCCATTCTGATCACACCACATCCTAAATCAAACTTGGCAGTGTCACCTAAATGGCTATCCTTTTCTCGATCAGAAACAGAATAGCTAAATTAACCTTTCCTCTCCTTGTGGTAGCATTCGGTTACCCTTTCCTTTCAGATAAACACAAACTATGACATAAAAAAATGGTATCAGATAAAAAAATGAAAATGCTTGCTAATTTGAACAGAAGCTGAAGGTGTTAACTTGGTAACGTTGTCCTTTCAGATAAGTGATGTATGATATTAAAAGTTTTAAAATGCCTTGTTGAATCATTAAACCTCTTATCTAAATGTCCTTCAAAGAGGCAAGTATCTGAATACAAAGTTGCAGATTTGAAAGCTCCTTCTTTAATTCTTACAGAATTATTTATATATTATATATAATATTAAACCTCTAACAGTCATTGTTTCTTAGTTACATTGAAATAATGTGCAAGCACAAACTAACTTACGAAAGTATTGATATTACTAAGTGTATCATAGCTAAAATGAAGTAAATTGAAGGAAAAAAAATCAACTCCAGAAAGAAATACAGGATAACAAGAGATGTCACTGATATAAAAGAAACAACAGGCAGAGAAACAGTTACTAGTTATTTAGTAGGAAATATCAAACTCTAGGAATGAAAAGAACTGTATCTGAAAGTATGGGATAAAGTGCCATTTAACTTATTCAGGGAGCTTTTGCTGATACTGGAATAAAAGCAATATCAAAAGAATACATTTTTATTCTCAAAGGGTTTTTTTGTTAAACAAAGCATTTTAGTACTTGATGAACAACATATAGAAGAATTCTTCACTCATCACTGAAATGCCACAGCTTTAGGATGAAAAGACTGCTGTTTAACAGCATGCACTGATATTACAAATAACCTAGCACAGTAAATACAGGGGGATACAGTGTCTAATGGAGGCAACAAAGGCAATTAAATGAGATAATGCAATTAACATTCTTGGAACTTGGCCGCTTCTCTGAAGTCAAGACTTCTAGTCTTGACAACTAACTGGCAATCTTCAGTTTTTTTGTGCATAGTTATCTCATGACAATGTGTATTTCTAAGGAAATAGTTCACCTTGTATTTTGAAGGAAATAGTCTTACCTAGAGAGCATGCCCAGAGGAGTAACATTAAGTGATCCCATCAGCATTGCCAGGGCCATCCCTGGGGCTTCTCGCTCTATTACTTCTTTAGTGGCCTGCAATCAAAGATTAAATAGTGAAGTGAGTGAAGTACAAGGACAAGAAAAAAATGAAACAAGCTAAGGTTTGGATAAGAGTATCTCCTTTTTTTTCTGCCAAGAGACGTCGTCACTAAATTCTCAACAACGAAATATATTAAAGAATTTTCTCTTGGTTGTGTAAAACAGGGAAAGAGAAGGGGTTGGGAAGAAGCACTGTTACCTGTACTGTAAAGACTCCTATAGAAAATGTTAAAAGTCAGGATCTTATGTATAGGCAGTGATAACCAACATCACACAAATAACAAGAACTCGTTCTAACAGAAAGGAAAGAATGTTTGGAAATAAGCAAATAAAATAAACTGCCTTCTCTTCCTCATCAATCTCATGTGCATTTTCCTGTTGAGATTTTCCCAGGCATGAGAAGGGTGAATCAGTCTGTGCAGAAGACAGGGAAAAAAAATTTGCAAAGGGAAGCCCATGTAGCAGGCAGGCAGGAAAATAGTAAAATGGTAATGATAATGGCTAGAGGCTAAGTCCTTCCCTTTTGATCATGTCAGCAAAACAGTGGTTCCAAACAAACAGTCCGTATGCAGTGGGCATCAAGAAGCCTGGAAGCAGAGTCTGAAAATTCTTGTGTTTTTAGTCCCTTTTCCACACAGGGAATCCGATGGAAAATTATTTTTCTGGGACATACACAACCTTCTGTCCGTATTTCCTAAAACAAATTTTCTCAAATGTGCAATCCATCCAGTTTCCCATCCTCTGGCTAGTTAGGGTGTGACACCTCAAAGGCTACAGTCCTACCCTCTCTTCAATTCCCTCAGAGTAGTTGCTGTTCAGTGGATCATCTTGTTTCATGTTCTGAAGTTATTTAGCACAACTGAAATGTTAGCAATGCTCATAAAACTGTGAAATCCATTGTAAAACATCCAGCCAAACTACAACACTTTGATGGTACGGCTATCAAAACAGAAACAGAAAAGCACATCTTAAATACGGAGGCTCTGAGTAAGCTAAATTTTTTTGGCAGTTTGATACAGCAAAAGAACAAAATGGGAGAAAAACAGACAAATGATTTTGTGGGAAAGATTAAATTATAAAACACATCCTTGTACTTTTGTAAGTGCTTAGGTTACAAAGAGAAAAACAAAGTCATAGAGAATGGAAATGATAAAATTAACCCATCGGCATCCCTATGAGAAGGATCCAGGAGTCCTATGCTAGCTATACAGCTAAAACACTTACAAATAGCAATAAGTAGAAAAAAATTATCCCTGAATGGTACAGATATTCAAGTGGCCATATTCTCAAACATTTTCACTAACATTTAACATGTTTTAAAGGAATATGTCAGTATCAGAAGACATCAGACACAGCTACCAAGCAGATCTTCAGATCTTTTATTAATAAGCAAACTTGGTATATGCTCAGTTGTGGGAAGCAGGAACTTTGGTTTACACAAAACCAAGCAATTTTACTTCAGTAGCTGACACCACAGTCTCTTATTTCAAGCATAGCATGTTGGTTTTACTATCTGCCATACTCTATTCAGAAACAGAAAAGGCATAGAAATTCAATCCAGTGTCTGTAGTTCTACACAGGGGAAATGAGAAGAAGCAGGCTAGGAAAGATGTAGACAAAACTAAAACCCTCCACTGAGGGAGATTGCCTAAAGACACCTGCTGAAATATTAAATTACCAATCACATTAAAAATTCTTAAGACTATCCATAGACCTGATGTTTTTTATAAGATAGAAGAAAATGGCAATACCATAGTGAAGCAACACTTTTGCTGACAATGAAAAAGTGGTCGAAACATGAAATTCTGTGTGTGCATAAATAGTAAGTCTGTATCTATGCCTTTTATTGTCAGGTAATACCATGCTTCAGAGCTATTAAAAACTGGTTTTAAACGTAAAGTGCATTTTGAGATTTCTTTTTTGCCCTTGAGCACAGTGACACTTTGAAGATATCATTAGTTAAAATTCTAAACAGGCTTCAAAGGTAGTACAAGATGCAAGAGAGTTCCATAAACAACGATCCTGCAGCTTGGGGAGTCCGTCAATGAAATTCAAGTCCATTCTCCAACTTCACAAGAAAAATGACCTTCACAAAATGTCACTGCTAGCAGGCAACATGATTATTAAAAATGTATAGACTAAGCAACAAAATCTGAAAGGGCAGAAAGTCCAAGCAGCAGTACAACCCTCAACAGAAGTTTCTAAAAATACCTGTTTCAAAATATATAAGCTTGTATTTATTACTGCAGGCAGACTCCTGCAAACAGGGGAATGCTTCCTGTTTTCATATTTGCAGCCTGACTGGATGGGCGTAACCAAAAGAGGCTGCTGCTAAATAAATAACTTTTACACTGACATTTGCACTTGAAATCAGTCACTGGAAAGTCCACTCACGGGATGGCCTCAAATAACATGACTTAAAATGTGCAGTGCACAGCAACTAGAATCACCATCACACTGGGAAGCACTCTTAATTAGCTATACATGTATGAATTAAATTAGTGGTGCTGCAGTGAATTGCAGATACTTTGTGCCTATCTGTAAAAATTCTTTGTTTCACCTAACAATGTACCAAAGTGCTGGTGGCCAAGTTTTCTAATCCTTATTTCAGGTTTGAAAGAAGGGTGGAAGAGAGATGTCAAAACTAGATTTTCACCTGTGTCCAGCTTAGGAGTTAACTGTCTGGTACTAACATCTACCTGCATGTAAACTATTGAAGAATTAGTGACTCAACAGCTTCAGGTTTTGCCAGTACGCTAGCAAGGCTGAATTAAAAGAGCTAGCTTTTGCCTGCTGTGGGTGGCCACAGTGTTAGCACAAAATCACAATCATAAATCAAGGCTGTTGCCCATGGCTCCCTTACAACAGCAATGACGACACTACTATGTGGGCAGAAACAGGAAAAAATGAGATTTCATTCAGAGTTGTCACAATGATGCCTTCATCAAGACTAAAGCTATGCACTGATTTCTCAAACCTGAGGTTGATATAAAAAGTAGATGGAAAATACTGGAGTAAATCTGCATAAAATACTAAAACGTCAGCAAAGAAGCGTCCCCAGTTTCTCCTGGATAAGGTGGCAGCGCAAAGACGACAGATGCTTACAAGATGGAGGTGGAAGAGAAGGGTTCCACAGAAGTGGGAGCAGTTGAAGGTAAAAGCAAGAGTTCCTGAGAAACATAGAAATGCAGAAAGGCCAGTTTGGAGGTTGCAAAGACGCAGATTTGTAGTTTAGATGGGAGTAGGAAATGAGGAAGTCTAAGTGGAAAGGAAGAATTTCAGAGAGGAAGTCCAAGCAGCAGGATTGTCAGAAGGGCAAGGATGAGAGCGAGTGAATGAATGAATGAGTGGGATGGAAATAAGACTGCACAAAGCGGCTTGGGCAAAACTCAGGAGAGGCAAAAAGGAAGACAGGACATGATAGAAGTGCCTGGCTGTGGGGGAACCAGGGAGAGAGGCAATGGGACTGAAATAAAATGGTAGTTTCTACTCCAGAGAGGAGAAGCAGAGACTAACAAACAATTATTTTGCACAACTACTAATTTGCACTAACTTAGTTAGTTTGCACTAACTTACTAACAATGTCTATGGGAGCAGTAGCTCTTACATTTCATTGCTATATTAATAAGTGCGATTTATTTTAAAATGCATTTTTTATTGTTTTCAAAGTACCTTTTTATTGGTGTTAGGGCATTATGTTCCCAAACCAACTGATATATTTTTAGATATCTTTGACGTAGTTGTGGTTGCTTAACAGATGGCTTGCTGCCAATTGGTTTCACAGAGTTTTCTGCTGCTTCACTGCCTTTCTTTGCCTCCATATAAATTAAGTTAGTTCAGTTCCTAACCTGTGGAAGCCCTCAAAGGCAGCTTCTGGAGGATATACCCACTGCAGACTGATTTAATGAAAAGGCCTCAGACTACTCTTCTTGAAATGTTCAGAAACTCCTTATCTTTGTCTTTCAGGTATTAAGCATAGTAAAATCTGATCTCAATAGTAACTAATGATCTGAGACATTTCATATGCTCTTCAGCATCTTTGGGATGGTAATATAGTTTTATCACTTCAACTAAAATGCAAATATGAGATTAAGAATAATAAATTTGACTAAATTAAGATGACTGAGAGTGTTGAATATACTATTTTTGTTGAAAAAGTTAAAAGCTATGACTCTGCGTAGCATATCACAAAGCTATTTATGCAAATTAATGGACAAATTTGCAGGTAATTTATATTCAACAGACTACAAAATTAGCGTAGACAACATTTTATTACCTATTTGGGTTTTTCATTGAAAGTGGAAGTCTTGGAAGGGTCTAACTAAAGAAATACCTACATACCCTCTGCAGGAGAGCTCACAGACCTCAGCCAAGCTTCAGAAGACTGGACAAAGAACTATAAAGACACATCAGTCAAACACGCAACAAAAATGTCAGTCACATCCATCAAGCAGTTGTGTAAGAAGTGTATACTTCAGGAACAAAAATTGCATCTCTCAGCTTGAAGATGAGATACATTCTTCAAGGTTATTCAGCATACCTATGTTGGAGATAACAAATGTGCCTGTAATTTCTAGTCACAAGTCAGCTATTTCAGCTTATTGTCAACTTGCTTACTCTTACTTTGCAGGAGACAAAATAGAGCTTACATGGAGCTAGACTGATTAGAGCTTCTTGCCTAAAAATCACTTATCTATTTCTTCTCTCAGTACAATAAGAAATACAGGTTGCAGCAGCTGGTTTCTTTTAACACACTGAAAAGTTTTTGGATAAGGATCAGTTTTGACTCACTCATTCTCACCATCATGCTGTCTTTCCTTGAATTTTTCTTATTCTCTGCCCCTAATAACCTGTGTGATGATATTTTTTAAGGATGGAAGGCTTGACAGAAACCACGCTCTCTAAGGTTCTCCAAAACAAAATTTCTTTGACTAATTGCTCTGTTAATTTGACAAATGGATAAAGCTGTTCATGTATAGCATTGCTGTGAAGCAACCAAAGTCAAGAAAGTTTGTAAAAGTCTCTCAACCTGTCACCAAAATGAATAACTTTCTAACCATCTAGTGGCCCTACACATGACTGGGGTGCTGCATCCAGAGATGCACCATGCAATGGCTGTCCTTTCATACATATGCAATTACAATTACCACTGACTTTCTCAATGTCGAATTAGTTTTCACAGATCTATGTAAGTCAACAATGGTCTGCATCCAGAGGGCAATGAATAGCTGCTTCTGGGCAGGGCTGGATCCCAGAAGTAGGTGTTCGTTGTCATTCTAGAGGTTTTCACAGATTCATACCCACACAAATGAACCTGGCCATGTGCACATTAGAAGTAATTGCCTGACAGCTGTTGTTTCCTCAACAATAAGTTATCCATGAGTGCTAATGATGTGGGCCTGTAAAAACCCATAAATTGTTTTATAGTCCCACAGTAGTGGAGAATAATTGATGTAAAGCTAAAGTAAGCATCAATCACTACCTCTGAGCTCCCAGGATGGACTGGCAGTGGCTAGGAAGGCATCAGGCCAGTGCTGCGCCTGATGTGTGTTTTTGTTCCTCCTCATGTAGGGACCATCCAGGGTTCTGTCAATTTTACTGTACAGTAAGAAACTCAGCCCGAGTCTGGTGAGTCTCCATATTGATGTTTCTGTTTGGTCTTTTTTATGTTAAAGGCAGCTAAGTGTGTCCAACACACACAGACACATACTGAGAGCTCGCCCAGGCTTTTATGGAATTATTTTACATAAAATGAAACAAAAACATGTCTGAACATATTAGTGTGGCTTACTCTAATTGCCTTTCCCTCTTATCAATGGTGAGTTTGGTACTTATTCCTCCAATAACTGACTTGATTACATGTTCTTTTTCCTCTTCTTCTCCCAACTCAAATCTATAAACAGCCAAAGGTGGATAAAACCCTCACTAATGTAGCCAACCAAAAATGAACTCTACAAACTGGCGTATCTATATGGTAACACATTTCCACTGACAATAGTTCTGCAGCACAAGAATGCTGATTTGAAGTTTTCTTGCACTCTTGGCATATTTGCAGTGACTCTGCTGCCACCAAGATCCCAGACATCACAGAAAGACCCTACAGAACTTATCTGGATGAGGAACAAAAGTGTCACAGCAATAACTACTGATGGATTAGATAAAATACAGATTCTGTTTTCTCTGCTTCTCCCCGTGCCCGTGACTCCCTCTGTCTGCAGCTTGCCCCCTCCAAATTTCCTTAGTCTCTTCACTGGGATCCACTGTACCATTTATTGTAACCTACAGCCTATGGTATGAGACTCAGAGGTCAGGAGCTAATTCAATGTCTGTCTTGTTTATAAACTGGTATCAGTACTGCTCTATCAGTACAATTCCACTGTGTATATGATCATAAAAAGCAAATACTCAATGGCTTATGCATGACCAAGCCATGAATACATTTAGTTTTTAATAGTTGGACTCCAACGATAGCTATTTTTGTAAACAAAGCATTACCTGTGTATATTACTTAATAAAGGTTTTACTATTTAAGTTTCCTTAAAATACCTTGCTTTTTTCAACTGAAATAAAACTAATAAAAAAATCTACTTCATAATACTCAGTTTCATTTTTACAACGTGCAAAACATTTCAGGGAAGATGCCTCACATTTTTACACACAATAAAGAAGCTGAAAATTTGAATGAATATACTAGAAAGAGAAACATTGTGGAATTTGTAACTTGTTCCTGCTCCTCACTAGGTTTTTATCTAAGTTGTGAGCTAATCCTGGTTGCATTAGACTTACACAGACTTCATAGATCAGTGATTTGCCTGCCTTATTTATGTAATAGAAATGTTAACGGAATTGTTGCATCTGGGCAACCAAACCATGTACATCTTTTAAATATTGTTTCTAATATATATTAAGTGTTAATAATGACATTTTAAAAAATCCTGAACGCTAAACAGTTTTAAGATTGTAAACATGTATATTTATGCCATACAAACTGACCTTAACTTTATTATACCGCCTACACTGTCATGCATCCAACAGAACAATCATTTTTAGAAACAGTTAAGCAAACAGAGGAAACACGTACTAAATGCTTTTCTACACTATGAAGAATGCATTTAGGCTCTATGAAGACGTATGCAGCCCACCAGATGCAGTACGTTACAGCTGTGTAAGGGTGTGTGTTAAGCCAGTGTCAAAAGGCAGAGTATTGGCAAAGGTGGAGAAGTTTGGAGGATTAGCTTGTTAAAACAACAGCTGGAAACAACCACTGCACTTGCTTATAAGGAAGGGTCAATCACCTACTTCCTTTTTCAGCTCTCTTTTTCATGTGTAAGCTACTGTGCTTCCCACTTCAGCTCTGCTTCATGTAAGAATGAATCAATCCCTTGCTGATCAATAAAAGTAGCACAGCTGAAGACTTGCTAGTAAAGATAGTGACATCATTCCGCTATTACAAAAACAGAATCTTATCTAATTTTGTTCTCTACACATCACAGAATCATACAGCAGAAATGAGAGAAATGAGCATCAGTAAGAATATCTACAATATCTCAATAAGAGTATCAATAAGAATTCTACAATCTATGTAACTGACAATGCAATGAGCTTTAACTAATGGTATAATAACTAGGGAGCACTGTCTCATTAAAAAAATACGCAGTACAGAGCTTCTGGTTATGCGTACTATCTTCTAGACTATATATCTGTGTGTAACGGGAGCCAGGGTACAGTTCGCTCAATTTCATAGAAAACTAGAGCCAAATTTGGATTCTTCATACGTCGGGAAGGGGGAAGGTGTAATATATTAAGCAGTGAATCTAGAACTACATAAGAGAAACAAATCTGTCACTTTTGCTTAGTTGTGATATTAGTATCACAGGAAACAACACTATTCCTTAGAGATCCTCATCAGTACACACAAAGAATCAGGCCACCAGATAGAAATGTATGTTGCTTTCCCTTAAGAACAGTGGCAGTGAAAGAGGCAAAAGTTTTTACTTGCTATTTCACTTTTCTAAATAATTTTACAATGCTTTAGCTCCAATGCATTTGCTACTGAGACTGAGATGCAGAAATCTTCTCTTTAGAGAACAATGTCTGTAGTTTCCTATCACCTGTTACCTTCTGCCAAGAACAGATATTGGACCTGAAATATTTAATACTTCTGAAACTCCAGTCAGTTTCTGCCACAGGCAAAGTAGCTCCTCCGTACAATTTCAGATCTTCAATCAGCAATATTGAAGATAAAACCCAAAACCTCCCTAAAATAAAACTTTCACACTGCAGAGAATTGACTACTGAGTTATAATTTTTCAAGAATATACTATGGCAATACACGAATTACAAAAACTACTTTCCTTTAAGATTCCCTTACACTGTATCTTTACTCTGCAAGTAAATGATAAAGAATCTTTATTAACAAAAGCTTAAAGTATTTCTGCCATAACCTAAAACCTCTTAGAAAGGATTCTTTCATGAGATCCAGTGATGACTGAACAGATTTTGAAAGCCAAAGTGACCTGCTGTGCATTCTGTCAAACAATTTCCTATACAGGATTATTTCACTGCTGGAACAAATGGCTTTTTTTTTTTTTTTCCAAGATTCTCATGGAAACAATCGGATGAAAAGGCTTCTCAAAGAGGAGATAGAAAGTACTTTCTTGAGACTGCTGTGGCACAGAGCACTGAAATGAAAGACAGCACAATTTCTCATCTACACTGAATTAGGAATACTAAATATATCAAGTTCACATTTTCCTCTGGAATTTTATTTTACTATTTCATAAATGGTTTATAACACTTAACAATAATAGTTAACAATATAACAAGACCCAGTATAAAATATTTTCCCTTCATTTTACCATTTCTAAGATCTTTTCTATATACATTTCTGTATCCAAAACACCAATTTCTTCCAGTTTTAGGAAATGTTACAGTATCTTTCATGCACTAGCTAAAAATAGTTCAATCATCTATTGACACCACTCGGCTGTGAGAGAGCAATGGAACTTCTCATTGTAGAGACAGATTCTGTCGGTTTGCTTCCTAACTGCCCAACTCTTAAATTCAACACCCTGAAGCTCTTATAATGTAGGCACTTTTTCATTAACATAGATATAGCAACATAGGTATATAAGCACCTCCCCTCACATACAGTTCTGCTGTGCTTGAAGCAGCAGAACATATCGTGCAGAAAAATCTCTTTGCTTTCTACTGATTTTCAAAGGAATGGTGTAAATTACTGAGAAAAGGGGTAGCATTTAGCAACTGGTAAGGCAGAAGACATTCTTAGATAGGCACGAGGAAGAAGTTAGTTCTTGCTCTGTGTACTGAAAATGTACAGAGACCTGGACTCTTGCAATAAATGCCGAGCAGCTCACTACCACATCAGTGTTCACACTCGGAGAACAACAACTACAAACATCATAGCTCTGAGAAGATTAACTTAAGTAAAAAATCAGACAGCAGAATTTCTATGTAATGTATATGGATGATGGAATACTAATTTAGAATAACAACACAGAAATTATATGCACCTAAGGTTAGCAGCCCAGTACTATGTGTCTGATTAAACAAACAAACAAAATCCTCTTCTAAAAAAGCTAACAGGGAAAAGAAACAAAGACACAAGATATTTCTGGGGAAAATATAAAGATGTCTCAATGTGATAAGCTATTAACTGAGAAAATCCCACAAGTTCCAGCTAGGTTAGTAAATCCATCTTTGTTATGCTCTAAAAAGTCAAAAGAACACTCTACTGTTACAGACTCCCTCTGAGAGTGATGATGAGTTAATAGCAGCTTCTCATTAAGATGCTGCGGGAAACAATATCCCTAGGAGACAAAGACATTTAAAAGAACTTTGTGCTCTCTTTGTTCTTCTCATTCCGAAAACCACCAATGCTGAAGAGTAGAAATCAGTAAAACTTGTATGAATTGTAGAAGAGTTTGAGAGAGACCATAGTTTTAGGTCTTGATGTTGATGGATTAGTTCCATAACTACCGGATAAATAAGCACTATTTGGTTTGAAGGGTAGAACTAGTCAGCTCATAGGAGGAAGTGGCAATACCCAGTCATTATTCACTCTTGGAAAGGGAGCTGTAGCCCAAAAACTCAGACAAAAAAAAAAAAAAAAAAAAAAAAAAAAAAAAAATGGTGCAACGTACAGGCTTTGCTCACAATCATCAAAATCCACCTTCTGAGCGATGTACATGATTGCAACACTACACAAAATAAAGCTTATTTCATAAACACTACAGTCTGTCTACAAAACGTGTAGAAGAAAAAGCTTAATGAAGGTGTACAAACATTTCCTGAAAGCAAACAGAGAGGGTGGAAAAGATTATATAGTGTTGTTATGATGTACTCTGAGAGTAGCAAAGGACCAAACAGAAGTTTAGGCGCAGTCTCAGATAAAATTTCGGAACCATGATATCTATCTGACTTAAACTCCAAAGTGAAAGAATTCCCAGCAAATTCAAAATGTAAAACGTGGTTGGGCAGAGCAAGAGAAAAATCGTACTGAGGGGAACAACTCCGCAGCAGGCATGGATGGATGGATGATCAGGTCTTCTTCCAGTTTATAAACTCAGTAAATGTATCAGTTGAATTTACCAAGGAAATTCACTAACTTTAAGCCATGGATACTAACTTAACAAGGAATTCGTTAAAACTGCATTATAACCATGTAAACACTTTTTCCTAGCCTGTACTGTAAAGGACATTTTAAGAAAATAAGAAAGGAGAACCCAGAGTATGGAGTGTTTAAATCTTCCCACATATATTCATCAGGATAAAAGAAAAAAAATCATGGGTTACAAATTGCGATGCTCAGAAGTAATGCATGTAAAACCAGTATTGTCTTGCTTCTTACATCTGCTTGTGTGTGTCTATCTCCTCACTTTTCCAAGAAAATCTATTTACCCACTAAGGGACGAGTTAACAGTAGAGAGACGCTGGAACTTACTCAGTATCAATATACCTCCAGCAAATTGTTATGTGAGTTGTGACAGCAAAAGCCTTCATCACTGATGACAATTCATGAACCAAAAGGCACATATGTTCTTTAGCACAACACATATCATCTGAGGGATCCTTGCCTAAGATTAACAAAATATTTTTTTTCAAGCTGGATCCAGAAGCAACTTACAGACATAACACAATCGGAATTCCAAGTTAATGTGGGTCGCTGTCAGACATTATTCTTAGAAGAATGGAAAACTTAACTGAAACTGAAAGCAGTGACTCAGTGGATCAGGGCAGTGGAACACCTTCTGGAAATCCCAAGGGGAGCAAAATCATGATATACCCGTCTGTCTTTTTGAGAGTAAAAGACCTTTATTAGTCAGGGATTTGTTTTCTTTTCAGAAGTAACTGAAGGAATTAGCTGCTTAGATGCCACCATGCTGACTATCATCAGAAAGGATACCTTTAGAAAAAGGAGGAGAATAAAGAAAGAAAACTGTAAAAATGTTAATGGATTTTAAATACTGCATTGAAGTAAGAAGAGGATATATGAAAACACTGTCCTGACAAATAATTTGTAGGAACAATAGTAGTTCAGGAAATGACTATGAGAAATTAACAAGCTTTTTTATCAGAGGTAATAAAAAAAGAAAAGAGTCTAACAAGAGGAAATAAAATTGAGATACAATTAGGCTGGTAATAGGAAATTTAGTTATCCTGGAAAGGGAAACTATAAGATGGAAAGTTTTATAACTCTTCATGACTCCTCCAGAAGCTCATTTTTTGTTGAAAAGTGCAGAGGATAGACTGAAGAATACCTTAACAAAAACAAAAAACCTATCAAACACAAAACATACAACTCTATTAAAAAAAAGACAAAATAACATTGTATTTAATTGTTCCAGAGATTTAATAGATAGGATGCTACTCCCAGAGCTTTGTGTGCAACTTTTTCCACTGTTTCTTTAACCAAATTTTGACTCACTTATAACACAGAAACTACAATGCAATCTTTCAATGTAACACAGATTTTTTTTTTAACTGATTAAAATATTTATATCATAACTTGATGACTGCAGATGAAAAACTGATTTGCCTGGATATTATACAGTGAAGCTGCCTGAGACAGCACTGCATCAATTCTCCTGTTAGGTATAATTTTCAACCAAGAAAATTCCATACATTCAATAAAAAGCACTGTGTTTCTTTTTCTCCAGTATCTGATGCTTTTCTGCATTTAAAGTGTACATAACTTCAATATCATTTTAAAACTAGCCATTTTTCTGAGGTAATATTGATTTTTTAAAATTTTTTTTAAAATAACTAGAGTTATACACAGAAAAAAAACTTAAGGTTCTTGGGATAAGAAGTGAGTTTAGCAGTGTCCTGCAGCCCCGCAGTGCTAGAGTGAGTACTCCTCCTCCCTTCCAGCATCTGATGTCACTTCTCAAACTACAGTCTAGGGAAGCAGCAAAGTAACACTGGGAGTTAAACTTGGAGAAAGAGAATTGCCACTGAGATCTGTTCTTGTCACCAGACCCCTCAACCGTGTGAAGCTGGTGGGAAGTGAGAGACTGCCAGCCTACTATCTTTAAAAGTTTGCAAAGTTGTCAAAAAAAGTATGCTTGAAGAAGCAAGGGAGGGTTGGAAAGGCTGAGAAGAGAGAGGACAGGAGAGTCTCGGAGACTGTATGGGAGTAAAGGCGGATGTTCGTGTCCTCAGGTTCCTTGGAGCAGAATACAAGTTTACTGGGTTTCTAGAGGTTAACGTAAAAACTGAGAGAAGATTCCTACTGGCTCTTACTGAGAAGACCCTGCTATACTGGGAGCCATTCTTCAAAGGGGCAAGCTGGCATTGGGAGCATGGGACCAAGGTGCTCTTCCACAGCATCTCTCTCTAGTTCACAGAGGTGAATGAGGCTACTGACTCCAGGGGTGCTGCCCTGCCTGCGTGGTTAACCAGACATCATTTTGCACATTTAGGGTATCTCCGGAGATTGCAAAAGTAGTAATATTATATCTGGAGATTGCAAAACTGGCAACATTATATATGCAGATATTAAAAACTAAAGTTAAAAGAATATCAGATAAAATTATTTTAAGTGTAGGAAGAAGTTATTATGAAATCATGACAGGGTTCATTATGACAGAATATTCTTTCTGTATCCTACCTGGTACTGGATTCAAAAGCATAATTAGAACTACAAACACTCGTAATAAGCTAGAAACTGTGGCAGAGCTAGGAAAAGAGAGGTCAAGTGAATTGAATTAAAAGAAGAGGCAGGAAATCCTGCTTCTTACTCTAAGCTGTGACAATGATTTATTCCCTTACTATGAACCTTACAAATGTAGTTTGTGCTTGAAATAAAAAGATCTGTAAAATTTCTTGGCTCCTTTGATCCACTGTGTTTACTGAACACAGTTCTAGGTTCAAACCTTAATCTTTCTGAGCCTCACCAACGAATTGGTTTTTTCCCCTGTTATTACCTACCTTCCATGGATTCTGAGAATTACTGCAGGTAGTATTAGTGATGTGTTTTAGTACTTAATTACTACCAAATTTAATACCAAATACAGTATTATTGAACAGCCACACACCTATCGAATGAAGTGATGGAAGCAAAGATTAAATACAATTCAGCTTTTTTGTTGTGGTTTTTGGTTTGGTTTTTGTTGGTTTTTTCTTTGTAAGGAGGGAAAGGGTTTTGAGCAGTTTTACAAAAAAGCTGGATGCTAGTACTGAGATCAGTTTTTGGCTGGTATGTTGAACTGTATCAGATCATGAAGGAGCCAGACAATATTTTTTCCCCCATTCCTTACAATTCTTAATTTTTGCAGACTGGTGCACATTAAGATATAAAAACTAGGCAGGTGGGCAGGACAATATGATAGAAATACCAAGCATAAAAGCAAGTGGGCAGGACAGCAAAAGAGCAAGTATCGGTGAGTAAGCAGACTCAAAGAGCAGCAAGGGGACACTATATTCAAGGATCAAGAGAAAAGGCAGAAGGAAAATGCCAGACATTCAGCGAGTCGATAAAGCAGTACCAAACAGTCAGCAGGTGTGCCAAGCAGCAGAAGAGCAATTCCGCAAAGTCAGCAGATACACTCAGCAGGAAGGTGATGCCAGGCACTCGGAAAGGGAGACAGGGCAGCAGAAGGCCAATGCCCATGTGCAATCAGATCGAAAGGACACTCAGGAGGCGATACATGCCGTTCAACAGATGGACAGGGCAGTAGGTAGTCAGCGCGTCAAGCAATTAGCTGGTCAAGAGGTAATGCCAGACATTCAGGCAAAGGGCCAAGATTCCGCGACGACAATACCACACAGCCAGCAAGTAGAGAGAATAAGAGAATGATGAATGCCAGGCAGTCCCCAGACAGGCAAGGCAGCAAAAGACCAAAGCCCACAAATAACCAGATGCAACCAGCAATGACAAAACATAAGCCTGCCAACTGATTGACAGGGCAGCAGGGTGGCAGTGCTTTTTTAATAACTCAGGATACCATGAGTGCCAAAGTCCCAAGAATCTAGATGCTCACCCTCTAGTAATATTAGATCAGAGTGAACCATGAAAATCCACAGGAGAATAGCACACAAATGGAAACAGCAGATGAGTCTAACCCTAACACTTGGGGAGGCCGTGGGACCTTCCTATAAAACAAAAATATGAGAATCCACAAGAAAATCAAACAAATGGGAAAAATGTGTCTAAAAACTGTTTCTGATGATGATTAAAAAAGCAAAAAAATACTAGCAAAGAATTAGTTTGGAAATGATTGGGTGGCATTGAAGATGTTGCTTACCCCTCTCTGGAGCCCACATAATGGGAATGTTGGGAATTTCTGCAGCAGAAAAACAGAAGAGAAAAGGGATTTCTGACTCCCAGTTCAAGGAAAGCATGTCAATTTAGGACTGGGTAATCTCTTTGGGCAAAAAATAAGAATTCAACTGAATCTTTGCCCATCCCCAGATACATGCCTTTATTGAGGTTTGCAAAAAATTTAAGAAGCCCACATCACTTTCATCTCATGACATCCCACCCTTATTCCCCCAAACCACACTTACCTCTAGCACAAGGTGTATAAGAGGGGAAAGGGGATGGTCTTGTGAGCTCATTCCCACATCCACTGCAAAATAGCTTGTGAAGGTGAACAGGAGTGCCCATTACCCACTGCTGGCCATTTGTGAGATAAACTGAAGAAGTCATTAACTGTTACTCATCACTAGTGTAGGCTGGTGTTTGAATTTGGCTTAGATACACCCACACTAATGAAAAGAATTAGTATTATGAGTCTTGTGGGATAAGCCTCTTACACGGCAAGAGCTGCAAAACTGAGAAACTTAATGCTTTTTTCACCTTGAACCTCCTCCTTCACTTAAGCACTCTGTTATTTAACATGGCTGGATTTTATTAAACAAATAGCATGTTTCAGAAATCTTAGCTGCTGCTCTATTTCAGAAACAGGTAATGAACTCTGGAATGTAAGAAGTGAGAAAATCCCAGCAGTAATAAAATTCAGTAATTTAACTTATCTGTCATTTCAGTCATGAGTTTTTTTTATTCAGTATCTTCCCAGTAACTAAGAGTCACCCAAACAAGAATCAAACATCACTATCTCTGTCCACTTAGAAGTCCATATTGTGCGTGTACTTCTCTGTCTGCACACTAACTTCTTATTGGCAACACTGAAAAACCCACATCTCACTTTGATAAGGCTGTAGTATGCATCAAGAAGCCAACTCTTCCCTGTCCTACAAACTGCAGAGAACCTCAGACACAATAACAGGATCATAAGTTCTGCTGTGCACTGCTGAATTAGGATTTGGAAAGGTCAAAGAGACAGTATCCATACGAACTTGCCATGAACTCATAAGCAACAAAGCTTTTAAGGTAAGGTAGCAGCAGTCTAAGCTGATGGAACATGATTTATCCTGATCCTCTGGGTATCAGCCACTCATTCTCCTTCTAGCTGAGCATGGCACAGGAACATTAGAGGTTAATATAACTTCAAATTTAGAAATAGGGGACATAGAACATGAATTTCTTCCATGTCCAAACTTTCCTGTATCAAACACTACTATTTGTGTTAGAAACAAAGCTTTGGCTCAGAACAAAACAGCAGGCAATTTAGGCACAGGAGACCAAAAGATTTCCATCAGATCAGTAGTTATGGCATAAGCTAGCCAGGAACAGCGTACACTGGCTGAACCAGAGTAGATATATTCACACTACAGAGTGCAAGGTACTTAGAGCACGTATTGGTAGTTCTATAAAACCCTGTGATTTTGTGGCTAGCAGCAACTACAGTTAGTTGCACCACATCAAGAACAAAATTCCTAGCACCTTCTCTCCAAAGAGAGCTCTTTCCAGGCTTAATGAAAATGAACTATGACAAACTGATCTCAGCAAACTACAAGAAAATGTTTGTTTGTGGAGGAAAAGATGGACTTTTAAAATCTAGTGAAAGTTTAAATGTGAATAATAAATAATCAACAGGTTATGCACCTCACTCTTAATTTGAGTATTCACATTAAAAAGTAATTGGGAAAAAGAATATATGCACGAAGTAACGCAAAGCTAAAATATGATCTAAATTAAGGTTAAAAAAATAATTATTTTCTTTTCCATAATAGATAAGACTTTCATGCCTTGAGTGTGACAACAGTAGTTTCAGTTTTCTAGTCTTGTACTTACACTAATAAATCAAGATTTTGCTAGTTTCACTGCTCCTCATGGTAGCAATTAGCAAAAGCAGGCAAAGGACTAGTCATAATCCTAAGAGTAATTGCTGAACTTAGCTGCTTTTCAAGACTCTTCTAGTTTCCTTCCACTTAGTGGCTGGAAAAGCTCCTACACAGCAGGCAAGGAGCAAATGAGAAATCCTCTACTCATTAATAAGTATTAGTTTTAATGGTTAACTATTTTATTACTAAGTCTTTTTGCTATCCTGGTGTACATATGTCAAAAGGACTAACTCACTCAATTTTTGATATATCTTAAATTCAAACTAGTATTTGCCCCCTTGTTATCTTTTCTTTAAGCCGCCTTCACAGGCAAGTCTTTCTAACAGGTCTATAAATTTTTAAAATTTTTTCTGTACTAAGCTTTTATTGAAGTCTCTGTAATAGATTATGACCAGAAAAAAAATGACACATTAAGGGTGAGAATTGCATAATGACAGGCCTGATAATGTTTTCAAGATTATTTTGCCTTAATCTGATGTTTAATTTTCCTTCAGTCCCCTATTATCTACTGTTCCATTATCCCTATTTAATGGAACCTGGTTTTAAAAATGCCTAAGAGGAAGAAAATTCCAAAAGTTCTACATTGAAAATTTTGCTAAGAAGTCCTCTGGCAGGTCTATTTTTCTCCTCTGGTTACAGAAAGGACTGCATGATGTAGCCACTGTTGTCACTACACTGCTAACAGGAGCCAAATCAGTTAATTCAAAATAACAGAGAGATACCCATATTAGCCGTAGTCCCAACAGTGAAAACATGGCTAAAAGACATCAGTATTGCCAAGAGGAGGAGAACCCTTTGCTTTACACCCTGATAAAAAGAAAGTTATACTCATATTGGTTTTGGGGGTATATTTTGAAAGTATTTGGGATAGGAATAATTTGTCCATCCATGGGATATGCTGAGTCTTCTCGCAAATTCCATTCTGAAATTACCTTGGAATAAAAAAATGAATTGAAAAATTTAAGTTAAAAAAGTGAGGTTTCCTGGCTCGTTACTGTGGCTTTGCTTCTCATTCCATGAAACATTCAAATCCCTTACTGCTATTTTACTACTGTTTTCTTATTTTCAATAGAGCTTGCAAATATTTAATACATGTTTGAAAGACAGAAAACAGAACCTCTCTTTGCTATTTAAGTGTATTAAGGAAAGATAAGCCAAAGCAAATAAAAGTTGATCCTCAAATGGGCAAAAATACTCAATTGCTTAACAGGAATTAGTATGATCTTTAGGATATGATGGTCAGATGATCTTACACAGAAGGTTAATACATCAGTTAAATAATTTAAAAGATATATGCCCCAGAAACCTCAGCCAATATTATCAGAGTTTTGCATTTTCAAGAAAGAGACAGAGAAGCAATTAATGTAATTCTTTTTGGACACAGGAAAGAAAATGGCTTATTGATTAATTTTGGGGTCCATTTGATTCAAACTGTCTTCTTAATTAACATATACAGAACATAAGGCTAGAATTTAGTTTGGCCTTCTGTACAGGATAACTCATTCAAAAAACATCCATTATTTCTGTAATGAGTATAAGATAACTTAAGTTTTACAAGACATCTCTTCCACAATTAATCGCTTTTGATTTGACAGGATTAATTTGGAGAATCCAGCTTTTCTTTATGGAATTTGTGATTAATCGCTCATTGTTAAACAAACAAATCAACCCAAACACACAAAACTCTTCTATTAGGATGATTTTCTTATTAGACTTTTCCAGCTCAAGCTTCCTATCACCAGCTATTGTTATTATTCTCTTTAGCAGACTAAGAAAGCCCTTGGTACCTTGTATTATTATTTCCCAAAGAAAATACAGTATTTTAATAATAGTAATTCAGTATATACCTTACATTATTAATTCCTAAAGGAAGTCCAGGTAAAACCCAAGTTATTTCCCAGTGTTCTTTATGAGAAACTAAACAGACTGAGTTGTGTAACTCTCACAGAAAGCAGCTCTCCTAGCCATCATAATTTTTTTTGACCTTTTTCTATATCCACTGTGACATTTGAAAGTTTTTATAACGGGAATGTCAGAAAAATATGCAGCTTTCCATTTTAGATATATCAATCCCACATACAGAGACAAACGTATCCCCTGTGTTCCTGTTCCTTCCCCCCAACCTGTCCTCATACCTGTCTACGCTGGTAAATCTAGACAGAAACAAGCTGAGAGACACACTCCTTCAATCCAGTATCTCAGCTGGATACACAGACAAAGAAATGCGTTGAAAACGGCCCTTCATGTACCCGAGTTACCAAGAATTTACAAAGCCCTCTTTATTTACTCTCTTCGCATATATTTGCTCCTTCCTTTGTTTTGGGGGTTGGTTAGTTGTTTCCCCCCCACCCCCGGTTGGGCTTTGGGGTGGGGTGAGGGGCTTCTTTTCTTTTTTTGTGTAACCTCTGATAAAGCGAATGAAGCTGACATGGGATCTGGCTTCCTTCCCTCCCACATTTCTCACTATAGCTGTCCTGGCAGATCACAGACGTTTCCATGCACTGACTGCAGTTGGCGATAGCACAACCAAGCTCTTCAGTGATGCTGGCATGCTACCAGGTTTTCCCGAGGAACTCAAACAAGAGAAAATAAAGTGTACTTTTTAGCACTTTTAAAGTCAGCTAAATCAGTTTGGAATTTGCCCAGACACAGGTACTTCTGTAACCTGACAGTACTATGTAGTGCAAATAATCTGAATACCGCTGCTTCTCACAGAAACTGGTAATAATTGTTTAGTGAAAAGTGTTCTGCACTAAATACATCAATTCTTCACTAACATGCCTTCCAAATATAAGATTTAAAAGCTAATTAGAGATTTTTTAATTCAATGAATAAGGCATAAATGTATTTGGATTTTTATAACACCAAATACAGTGTTTCCAATAATAAAATTTTATTGCAAAATTAAAGCACACTGGATAAAGACATAATTATATATGCCAGAAACTGTCTGGAAGACTAAGAAAAAGGGAATGGTACCTTACAGAGTTGCTGATGAAGTTCTAACAGAGTAGCACAGAATTTGGAAGGAGTCTGTCACCAAGCAGTCTATTCCATCTAAACATATTTGTTGCCTAGGTGCACCTGGCAACGTTTCATAATTCAGACCCTTCAGGAGCAAGTTGGGTTGGAAACCTAATTTTGTATTACATATGAAGAACAATAGTTCTCAAAAGGCCTGGTGGCAAGTTACAGGATCAGACATCATACATACACAGCACACTTCATTATACAACAGCTCTACACAGAAATCAAACTTAATGAGGAACAAGACCTCCGTTAAGAGATATGGAAAACTACAGTCCTAAAATAGACTACAAAAATAAATGCTGAAAAAGTTTATTAAATAGGAGGATGAATATTGAAAAGTGAAAACCTGAAACAACAGCCTGGGTAATTAGATGTTGTAAGATTTCATAGTATTCCTAACACAAAATGACCAATGTCCCGCGTGAGCTGAAGACTTCATTCTTCCTCACTACTGAGCCATCCTGAAGTGACAGTCTGTAAAAAGAAAATCAGTTTCTTTTGGTCCGGTGACAACATTAAGATGTTTTTGGTATGGCATTGGTAAGAGATCAACAGAGCTGAAGAACAGAACTACTCCCGTATCACCAACGAACAATACTAGAAATCCTCCTGCTCTGAAAAGGCAGTATTTGAACCAGGGAGGATGAAAAAACCTACATATTTTTTCTAGTTTAAATTATTGCCTGTTAAACAGAGGTTGTTATTTGCAAAGTCTCAGTGGATTTGGGATAATCTAGGGGAAATGTGTTACTGTGACAGTATGGCTATAATGTGACCTACCCTGTTGCAACACGGGAAGCAAACAAACAGACAGAACACATGAAAATTACAAATACGAGTGATTAGGAGGGTTGCCAACACTACTTGGGACAGAGAAATGGAAGGATACAGACATTAAAATAGTCTATGGAAATAAAATGGAATTTAAAGAAAAATTCCCACTAAATTCTAAGGAGAAACTTGGGAAACGGAGATAGTGAAAGATACCTTATGGTACTGGGAAAAGCCAGGTAATGATTATAAAAACACTGGTGTAATTTTGAACTGAATATACAAAGACTTTATATCACAGCAGAATACAGACTTTCTTCTCTCCAAACATGGCTTTTGTGTAGCTTGGTTTGGAGTATTTTCTTCATTCTGAGCCTGCTTTTTATCAGAAGAATGCTGACAAATAGGAGGGACTTCCAGACAATGATTTCTTTTCATGGACTAGAGAACTTTGATGAAAACAAATACGCATATATTGTCAGATTAAATGAAAACAGGTGTGTGTCTAAATCTATTTTAAAGCAGTCTATAATATTGAGGAATATAATCAGCAAGAACCAAAAGAAGCATTCACAATTTTCCAGATCACTGGTAAAAGAGGAAGACTAATGAAACATCTGTCTGGTTTTACAAGATGGCAAGGAGCTCTTCTGCGCTGCTTCTAAAGACTTATCTTAAAATGTCAAGGCTGACAATTATCTGGAGTGTGGCTGAACTATCTGTGAATACGCACAGCAACACAGCTCAAGGATGTCTAGCACAGTAAGTTGACTTCTATTGCTATTATCTAAGTACACAGTCTTGTAGCAGGGCAAACAAAACCTGTGAGCCACACTAGAGATGAAGGATAAGAAAACAGCTTAAAGGCTCTGTTAGGGGGCAGGCAAGGGACGTTTTTGGAGGTACAATTTTGCAAAAGAATAATTGTAAACATAGAGAAGACAGAAGATAGAAAACTGTGCAGAGCACCTGTATACATGATATTTTCCCTTTCTTTTTTATATTAACAGCAATAGAGTAAATGCATTTCTATCACAGAAGGATACCTAGAGATCAGTAAAAATGCTGCCACGTCATTATTTTTTTTTCTTTACAAAAGTCAATGTACATTAACATTCTGTAAGAACTGTAACTGTCTACCACTCAAGTGTTGTAGTTCGAAGGAAAAAATGTTTGCATCTGGAAATATGAAACAAAAGTTCCCTAAATAACTTAACTTGGGCCATATGTAAAGCCCTGATCTCTGTCCAGCAACAAGCACTTTTAAAATCAACAAGCAGACTATATGTGCATTTCCAGTATTGATTTAAAGACTACCCACATAAATTACAGGCAAAATAAGATTGTAAAAAAAAAAAAAAAAAAAAAAAAACGTTTCCATCTAAAAAAATAAACTACA
>VZZY01001286.1:153434-182563 GCA_013400335.1 Eurystomus gularis
CACTTTGGCTTTAGTTCAAATGCAAACTACCACCACCTGCCATCGTAGATGAAGAATTACACCATTCACTAATAATATCTACAACACAGCTTCCGTCAAATTCAGCCGTCCAACCCTACCGTAAGAACAAACCTTATCATTGCCATTTTGTAATAAAAACTGGGATTCAATTTCTCCACTGAAATTTAAGTTTAGTCTTGCAAGTAATGCAGCTTAAATGAGTGAAAAGTGAGTAAATACTGTCCTACATACATTCTTTTTAAGTATGGGAATAATTCCACAGTCAGAACACTTAATTCTGTTATAATCAAAGTCTTGCATACCTATTACGTTTAAAAGCAATGCTTTTATTTATTAAGTACAAGTTATTAATAATTTTATATCAATGTGTTTTTATTATATAGTCTAAAGACACTTCAACAACTCAGATAATTTTTAAACTGTCTCACTGTAACTTCACAACTAGTCAAAGAAATCATCACCACTTGTCTTAATTAGTTTGCGTAACCGCAGTGTAAGGAAAATACTAGGTGTTTATGTGCAGAGTTCTCATTTCTTTATTTCTTGTCCCAAAGGCTGCTTGAGAATCTGTGGATAATTTTTGGCACGGGCTGCAATGTTTCCTCTGCACTACTGCCTAGGCTCGACACTGCATAAATGTGACAAATCAGGAGAACTGAAGCAGAAGTTCAGTCCTCCTTTTACACACTGCTGCGAACACAACCTTCAAAACCATTAAGTTAGTTTGCAAGTAAAAGATCAATTCCACAAACACACTTTTCACTTTCGTGTTGCATTAGCACAGAGAATCATCTGCAAGTTCAGTTTCACTAGCTAGCACACTGTGGTCATTTTATACCGTTCCCATTTTCTGATACGTAGACCCTTAGCTTTTGGTTACTCAATGCTTCTAGTACATAATCTTAAAAATATCAGAAGTAATGTGCAGGAGCATTTTCTTTACATGTTTGTTTAGTTACACAAATGTAATGCAATAAATTAAGAAATAATTTGAAATTCCTAATGGAAAAAAAGTTAAACTGCAGCCATGATTGATAGAACACATTTGCAAGTAAAAAGCATTGTAGGCATGTTATAAAGAACTTAAATCAACTCTGTTGAGAGTCTAAAGCAATTGAAAAGAAAAATCTAAGTATGTCAAATTATGGAAACAAACACTTCAGGCACTCAATCTTAATTCTGCCCTTTAGTGAACATAAGCAAACCAAAAAAAATACATTATTTTAAAAGTTCATATCAATCTAATTTGGAACCATAAATACCAAAATAATTCAGCAATCACACAGTCATTTCACGCAGCAACTCATGGCCATGAGGTTATTAGGTTAAGTTTCCTTTGGCTTTTTTTCTTTTTTTTTTTTCTCCTTACCTTAGCTCCTTACAAGTGGAATGTAACCAGATTTCCTGTGCAACATTTACTAGCGCAGGTTACCTCCATCCCTGTGCCTGTTAAGCTTTTTGTTGACAATGTGGTGTCAAGAAAAGCAAGAGCAGAATTTTTTCCCCTTACTATCTGCCTCACACTCTAACCTATAATGCAGTAGCTGTCAATGCAGTAGCCTGCAAGAGAGAATGAAAGGATCTCTCTTATCCCACTTTTCCTTGTGCAGGACACAGTAAAAGCCACATAAGTTTTTGCTTAGCAATGTTGCCCTGCTGTGCTAAGGAAAATTATGCCAAAAAGTCATTAGAATCTTGTTTTGTAAGGTGACTGGAAATTCATTATACTATCCCACATTTTAGTTCGAAAATCGTTTTGGGTCAGAATCCAAGGTCAGAGTAATTCCCTTATGCTATATTCCTTATTGCTTTTTCTGCTTCCAAGTTGTGTATCACTTAATCTGTCCAGAAATACTGCAAAGTAAAGTTACAGAGGAAATAAAAAATCACCCCCTTCCCCCAGACAGATACATTTCTATACCAAAGGGCAGAGGTTTCTTATTCCAGGACTATCTCACCTCTGGAGTGACATCTCGTGGTGCAAACCCTGTTCCTCCAGTAGTTAAAATCAAATTAAGTTCCTTTTCATCACACCAATCTATCAGCGTCTCCTGAAAGAGAACATGAATCCTGTCAGATCTAACAAGTAATACATGGGATACAGTTATTTGAGAAAACAACTGAAGACTTGAAATGTCTTAAAAATGGAGATACACACAATAAATACAGGGAACCATAAAATCACTCATAGCTTTTATACACTATAACCAACACATGACAGAATAACTCAAGTATCCATCACAATATTTTTGGAAATGGAAACTGAAATTCTGTTCTCCATCTCCTGACCTGAAATGGAAAACAAGAATTCACAGTTACTCATTTGTGTCACTGTTTATTTTCAATTTGAAATATAAATATAATGCTTTGACACATGTTAAAGAGTATGTGCATTTAATTCATATTACATGGTTGATTCTTATTACAGTAACTTTGATTTCTGTGCTCCACTTTTTAATAGCCTGAAAAAAAGCAAGAACCACATACTTGTAAGCTTAATTTGTATGCTTAAAAGATATAATAATATACCTGACGCAGCAACACAGAAGATTACCTATAATTACCTTTTCTACAATCCCTACAACCCCTCAATAGGACAGTGTATATCAGTTCCAAAGCTGGACTAAGAAAGCTTAATAAATCTGTCACGTAAATTTAGTGACTTGCCATACTGCAGAACTCACAATACTATAGAACTGTTTAATTTGATTTGCATTCATTTTTAAAATGACATTTTAAACTAGCTTTCAAACTGTGATAAAAATTTACATCAGCAGAAACATTATTTAGTGTCAGCATGATTATATCACTTATCCTTCATACTCTGCTGTGGGCTAGCAGAGCAGAAGAATGTCTGCTTGGAGCTCAAAATTAGCTGTGTTACATGAAGTACACCCATGTATTACACAGTAAAGTATCCATCTGCAGAAATCAGTCAGATCAACTGTTTAGACAGTTATCCTTATTCTAGCAAAGAAATCTCATCTTTTGAAAAAGTTTAGGGCATATTTAAGTTTCTTGAGTACTATACTGGGGAAGAATGAACTGTTATCTCTCGCCTCTATTAAAATCCCATTTGTTTTTTTTTCACTCTAGCCCTTTAGAGTATGGCATTCTACTTAGGTGGGCTGTAAATTACCAGAAGTTTCTGGTTATATGAACATTTCAAATAAGCTCAAGAAAAGAACACACATAATGTCTCAGACTCGATCATAAATGAACTATTAAGTCTGACTTACATTTTGAAAAAATCGAATTATGGTAGTGAAAATCATTTTAAGTCTTAAAGTTGTTTGCTTCAATAACATAGCTATGCATCAGAAAAATTATTTTAAAGATACAGCATCTTCTCTATTTTATCATCTAGTAACATATTTGTCTTGACTTTGAACAGCTACAAATTTCAGAGAATACGTGAGAGAAGTTTAGTCTAAAAATGGTGTTTGGCAAAGTTACACCTTAATGTTGCATACATTTAAAAAATTATATCATTAAGAAATAATTGTCAGTATAAAACAAGGAGGGAGACATTTAATGTTACGGGTTTTTTTTATAAAGCATTTATCTTCAGATGAAATAAAACCTGCCAATCTCCAACTGGTTTTATAGAGAACATAAATCCTTCCTCTGTTCTGATTTTGCTACAGTTCAGTAATACTCAAGTTAACAGGAGGAAAAAAATGTGATATGATAGCCTCAAAAAGGTAAAGAAACCAGTACACACTCTAACTTCTCCAATGAACTGAGCAATAATTAAATGCATATTACTGCTATTCCATCAGTGTACCTTAGCCAGACATATAATTCTCTATCAAGTCTGAGATATAGTAAAGGAACGGCTTTCAGCAAGAAGACTTTTGACTCAGAGGCAGTAAGTCTGGGTTTCAATGAATTTTAGAAGTGTAAATTGTACCACTTAGATCTTTTAAAACCATGGAAAAATACCCAATTCTGATATTCAGCTTATTTACTTTCTCTAGCACACAAAACATTCTCATTGACATTTTAAGTGTCTAAAAAAAGGGAAGCACCACCCAGATCAACTGAGGACAAAAGGCCACTCATATCCACTTTGCTGCTGCCAGCAGTCCAAGTAGATTCTCAACCAGCTTTGCATGGAATTCAATTTGCTGTGTCTCCAATTTCTCTAGGCCAGGGATCTGATAATTTGGCTTTACTAATGCTATACAAGCAAAATTACTATGTTACATTTTCTCTGGTGCAAATGTTATTAAATAAATTTTATGTATCTTTCTCCTATTGTTTCACTGCTGATAAGCTTTCAAGATAAGGTCAGACTAGGTCAATAAGTTATGTAAATCACAAGTCAATGGAATGTTGCTGATGGATACGAAATACACCACCCACCTCTGAAAAGAGTCCTGAAAAATTACTACCAAATTTAAACAGAAACAAAACAAACCAAAACTGCAGACCTCCATAAAAAACACCAAACAACCAACAATAAATACCTTGATATTTTAAACAATTAATACCCTAAAAGAGCCTTTATCAGTTATTTTCTAGTGTCAAGGCAGACAAGGAGAAATGAAGTCATTACAGCCAGTTCCTATAGACATGTCTTTCCTTGAAAAGCACACAACTGTGAGCCTAACCTGTTCAGATTTCACTGATGTGAAATGATTTTCACTGATGTGTTATGTTTTCCTGCTGCACAGAAATAAAATGTCAGCCCTGCTGTCCCCTTAAGCTTTGGATTAGATTTGGTGCCCTGTCCTTTCTACCTATTTCTTTGTATTATCTCTTCTAAATACATTTGAATTTCTCCAATTTAAATAAGTAACACATCCTTAGGTCTAATATAAAATCCATTTCCACCTCTTGCTCCAAAGAGCTTGTTTCAATCAGCCCCTTCTCTCTCCCATCTGGGAACTACTTGTTGGACTGCCTATGCATTGTCCAATCTCAAAATAAGTTATAACACCGCTCATCAAAAGCTTCGCTTATGATCTATTTGAATTTTCTCATGACCAGTGTTGATTTCACCTGTGCAGAAAAATCTTGTCTCATTCCTTCTCTGAGTTCTTAGTCCTTCACATGTAAATTCATTGATTTTAAGGCCAATAAAGTTCATCAACCCATGGAAAGAATGCCTACAGTGTGTGGCATAGTGCACAGACTCTGTTTACCACAGATAGATGCCTGAAAATTCATACAGGCACTATCACATCAGGACACACTAAGTCCAAAAGCTGTACAGATTCTTGTGGCACCTCACCTAAGCTAGGGCTGCCTGACACTTCAATCAGTGAATGGCTATAACACTTACAGACGTATTTCCTTCTGTGAAGGTAACTTAAGCATCTCCATGTCCATGAGGCAAAGCTGCCATTAGTCTAAGTTGCAATGGGCAAGTCACAGAGTTTTGGTTAGTTCCTCCTGTATTTAAAACAAATTCTAGGACTCGAGCATCTCTTCACTAAACCACCTAGTCTTGATCTGAAGGATTCAAGAGAAAGAAAATACATCATAATTTAATTTGGTAGGTTTAATTTTCCAGCAGCTATTCACGTTTATCATTAAGTATTTGTTGTGTTTCTAGTAACTGTTTCTTACGAATAATTTCTGTGGGATAACACACCTCTCCTCCCAATAGGTAGGAAACCTGCTCAGAGAAAGCACAATGGTAATGGGTAGCAAAGTCATTCAAGATCAGGCTCAATGTGGCTTTCAGCAATCCGACCTAGGTAGAGATGACCCTACTCGTGTAAGGAGGTTGGACCAGATGACCTCTAGAGGTCCCTTCCAGCCTAGAACATTTTATAATTCTATGATTCTGTAACTCCATTAACGTACCATCCTCTAATCTCTGCAAGTAAGTGAACAGGAGAAACAAACAGAGATTCCTTTCTGGAATTTCCTTGCTGACCTTTGCAGATAACTAAGGTTTGTGGGTTACTTATCTTAGTACATTTTTGCAATCTCTTACAATAAAGCCTTATTACAGTCATGTGCACTCCACCTTTCTGTCCTTGATTGCTACTTAACTTAAATAATGGAGTAGGGCACTTCTACATGTGTAATTAATTATTTACTTTTCAGTTTGACAGACACATCCATTAATTGACACCGTACTCTAAAGCATGCTGTTAGCCAGGAATTTAGACTTGAGAAATGTTGCAAGACCCCTCCAGTCCTCTTACGGCTACTGTGTGTTGCTCTTCCACATGGGTAGTGACACGATGAGTAATGCTCTTAACTGGAGCAGAAGTACGACAAAGCACACAAAAATGCTCGCCATGGATCAGACTAAATGCCTACACAGAAGATCTGAGATCTTAAGGACTGTTGCCTTCCTATGATGCTTCAGTCCTACGGTATTTCTTGTCTTTCTTTTTGTCCTATTTTTGCCATCACTTGACTACAAGACTGCAATAAAAGCCCCATGCTTCCAAAATGATTAGAATACATTCCTTCAGATGAATATTATGATTGTGCTTATTACTGGGATTACCTGTATACCTTTTTTCTTATCAATGTCATTTGTTTCATAATATAAGGATTGTAAAGATAATTCTCAATACATACGCATACCTTTCATTCACCTTAACCACTGGGATATGACAGGTACACTGTTATCACTTAAAACGTTTATTAGGGAAGAATAGGGAAACGCTAAAAATAATATAAACAGGCAGATTTTCATAAAGAATCCATACAGAATTCTTCCACTCTATATTCAGGTATTGAAACTGGTTAAGTAATTTTAATAGTGAACAAAGAGGTTTGGTATTTTGGCACATGTTAAATTTTCTAGCACCGTGCAAACTTGAATATATTTCACCTTGTATACACCACTAATCACATATGAAAGACCATTTTCAATATGTTAAAATTTAATTGAAATTGCTGAACAAATATCAATGTTAAATATGAAATTTAATGATACATTTATTTACATGGGACTTTGAAACAGAAGTAATATTGTATAAGCTGTTTTATAGACATGCATACTACTCAAAAGTTCTCCAAACAGGTTTACATGACAGGAAAGATCATTGTGGCTTCTGGGGAAAATCTACTGATAGTGCTTAGAAATGCAAAAGTCTGTGTTGCCCAGCACAGACCTTCTCAAAACTACAAGCTTTGTAAAATAATGTAACTTCTATATTTGCAAATAAATCCCGTTCAGGACAGTATGTTTCAAAATGCAAGGGAAAAACATATAACAATGTTCTTAAAGGTATAATGATAATTTTCCTTAGCAATTCAAGTCAAATAAAAAGAATTTTTGTTTAAAAAGCCACATTAAATATCAATCTAATTTTCTTTCACACTTTGTGGTCTCATGCTAATGAGCTAAAAAGCTATCTGAGAGAATTTTCATTTATGATTATCTAACATCATCATAATGAAGAAAGTATAGTGAATGAGACTATGGGGGGGGCGGGAATTAAAGAAGATAAAGTCTGCATAGTCACAGATTTGCTAAGAAAACTGGATGTCATTTTGACCACTGAGTTTCAGGAATACAGGAATTGGCACTCTAAGATCTTATTACAACCTTTGCTTAGTCATGTGCTTGAACTACTCCAGACTCACTACAGATTAGCCATGATACCATGGTGTGAGAGCAGACATAACTGCATGAATCAGAGATTCACATCACAGTACACAAATACAAAGCAGGAAAAAAGAAAACGAAAAGGTAAAAGTAACTCAATTGTTCCTCATTGTTGTATTATTGAGGAGTTTAAATCTAGTCACTATTCAGCTGACCATAGTCTGTCTATTAATTTAAAGGGGAAAATCAAGTACTGAGGACCCTGGAAGAACATGAACACTGAAAAAGCAAAGGCACTGAAGGAAAGATAAAGAGCTGACTTCAACATTCAGTTTGATAAAGAGGGAAGGCCTTACAAGTGTTAACAGACTATTTGAATTAATTTCATATTTTCTGCCCTTTTTATTGTGACGGCTTTGTTTCTTATGCTCACAATCTTTCTCTAATTGCTTGAAAGCTTCATTGAAACATACCGGCATGAATGTGTGGAGCAACAACTTTGCAAGTAATCATCTCAAAATTACTTAAGAATATCAGAAAATGAAATCCTAAAACACCATGAAAACACACTCAACTTTTTCTATTACCTCCATCCCTTCTTTCCACTCCCCCACCAGCAAAAGGCAGAAAGTGAGAGAAATGGTAGGATTACGTTCAGAGTGTAATCACTGTAGTCAAGAGACTTAGATGAAACACACATATCTTGGTGTGTCTAAATAGACCTATTAATCTTTTGAGGTTTTACTGAACATAGTAGTCTTTGGAAGATTCTACAGGTACAGTTGCAGTTTTCAGCATCATGGTCATTTTGCACTGTTGTTTTCCTAATATAATTTTTTAAATACTAGGCTAATGTACTACAATACGTCACAAAAGTGCAACTATTTTACTGAAATTTTACTGAAAAACTGAAGGAAGAAAGTAATAAAAATGTGCTCTATAAATGGCTTACTTTTAAAATGGAAATTTAATTACAGGCATTTTTCTTCTGAAATAAATTGCAGCTATCAAATATTTCAAGGTTCAACATACTCATGCAGCCTGTAATGTAAACTTTTATAAAAGTATTTTGTGTCTTCTAAAAGCTACTATTCGTGAAAATTACTTCTAAAACAGACAAAAAAAAGAAGGCACTGAAATGCAATGCTCAACAGAGTTCATCTATGCAAATGAGTAGGAGAAGTGAAGCAGAGAGACATCTAAACACTGAAGTGGAGAAAGATAAAGACAGTATAGGCCACTGAAGTGCTATGGCCTGAGTTGTGGGCCCTGAGCTGGAGTTGACCTGTGAATGAGTCACAACCCAGCAGAGTGTTTTGTTTTTCCTATTGGCTTCATGTTCCAGAGGCAGAACCTGGCCCACCTGTGTCTTTGTGACTCTGCCCTCACCCAGGTGGCTGTGGTTGGGGTGGTGCGTGAGGACAGGACTATATCAACCAGGAGCCAATTAGTTGGAGGATCTTCCTGTTGGGTGTGGCTTCTGTTGGGGCTTATTGCCTCTTCCTGAGCTATCAGTGGTGTCCTTCCATGTGAAGGGCCACTGAGGGAGCCATCTCTGTCTGTTGTGTCCAGCAGGCAATGTTGGCACCACAGTGGGCAGCAGAGGAGCTGGGCTCACAGGAACCTATGGCAGGACTGTCTGAAAGAAGACTTCTGAGGGGCTGTTGCTGAGTTCAGTGTTGGCCTGTGTGATCAGGCAACTGACGGCAGCATAAAATGATGATGGCTGAACTGGCACAACACAATAGCCACATACAAGATTGACTCCACAAAACAAAAATGTAGTTTTCACTACCTAGTGCTGAAAGTCTTCTCAGAAAGAGAAAGGAGAGATTCTCAATTTAAGCTAACTACCTTCAGACATTAGTCTTAGCGTATTGTGATTTAACAAATTGAATTAAAATCTACAAGGAGATCTAGATCAGATGCAAACCATGAGTCTATATGTGCAACAAGGTACAAGTCTTGTTTCTTTCTGTATGAAAATTTATTTTCATCTACTGTTGGGACCACTGGTATCCTTCTACAGCGCATGCTAAGATCTTGAAATCATGGCTACTCACTGGAAAAAGATCACTCCAGCGTTAACAGTTTTGCTCAGATGCCCAGAGGAAGGGATGGAACTTAGAGTTGTCAGAATTAGATATTTTCCAAACGTCTATTTCTTGAAACAGCTTTCCTGTCCACTCTGACTTTAGCATATATATATATGTGTATGGGCATACAGGCAGACATGCTCATCTTTACATAACAAAAATGTACTAGCAAAAGCACCCAAGTTCAACTTGTCTCTTTTCTGTCATGCATAAAAGACCTCTCTCTAACATATAATGTTGACTAATATAAATATTATAGTAGTTATAAAAACACTGGTTTTGTTAAGAATTTATTTGAAACCAATTAAAAATTAAATAAAAAGATAATGCCTCCTTGCCAGTATTACTTTTCACAGTGAGAATCTTGAGACCTAATATGTATTCCTCCAATTATTCCTACAACACAAGCTAGAACAGCAATTGGAATGAAAAGGAAAAACGGCATAAAATCAACTAAAAATCAACTGCTCACCAATAATAGATACATAAAAATTTTCTCTATTGATTTTTTTATTTTTTAATTAAAGCAGCACTTCAAAGACCTCTTATCACCAGATATAGATGCTTGGTTTTGGAGCCGTAAACGTTAGATTCCTTATGCAGAACAAGGTGGCTTTTTCCACATTTTCTTCCCCTTTGAATAACATAATGTTTATCTAAAGTTGTTTAAAAAACTATTTACTTAGGTTTTCTTCTCAGAATGTGGAAAGGCAGCTTGATATTACACACAAGTCAGTAACTTTCTGAAATTAGAGTTCTTTATAATATTTTATCTATGTGTATCCACATCTACATGTATCTCATGCATCGCAGATCAGAAGTTTCACCGAACTTTGCTGGGTATGACTAAACCCAGATAAGCTACATCTTAATCTTATGAAAACCAGAGAAATGGCAGAGCCACAGAAAACAAACTGTGTATTTCTTTGAGCTGCCAAGACAACACTAACTGCTTCAACTCCGAGAAACTGGTAAAAGCATATCTGTCAAATAGGCAAAGGCAGTATGTCTTAGAGGACTCCAAGTACAAACATGTAAGAATCACATTTCTGTAATCGCCCTCAACTCACATAACCTGCACTTCTTAGAAACTATATTGGAAAATAACCACTTGCAGAATTTGCATGTATGTATCTGCATGCAGAGACAACCACATCTCTGGTTTAAGCCAGGCTGCAACCTGCCTCTACTTGTTCTGTTTAAGGAGCAGGAAATGCAGTGGATTAAAAAAGTGACTACAAGGCTTCTGCGATTAAAATAACAAACATGAGGAGCCCAACTCTGGAAAAAAATGTTTAAAGCCAAATGTTTGTTTTTCTGTTACTATGAAGTTTTAAAATACAATATAACTGTAAAAATATAGCTGATTCTTACAGAACCTAGTTCAGTTTCTAGCTTCATTTTCTAACAGTAAATACAATCTTACATGTTAATTCATACACTTAGCTACAAATGTGTAGGATATTGTTTCCTTTTACTTTAAAAATAATATAACAACATAAGTAATTTCAATTTTTGGTGTAGCTCTCAATGGAAATAAATTGAACCAAGTGAAAATATTCAAATTTCTAATAAAGGTTAGGAAGAGGGAAAGAGGACAAGATTAAATCATTAGAGAGACACAGAGCTACTCAGTGTAATGCAGTTTGTGGTATAAATTCCCTCATGTGTGCATTGCTCATGCATATCATCCACAGGGCCAATTAATGAAACTTTAAAAAGTAAAATCTACTGCTTCGCCTGTGAAAATACAGTAAAGAAAATTTACCTACCAACGAAGGGCTGCTGTACTTTGAGATATTTAGTCCATACATATACTCTAAGAGTGGGTGGGCTGGTGGCCTGCCCTGGGGTGTCCCGGGAGGGTGCTCTAGCTCCTCCCTTCTTCCCGCTTGAGGCATGCCATACAGGGCAGAGTGCATCCGCCACCACTTCTGTTCCTCTTAAATGCACAACCAAACCTGAAAGAGATTCAGAAAGAGGGGAAAGGCAGGTAGGAGACTAATGTACATGCAGACTATACGTCTCAAAGAACACCAGTTACCAACCAGTAACCTTTCTTCTTTGAGTCTGCATGTACATTCCCGCAACGACTCACTCTGAACAGTTACTTTTGCCTTTTACCACCCAGAAGGCGGCCTAAGGACTCCCACAAACAACTGCTGCATCACTCCACTGAAGGCTGCAATGGCCCTTGGGTACTATTAGACTAACGTAACGCCAGGTGAAATCAAAGACAGAACTCCAGGTGGCCTTACAGCAACCGTCCAAATATTGTACAATACAGATACTTAGTTTGCCCAGAGATCTAATAGAAATTGCTTTGGCCATGGTGCAGAAGTTCCTTGAGTGCACGCAGAGCCAGAAAGCCACCTGAGCAATTGTTGTGTGAAGTCAGCTGAACTTCTGGATATTCCCACAGTGCAACAAGCGAAGAAACTAAAAGACTTGGACTTGTGAAGGGAAATGACAAAGTCCTTACAAAATCAAGAAGGTGAAGTATAAAAGTCAATTAAAGAAACATAAAATCTGGAAAGGAGTACTGGAGAACTAATTGCCTAGCTACTCTTGAACTTTGGCACTGCTTCAAGAAGGAATTTTGGATGACTGATTAACAGATACTCTGCCCTTATAAATGTAGTATGTAAAATTACAGCCATAAGGACCCATACACTTCAGCAGCTGGCTAAGAAAACTGTCACCAGATGTGCCACTTTTATAGAGCACAAGAATTTGAAAGCTCAAAAACAGAGAAGGAACCACTATAATGCAGTGGTTATCCACGACTACTCAGTCATGACCAATTCAATGCATCCTGATCAGCTGTTAGGAAACTGTGAGTTGTGAGGTGTTGGAACAGGAGCATACTCAATCAGAGAGTGTAACCTGTACCCTCACCAAAGTCCAGAAAGAAATCAAAGGAACCTCGTATAACAAATAACCTGAAAGAGCTGAGATCAAAGCAGCAACAAACACGTCGGACAGAAAAGACTCTTTTCTCATAGAATACGCATGTCTAGATGATACGCTACTGGCTATCACTACTCCAGAGAGCAGCAAGAACTGACTACCCCAGAGACTGATAATGTTTTGACATAGGGGGTCCTGAGATCGCCACAGATAAAAGAAGAGCCAGGGAAAAGCTAGAAATTTATCCATCATTACATGCAACAAAGCTAAAATACAATGTCTATGGATACTACAAGAGAAATCTAACGCAGCAGCGTATGAATACATTCACTANAGATACTACAAGAGAAATCTAACCTAGTGAATGTATTCATACGCTGCTATCAGAACACGGTTATTTAATTATTACCCAAATTACCCCCAAAATAACAAGTTTGTCTTTACTGAATATTTCTCTATATATGTGCCAACCCTGTTAACTTACAATCAATACACCATGAAAAGAGAAGAAGTATTTTGAAGCCTAAGCCAAACAAAATTGCTGTATGGCTTTATTAAGCCAGGCAGCTGAATGAGATGCCAGAACAATGCAAAAGCACATGCAGTATTGCAAAGAACAGACATAGGTCCTCTAAAGAACACCCCTAAAGGAAACGGCAAAAGTCACTTGCATCCTTACAGAAATTTCCTTGGGGAAGTCTAGTTCATCGAATTCTAAAGAATATACTAAAAATGGGCCTGGATGGACTCTCAAGTTATTCTCTCGCTCTGTCCAGTTCAGGGCTATTTTGTCATTCCTGACAGACACCTGTCTATAAAACATACTCCTAAAGATCAGTAAATGTTTTACTTGTGGACAAATGACCACCGGAAGAGCAGATGAATAAACTGTTTTAAATGAAAATCCAAACTTTTGGAAGAAATGTAGATATTTGGTCTACAGTATCACTTCTAGCTTCCAAATAAGAGTCAAAGCCACTTACAGCAGGGCTCACTGTCTTCTGTATGCAACAAAGAACACTGTTACATCAAACAAGCGAGACTGAAGAATCACATTAATATTCCAAATTTGAGTTAACACTTCTATTTAAAATGGAAGTCTGATAATCACTGTAGGATGAAGAGAATTTACACGCTACCAAAGTGGTGGATGAAGTGCTGAAATAGCTGCTGGATGTATACTAGGCTCACCAGTTTCCAATATCTCTAATATTCTAGAGTACTGAGAAACAAAGCTTGCACAGAAGACGGATTCCTCCTGAAGTGAAACCATTTCCATTTTGTAGCACATGTAAAAGTTATGGACTGTTTTCTACTCTGAAAAAAGAAAAAAAAGTTCTTTATGTTTAAATAGTCAAATATGTTTTTTACACTTCACTGTATGAAAACTGAGGCCTGAATGATGCGTGTGTCTATTAGTTTGAACAATCAATGTCGGGAAAAAAGGCAGAATGACTAGAACGGATGCTCCCAAGCTCTTGAATTCCAGGTACTGACACCATTCAAGCCAGAATGGAGTGACTGTGGTGACTCAGACACTGCTGCTTCTGTTGTGGTTAACAACAGAATAAGGGTATTGGTAGATAAGCATAGATCGTAAATGCATGAAATTAAAAAACCATCTCCCCACCAACTCAGATGCTCTTCCCCTCCAGAGAAGAAATCTTTGCATTTCTTGATGTTATCAACTACAGATAAATCTTTGGTGAATAATGCTGTCAATACAATCGCCCACTCAGAAAAGTATCTCTTAAGAAGACTTGGCACAGTATTTTGAAGATCCTGAAGATAACTGATTATAACAACTATTTTATGGCAAGGACAATTCCATAGATGAAGTCATTACATAACAGATGGACCTTGCACCTCCTTGCTTACAGATGCAATGCACTATGACGGTGCTATTCACCCCAAAATAATTGTTGTGATCTTCAGCGTGTGGATACAGAACAGCAGTCCAATTTTGCCTAGCAAATTTTACTAGAAGATGCCCCTCTTTTGCAATGAAGAAGCCATCCTTACTGGCATCTCTACATATTTGTAGTGGATTCCCCCACCAGCTGAGAGATTTTAAGATTACCATCTATCCGTTTTATTAATTCTCTAATGCCTAGTTATAACGCATAAATTAAATGTAAGATGTTTCCAGTCATCCAGTGCATGTACCGGCCGTATACCCTAACAACTAAAGGCCTGATCTTACCATGATATCTAATTGTCCCAGCACTGTTAAGACTGTTTCAGAGAAGTATTCTTTTGCACCAGTGAAGCCTAACAAGCTAACAATAAAATATCTTTACTGAATTTAAATTAGATGGGAATTATCTATGTTCATCCCTCCCCAGTAGTGTATAATAAAGAAAGTATTTCTAGAGAACCCTGAACACTTTGTGTGAGTTGATGCAGAAAGGATTCTTGCACAAATCAGATCACTACATGTGAGCATGCAAAGATATTTATTTTTCTCCAGGAAAAACTACTACCACATAGAAATAAGGAACAAACTACAAAGTACCATTTTTAGATGGTAAATGACCTTCCAGGTCTAATACTCAATACCAGATTTAGCTTTCAGAAGATAATAAACCACCAGGAAGAAAGCCCCTTCACCTAAAACTAGGCAGTTGCCTTTATTTCTCCAAATATAAAGAAGATACAGACATCCTCATGTGATATATTCTTGTGACAGGGATATACAAACAATGAAGACAAAGGTATATGTAAAGAAAGGAAAGAAGATTGGAGTATTCTAGAACTAATTAGACTGTCTGCACTTCTCCGTTATCTGTTGAGTAATCTTGAAGACCCTGCAAATGATTCTCAAAAGGGGTAAGGGAGGGATAAAAATCACTTGAGATTCATTGACGGTTCTTAATACAAACAAGACATTGACAGCTGTTGAAGGCAATGAAAAATAAAGAACAGTGATCATTACAGAAAAAAAGTCTTTTCTCTATGAGCCCTTGTTTTTTTCTTATGGAGATAGACTACAGTAGAAGAATGATAGAATGAACTAGTAATAGGCTGCCTTGCTGATTAGGTTATTGTTTATTTCTGGAGTACAAGCATCCAAAGACTAAGATGTAGTGAAAGATCCTTTTGGCACTTATGAGACAATCCATTACTGAACTAAAAAGGGCATTCTCTTCAAAGGGAAGACCTTTTCAGGATTCAGTCTGAGCAGAATCTCTCTTACAGGCCCAAAGTATTACAGCTATTACACAATGCTGGTTGATTTCAACTGATTATTATACTCTGGAGAAAACTGATGCAGAACAACTCACTTAGACGTCTTTCCCTAAGAGCTGAAACTTTCTGGATATTTCTCTTTTGGAATGTTTTTGAAAGGTGTTCCTTTTTTTCTTGATACATACTAACAACAAAATTACTTGGAGTCAGGTGGTAATAAAAGCATTCAAAATCCTGAAGAGATTTTAAAATCACCTTCCAACTGTTTCTGAAGCTGATATAAATAAAACTTAAATCTGCCGGGATACTAACGTTGTTCAAACATACCTTTATGGGTATTGCAAATCTCTCAGGCAAAATAATACGCAGCATGTCAAACAACCTAGAGCATTTTTGCAGACTTCTTTGTACTGTAATCTGTAATCGCTGCAAAAATTGTTTCTAAGGTCCTAAGATCTTGGAAATTATTTTGTGCTATACAGAAATATATGCTAACACTTTTTTATATGACAAGCATCACATATATAAAACAAAAAAAGCATTTGCTTCTGAACTGACTGCAGTGGAGACAACTTTGTAAAAAGTCTGCCTAATTTGATAAAGTTGCTGCAAATGGAGCAAACAGAAGCTTAATAAAGCAACTGCTTCACAGAAGTGATCTAGCTCAATGTGGTCTTTAAACGTTAACAAAGCCATAGAAGCTAACTAGGACATGAACAAAGCTCAAAGCAATATATGAAAAGAGCTAGAAAGGACAATTTTAAGCAGAATCACTTGTCATCTCTTGTTTTTGTAAAGGCATATGCCAAACTTCACTTGATAAAATTTAACAATCGTAAAAGAAATACTAATCGGTATGATAAGAATGAGAGAAGTACTGAATGCTTTCTGCTAAAGAGAGTCCTTACGAATGTTTGCAGCAATCATATTGAGTCTCTTAACTGCTGCAGAGCAAGTCTTGCTAGATTCAGAAATGCTTTCCGGTCCCACGGTTTCCAACAAGCTGGTTCAACTCACAACTACTGGTTCCGTGACAGTTTTCAAATGAACATTACTCATTCCAGAGTAAGAAACACTTGCACTAAGCATGTTATCTATACAGGTACTCTTAACACTTAATCTTGAATGAATGATTGCTTAATTAATTCTGTGTTCTACCAGCAAATATATTCGTACCAAACCCTCCAGTAGCAAAATCAAGATCTGTGCCTGAATCAAAAGCTGCAGCACTGGGGGAATAGTCAATAAGTGAAGCCCTTATCCAGTCTGCTTCAAGAGAAATTAATGATTTATAAAGTCTAACTATTTTTCACAAAAGAAATCAAATCTTAGCGTCCTTTTTACTAAAAGGTCCTCTTAGAATTGAAGTTCTAAACCTCAAATTATTTCTATTGTGCTAATCTCAGCAGACATATCTCACAATAAGTAATTCTTTTGAGATAAGTATTTCAAAAAGTTATTTTTCAAATTTATTTTGAAATTGCTTTCACTTAATTGGAATATTTATGTAGTTTATATGAAGCATTCACAACTACCTAGAAGATTACATTATTTTAAATGTAACAATTAACATACAGATATCATAGTTATTCATTATACTTTTATAAATGGCTATTTTCTGCCTCTCTCCTGTTTCCCCTGAAAAATTTTATATATATATATATACACACACACACACACTTTTTTTCTTGAGTAGCTTTCCAAAAGAATAAGCAGGGAGCCTCAGTAATTATGGAAATGTTTAAGGAGTACAGTTGAAGGTACAGCAGGTTCTAGTGAAAGAAGTGCATTTGCATTGTCACTAATGCGCTCGAATCAGACAGATAGTGGAGGTTATGCATATGAAGTGTCTGCTGCTTCACAGGAACAGAACCCTCCTTGCTAAAGCATGAGTCATTTCTAGAGCTGTGAAACCATGGAAAGCCCTCTGGACTAGGAACTACTTGTTTGTTATTTTAAAGATGTAAGGAGACACACATGGTAACCTTTACGAGAATCTGAAGCTATTTATATACCAGACACACACAAAAAAGTTGCGTAAGAAATAATGAGTCTTTTCAACTGTGTATCACCTGCTTGATATACTATTATTCTACCATATGGTCTGTTACATGAAAATGTTTATATAAGTAATTTGGGGTTTTTTTTAATTGCAAAGCTTACCTTTCTGGACATGTTAAAATCACATTACAGTCATCTGCTCGATGCAATTTAGAATAAAGGCATGAACTCAATAATTAAAAAACAACATATTGTCCCTTTCAAAGAGTTGTATCATCTCCCACACATTCTACTTTGAGGATTATGATGCATGCAGTACATGTTCTCTCTGGACTACTGCTTTACCTTGTAAAGACAATTGCCACTTCAGTGCTGGAGAGCCTACACAGGCAGCAGAGTCATTCAGATAGTATTTTCAGAAGGAGAGAGTAGGTGGAATTAACGGATGAAAGAGTATGCAACAAATTTTTTTTGTGAGCAAGAACTGGGCAATGCCCTCTGGAAATTAAGGACCACACAATATTCTATTTATACTGTTTCCAATATTGTAGTGATCCTGACCAGAAGATCATTGCACATCAAGGAATTAGTGATGCACATAACAGTTCCCAAAGCAGGCTGTACTGTGCTCCACATCCAACGTAGCGGCCTTCAGGGCTGGGTCATGCTGCACAAACCCCGTGGTCAAAGGACAGTTTCAGCCCCTTCATTGTAGCAGAGGAACCTGTAGGCAGCTCCCACTCAGCCCTGGCGAAGGTACCAGCTTGGACTTTCCTTTATCTAAAAGTGTAGCAAGCATTCCTCTTGAGTGGAGAAATGCATCCAGTGATTGATCTGATGCTGCACAAACACAGAGTTCCCAGCACCCGAAGGGAGTAAGATTTATTTGCTGTCTATATTCCTCCTCCTATTCTACCTTATTAAAGCAGATGTTTTATTAAGCCATTTGTTGTCAGGTCTTTCTTACTGAGATCCAGAAAGAACCTGGCACCGTCCCTCTCTCTCAGTCCTCCACCTCAGTGTGGAACACACACACACACTCAGAACTCCCTTTTCACTTCAATCCTCATCAATTCTGACTCCGCGGAAGGAGAAGTCCTTCTTTTTTCCTGCAATTACTAAGCAAGTCTTTTCTGTCTTGTAAGAGGACAGGCCTGCAAGGCCTGGTAATACTTCTGACATTTCAAGACATTAAAAAGAGATCAAAGATTGTTTTTCTTCTGCTAAGAGTTACAAATTTCTCGTTAAAGGTCAGTTCTGCCAGGAATCCAACAATTCCATAGCATCAATATTCCAAGGACTTTTACATTTGCAATCATTAATCTAAGCACAGTATCTGACACTTTGCTTAGAACTTTGGGTTTTGGAGCTGTAACCATACATACTTATCAACTCCAAAAAATAAAGCCAATTTCTAAGCCACTGTAGCTATTCCTTCCTAAATGTCACAGATCATTTAGTAGTCCATTAAGTCTCTAGCTGGTGTTTCAGCTTTAATGTCTGTATAACTCCAAAAGCAGAGAGATTTTTAGTAGGAAACTCTAAGCACTTTTTGTCTGTCACCCAAATTTCAAAATATCTCCAAAACACCATCACTGGCTACAGCAAATGTATTTCATCAGAATGAGCAGTAATACAGCTCCCTACAAATAAAACAACTGTACAGACTAACACATCTTTTATCAGACAGCTCCTTTTCTATCCCATTCTTTAGGTTTGGGGAAATTTGAATTTAATGGATTTCTGAACTTTTAGAAAAAAACCCCAATAATAATGATGATGATAAAACTAAGGCACAGAAAAGCAGGCTACCACTTCATTTAAATACACTCAATTGAAGGTCATAACTAGCAAGTTAACATCTGGCCATCCTCATTTACAGTAGACAAAAGAATACTATTTTGCTCAGGAAATAATTGCAAGCTAACAGAATAAACAGACTTTGCCCCTTTAGGCTCCTTTTATTATAATTACGATTTTATAGGGAAACATAAAATTTCTCACTGACCTACTTGCAGAAACATTTTCATCAGTAATCTGTTCTTTGGATAGATTTCAGTGTCTGAATGAGGTCTGATAAGAAAACCTTAATTCTTCTGCAAACTCTGTGCTTTGGATATTGCCTTCAGTTCCCAGCAGATAGGCTAAGATGGAGGAGAGAGGTAAATCAGGTATTCATGGGGGGGATTGGATAAAAGAAACAGCAACAACCTGGAGAATCATTTAAATTAACCTTTCCTAGAAGGGACAGCACATTGTTTATACAGCAGTTTTAATTTTAAACTGATTTTGTTGTTTTTATTTTTTACTGGCATTGGTAACCTAATATCCACTCTCCGTGTAAAATAAACTCAGTATTTAGATACTATTTGTCAGTGAGCTTGATGCATTGCATTTTATTCCTGATTTTGAAACCTAGATATTGAAGTGACTCAGTGTAATACATCCTGTGCAATCAAAGAAAATCTTGCGTCCGATTTGTTAATTTTGAAGAATTAGGCTGTGCCTGTTGATGATGTGTCCAACGAAGGACAACGAAGACAGGAAAGGATCTAGAAAACAAGCCTTACGAGGAGTGGCTGAGGGAACTGGGGTTGTTTAGCCTGGAGAAGAGGAGGCCCAGGGGAGACCTTATCGCTCTCTACAACTACCTTGAAAGAGGCTGGAGAGAGGCAGAGCTCAGTCTCTTCTCCCAAGTAACAAGTGACAGGACAAGAGGAAACAGCCTTAAGATGCACCAGAGGAGGTTTATGTTGAAAATTAGGAAAAACTTATTCACTGAAAGGGTTGTAAAGCACTGGAACAGGCTGCTCGGGAAAGTGGACAAGTCACCATCCCTGGAGATATTTAAAAGACATGTAAATGTGTTACTGAGGGATGTAGTTTAGTGGTGGAAGTGGCAGTGCTGGGTCAATGGTTGGATTTGATGATCTTAAGGGTCTTTTCCAACCTAAATGTTTCTATGATCTGGTATTCTATGATTAATTAAGAGCAAAAAAAAGAATAAAAGCTGAAGATAGTTGATCATGTTCATTCCATTTTTCAAACATACTCAAAATATATAATTATAAAGATACTTAAAATATTTCTTTCTTTTTCTTTCCCTATTTTTTAGCCATCCTCAGAAAGCAATATAAGCACTCAAACATGTCCAGTATTGTTTGCATCGATAGAGATCTAGCAGAGTGAATTCACAAATATTTTCCACAAAAGCTAGTCCGAAATTAGCTACTCATCCCACCACAGAAGAAACCCCTTATTTTTCCATTTTGTTTTTCACTTTGTATATTATGAGATTGCCATGGTTTTAGATGAACTACAACATAATTAGCTCAGTTTTTGCTGCTATCACGACTATGTTTCTGCTGAGATACTGTCCAAATAAACTCTTTAAAAGACAATCCTACGAGGTACTAAAATTGTGCAAAAAAATATGGAAATGCAAAACATTCCGAACATACATACACAAATATTACATTAAAATCTATATGTTAATTAATATAAAACATTTAAATACAAAAATGCTCCATAATAATGCTTGGCTACTCAAATACATGAGGTGTATCTCAGTTGTTTTACTTAAAGCAAAACGGCAAATATATGGAACTATGCCATTGTCATAAAAGCTTCATGCCTGTATATCAACTATTGGCTGAACAGTCAGAACATGTCCTAAGAGCCTTCCAGAGTTAGGTTGGCAGAAAAGACTTAATCACAGAAAAACTCATAATTTCCCTTTACCTTCTATTGCTTATTTCTTTGCTCTGTCTCTCAAAAGCCAGCTCAGTGAGGATATCACATATGTGAAAACTTCAATTACATTTAGAGTGCAATACTTCACAAACACCCTTTTTTTTTTTTTTGCTTCTGAAACACAACCATTCCTTTGGTTTTCTCACCTACAGAAGCATTCACAGTTCTGAACAGTACTTAAGAGACAACTGAAGCTTCTGTTTGTAAAGCAGTTCCCTGATTTTAAACTTAGGCATCTTTCCTTCAAAACAGCCTGAAGAGAACTATCTGTTGTCTTTTACAGCCTCAGGGTACTCTGCAAAACTAAAGCGTTAGCTTCAGTGTCCCAAATGACACTCAGCTTTATTTGTACACACTTTTGTTACATAACATTACTCCCTAGAAGTATTTATTAAAATAAAGAACACATTCCTTGCTTCAAATGCGTAAAAAAGGGTTGTTTTCTGTTCTATCAAAGAAGGAGAAGAATTTTAAAACATCTTGATGTTAAGCTCTTCATAAGGTATCCTCAGATACATAGCTTCATTTTCAAGAATGGTAAATGTTAGGTAATTCTCAATTATTTTAAATTATACTCAACTACCAAGACCACTGGGAAGAACGCAGAAGAACCCATTAAAATGACAGGACTAAGCAGTATGAATTTCCATAGAGGATTAGCCTGTTTACAGAGCCCTACAACAAAAGTTTGTCATCATGCGACTGAAGCAACACAGTGAAACTGTTACAATATTTGTAATTTTAAAATACAAGGCTATTTTGATAAGGCATAACAACAGTAACAAAGTGGATGATAAATAATAAGAGAAAACGGAAGTGTCAGTCTATGCAGAAATGGTGAAAGCGAATATGTGTTACCTTTGCAGTCTTAACATTCCACCTAATCTTGTCAGAATGGTGAAGTTGCTGAAATTGAACACAAACGTTTCTGACAGAACAAACCTAGAAATCCTTGTGTATTTTTTTTTATAAGATAATATTTTAAAAAGTAAAACTCTGCAGCCACTGCACCTTTACTGAACTCTGGTGACTCAGTGGCATTCTCTCCCTTACACATTTCTCTGAGGACAATTAAGTCACATAATTTCAGAAATCCTAATAAAAATGAAAGGTACAGAAACAGTGTTATAGCAAGTAAAATCAAAATGCTAGCTATTTAACCATGGGCGTAACCAGAAAAAGAATGTATCAAAATCAGAGGGATAATTAAAAAAAAAAAAAAAGAGAAGCATTAAACTTTAATCTTGCATTAGTTTTTAACTCAGAAAACCCCAGCTTTTCTTGCCTAGGTAGGCTCATGGTAGGAAATGCTTCCCTAGGGAGCTCAAAGATATTCCTGAAGAGGAAATATTGGGACTTTGGCCACAGCAAATTATGTGTATAGTAATATCAAAGCATTGTTTTTCAAACTACTTAATATTGCATCCAAATAGATAATACTACTGTTGCCCAATCAAATACATAACATCAGTGTCATCTCCACACACTGTGGCAAAATAATTGGTTATTGTTACAACCATAGCTCTCAGATAATTTGTCCATATCGACCCCACTTCCTCAGGAATCTGATGCCTGCACCCAAGACGGACCCACTTCATTCAGGCATCACCTGCACCCATGTCTGTCACTCATTCTCCTCACCCTGTGGCATCACTTCTTAGCTCCCTTACATAAAAGCCATGAAGAGGAACATTTCCACAAACTACAGCTCACACAAACTAAACCACCAGATAAAGTATAATTAACAAAATAAGACTGTTTACCTCATAAAAAAATGGAGGAAGCTCTTGGGAAAGCTTTCTTCTCCTTTATGCTTATGTTACAGCAGCAGACTTCCGGGGAAGAATTCCTTTCTGCCTGTTAACGTATCTGCTGGGCTCCCTTACATAAAACAGTTGCTATATAGTATTTTTTAATGTTGAATAGACCTCTTCCAGCAATTTTTTTCTGGATCCTTTTAACAGCCTATTGCCAAGAAGATTTCCATTAACATATTAATGTGTTCAAGTAACATTTCTGTAGGGTTTTTTGCAATTTTATGAACACCTCTTGTGAAATACTGAATGCTGGGTAATTTTCAGTAAACTATGACAGGCACAGAAGTAAAATAACTCGAAACCAAACTTACATAAATCAAAAGGGTGGGAGAATTCAAAGTGCCTCTTAAGAGTTCTCTTCTCTATGGAGCAATTACTACTGATCAACCTAGAAACCAGCTAATCAGGGGGTTCTTTTTCATTACTTACTGATGTGATGCTTCCTGAACCAGTAAATAATTTCAAAAGTCTAGACCAGTGGTCTCCAAAGCGGGGTGCCTGCAGGGTGATGGCTAACCTGACCTCCTCTTACAAGGTGACCCACTGAGTGGATGTGGGAAAGGCTGTGGATGTTGTCTACCTGGACAATGTTGTGTCCAGTTTTGGGCACCATAGCATAAGAAGGATGTTGAGGTGCTGGAGTGGGTGCAGAGAAGGGCAGCAAAGCTGGCGAGGGGTCTGGAGAATATGTTGTATGAGGAGCACCTGAGGGACCTGGGATTGTTTAGTCTGGAGAAGAGGAGGCTGAGAGGAGGGAGATCTCATTGCTCTTTACAACTGCCTAAAAGGAGGCTGTAGTGAGGCTGGTGCTGGTCTCTTTTCCCAAGTAATCAATGACAGGACAAGAGGTAGTGGCCTCAAGTTGAGCCAGGGGAGGTTTACATTGGGTATAAGAACAAAAGTTCTTTACTGAAAGAGTGGTTAGCCATTGGAACAGGCTGCCCAGGGAGGTGGTGGAGTCACCATCCCTGGGGGCGTTCAAAAAACAGGTAGATGTGGCACTTCGAGACATGGTCTAGGAATTAAGGAGATGTTGGACGAAGCTTGGACTAGATGATCCTAGAAGTCTTTCCCAGCCTAAATGATTTTATGTTTCCCACAGCATTCTCCTGGAGAAACTGGCTCCTTATGGCTTGGATGGGTGTATGCTTCACTGGGTGAAAAAATGGGTGGATGGCCAGGCCCGGAGAGTGGTTGTGAATGAAGTTAAATCCAACTGGCAGCCAGTCACAACTGGTGTTCCCCAGGGCTCAGTTTTGGGGCTGGCTCTGTTTAATATCTTTATCAATTATCTGGATGAGGGGATTGAGGGCACCCTTAGTAAGTTTGCAGAAAACACCAAGTTGGGCAGCAGTGCTGATCTGCTTGAAGGTAGGACACTCTACAGAGAGATCTGGACAGGCTGGATCATTGGGCTGAGGCCAATTGTATGAGATTCAACAAGGCCACGTACCAGGTCTTGCATTTGGGCCACGACAACTCCATGTAATGCCACAGGCTTGGGGAAGAGTGGCTGGAAAGCTGCCCGGCAGAAAAGGATGTGGGGGTGTTGGTCGACAGCTGGCTGAATATGAGCCAGCAGTGTGCCCAGGTGGCCAAGAAGGCCAACAGTGTCCCGGCTTGTATCAGAAGTAGTGTGGCCAGAAGGAATAGGGAAGTGATTGTCTCCCTGTGCTCAGCACTGGTGAGGCCACACCTTGAATACTGTCTTCAGTTTTGGGCCCCTCACTACAAGGAAGACATGGAAATGCTGGAGCATATCAAAAGAAGTGCAACGAATCTGGTGAAGGGTCTAGAGCACAAGTCTTATGAGGAGTGGCTGGGGGAACTGGGGTTGTTTAGCCTGGAGAAAAGGAGGCTCAGGGAAGACCTTATCACTCTCTACAACTACCTGGAAGGAGGCTGTAGCAAGGTCAGTCTCTTCTCCCTAGTAACAACTCCTAGGATGAGAGGAAACTGCCTCAAGTTGCACCAGAGAACATTTAGGTTGGAAATCAGGAAAAACTTATTCACCGAAATGGTTGTCAAGCACTAGAACAGTACGCCCAGGGAACTGGTTGATTCACCACCCTTGGAGATATTTAAAAGACGTGTAGATGTGGCGCTGAGATACATGGCCTAGTGATGGACTTGGCAGTGTTAGGTTTACGGTTGGACTCAGTGATCTCAAGGGTCTTTCCCAACCTAAATGATTCTATGATCCACTGGGGTGCAGGGAAAAAATATTGAAATATTCATATACTGTGGTGCTCGTGCTCAAAATTTTCACAGAATCATACTAGAAGTAGTTTGAAATAAAATATACTAAAGAGCATACAATATGGACGCTGGATCTCCAGCACCAAATGCTTTACTTTATAGATAGATGCATTTGATTGATTTGCGTGACTTCATAACAGACATGTCTAGAGAGAAATCTTCAGTTCCTGGCACTAGGGATAGGGTGGCTAGGGCTAAGGAAGGCATTTTTAACTTGTGTCCACATACTTTGCTCTGATTTTGTTTAGCTAGAAGACATCCATTTCTGGAAGCCTTTAGGACATCAATTAAGCCAACATTCCTGCTCTGTGCACTGTCAGATATGAGATGAACCACTTACCCAACATACTCAAATAAAACAGAATTCACTTAAAAGTTTCCATTTTACATTGTGCTCAGATACAGCTCATCAGCATGAAATCTCATCTAGAAGAAACCTGCACATCTGATAAAAAACACACATCTGAGCAAACAAAATGCCTCTAGCCACATGGTTCAACAAGTCTGTTAATACTATTTTACACCATTCCCTTATGATATTTCCTTGAAGGAAGTTTTTCCATCGGTTTAATGTTTAAAACATTTCATAGAATCATAGAATGTTTTTGGGATGGAAGGGACCTTTAAAGACTACCTAGCCCCACCACCCTGCAACAAGCAGGGGCATCTTCAACTAGATTAGATTGCCCAGAGCCACGTCCAATCTGACCTGGAATGTTTCCAGGGATGTGGCATCTACCACTTCTCTGGGCAACCTGGGCCACTGTTTCATCACCCTTATTGTAAAAAAATTTCTCCTAAATCTCCCCTCTTTCAGTTTAAAACCATCACCCCTTGCCCTGTTGCAACAGGCCCTGCTAGAAAGATGGTCCCCATCTTTCTTATAAGCCCCCTTTAAGTACTGGAAAGCTGCAATGTTTCCTACTCTGTTTTAGACGGTGGACCTTACATATGATGGGATAACTAACAGGATTAGGGTGCCACAAAACAGTTTATCAGAGAAGTTTAATTAGGTGTAATCACACACTGAAGTACTGATCACTCTATTAATACAGTTTACGAGCTTGCCTGTGACAGGGAGGTGTGCGTAGTCTTGGGGGTCTTCCTACTGTTTTTCCAATCAAGCCGTTAAAACACAACATAAAAAAAAATCCAGATAGAAAACATTCTATGAAAGCAAAATAAACAGCACTATTTTAACAGAATTATCTGCAGTCTACCAGTTACAAGTCTTTTTCAGAAAAATACAAGCTACTGAACCAGTTTCTGATGGCGAGATGACTGCTGTGTTATAACCAGATAAGGTTTCAGCTTCAGCAGTCTGAAGTGAATGCTTTCTCTTATTAGGAATTCCTTTTCTTCTGCTTACAATCAGTAGATTATCAACCAGTAGAAGACATACAGTCAAATCTTTGGTGTCTGCTTTCAGGCAGTCTTACAATTTGCATAAATTAAGCATGAGAGTTAAAGTGCAGTAGAAGCAAGGAAGAACATTGCTGAAATGCAACTAGATGTGCTACTTGTGGATGTTTCTGTCTCCATCTCTATCTGTTCCTTATATGGAGGTGATTCTATAAATTAGGTAATCTGACTCTGAATCTTTTTTTCAGCCCTACTGTGCCCTTTTTGTGATTAGAGGATCAGCCCTTCACACACCATTGTATATGGTGGGGCACCAGAGCCTCAGACATAACAGAAAAGATTTTGCATTCTAGTCTTGGTTCCATTCCTGATAATTCTTCACAGTGGTTTGTTTCGGGTTTTTTTTCCTCCTCTTCAGTTGCCCCTGAACACTAAGGTAACATTAACCACCTTAGCGTACTTCTCAGATCTTATTCTTGGACTGCAATAGTCAAATTAGAAACCCTACTTTATATGTAAATTCAGGATTTTTTTCACACCTCCCATACACATCACTGAACATTTACCTCCATTGAATTTCATCAGATGGTTTATCACCCGATCGCTCATTATTTCCATGTCCTTATCTGTAGTTATACTTAATTTCTCTACAAATAATAATTTTCATAATTCACTAAGACACTACCTGTAAACAGCTGTAGAATCTGAAGTTATTTAAAAAACCAAAACAAATAATCTCATTTTTTCCTATATATTCAGTACCAGAATTCATCTATTTTGACAATCCTACAAAGCAAGAACATTCAGAAACCTATTTACCACAAGAAACGATCATACTGCAGATCTCACTCAAACTCAGTCAACCCCCTCTAAGCAATTATCAGTTATGATAGGACAATATTAAATTTCATTCACAGATCTCAAAAGAGAGCCAACAGAACACATTCTTGTAGGGTAAATATAACTAAACAATATTTAATGTAACAGGTCACATGGAAAATATTAGGGCTTTCATATAAAATTCATTACTTATATACTTGTCAAAAGCTATTTGCTGCTTAATGAAGCCGAGCTATGTTTTCTCCTCTCATTCAGGATAAGTGAGATCCCATTTAAGAAGTGACTTTTCCAGTGAGAACAGAAGCCACTGAAAACATTGCCCAGTATACCGGATCAGATGAAATACACAAGAACCATCCTAGAGCAAGTAAGAAGATGCCCTAAGACCTAATTAGGTTTCAGGTGATGACAGGTACAGAGATATGTATTTATCAAAAATGCAAAATGAAAGAAAGCCGGGAGGAAGTCAGAGAAAATTACTATTGCCACAGAGAGAAGCAGAGATATTTTTCAATGCTGGAAAACAACAACAGATTTGAAATCTCTTGTTTGTTTCTAACGTATGCAGTGAAGAAAGATTTAATAGACAAACAGGACTGTGCTAATGAAAAATCTGATACATGTTGATCTTCCCTCTTAAGGGCAACAGCACCAAGAATGTTTAAATGTTGCATAACCAGAAAGGCTTGAAAGATCAACAATATAACAGTTTGTCTTGTAAATTAACTTTCAGCTATTAATTCTTTTTTCATCCTATCGATACTTCTCACTTTGCAGTAGAAATACAGAACTACTTTGTTTGCTTTGGAAAGTAAATAATAATAATATTACTAAAACAATTTTATGTGGTGGTTACCAACTTATTAATGAGCCTTGTGTTATTATTGTCCCATGTATCACCATTATCCACCTCGAGTAGGACAGTAGTCTGAAGGCTGTCCTTAGGCTTGTCTCTAGTGAGCCTGGTTTTATGCCCTTCCCCCTTTGAGCCTAGTTTAAAGCCCTTTCAATAAGTCCCGCCAACTCCTGTGCAAGGATCCTTTTTCCCCTTTGAGACAGATGTGCTCCATCTGTCGCCAGCAGACCAGGTGCCATATAAACTTCCCCATGATCAAAGAACCCAAAGTTCCAACGGTGGCACCAGTCTCTGAGCCATGTGTTAATCAGGTGTGTTTTCCACCCTCTTTCAGTGTTCCCTGCCACTTGAGGGATTGATGAAAACACCACCTGCGCACCCAAACCTTCAGCTAGTTGCCCCAGTGCCTTGAAGTCCTTTTTGATTGCTTTCAGACTTCTCTCTGCAACCTCATCATTACCATCCTGGATAACTAACAAGGGATAATAATCAGAGGGCTG
>VZZY01001286.1:183016-234457 GCA_013400335.1 Eurystomus gularis
TGCACAGCTGCGTGTTGGTGCAGGAGCTCGATCTGAGTTCCCACATTCTTCCTCCGTATGGCTCTTGGCCGTGTAGTGACCAGGATCTTCTCTCTGGCCGGGAGGGAACCAACCACTGTTTGCTTCTTCCCACACGCCCTGCTCACGTGTCCCTGCAGCCGCTCTTCATCCTTGCCCCCTCACAGACCGCTTGGAGCGATCCAACTGACCTTGTGCAAGGGCAGAAGCTCAGCGCCCTGCCCAGCGAGCTGCAAATGGCTGTGGCAGCCCCAGGGGCACACACAGTCACTGCTGCCTCGCCCTGTGCCCTTCGACTAGTCACTGCCCTCCTGGAGGCTTCTTATCCTCTGATCAATGATGAGTGGAGCTGGCTGCACCCAGGCTCTCTCAGCAGCCCGCCCACCAACGGACATGCCCCAGCACAGGCAAAGGGCTTTTCCCGGCTTCAAAAAGCCTCCAAAAGAGCTTTTCATCAGCCCTTTTTTGCTGCAGATCCCTTCCCCAGTGCAGTCTTACCCGCCCTGAAGCTGGTCTCCACAGCAATGGAGTCAGTGAGTATACTTCTTCCTCCCAAGCATCTAGGCATTTGATGTCCTTGCCAGAAAAGCAGAGGAGTACTTGTGATACACTCAGCAGCCCTAATAGTGATCAGTTTGATCACCAACAGAAGTAAAGAAATTTGGGCCGCCCCCAGATACTTGCTAGTGTCTCTTCCAAATTAAAAAAAAGTAAATCGGCCTCTCCAGTGCCAGATGCCAAAAAGAGTGGATGCTCAGCCTCCCCTGCTGTAAACTAAGCAACCCATCTGGTTGTTTGGTTTACATCATGCACATCTCCCAAAACAGTACAGAAGCTGCAAGGCAGAGAGGAAAAACTGAGTATGTCTGTAATAATGGTAATGTCAGCAACTGCCTAGGCTTAAAAGAAAACCCATTAAACACCCAGGAACATCCCCAAGGGCAGGGCTGAATCCTGTTGTTCAGCAGTCAGGGAACAGCGATCCAGACACTTTGGCTATCTGTCATTTTACATTCTTTTAGTACAGATGTTTTTTGGTTGAGAGGTCTGTGATTGCAGTGAGTACCCATCATCCACAGAAGATGAGAGAAACAGATGAAAAGCCCCTTCAGTGAGTAGTCCCTAAGGAGTTTCTATACAAAAACTTGAGATAGCAATAGCTATAGTATGGAGAACAGTCGTGTCCTTCAAGCAAAAAGATTCTCAAACCTATTGGAGCAGAAAAAAATCCAAGAGTCAAAACAGATATCCACAACAACTACTGACTTCATAGGTAGGGAAAAAAAAATTAAAATCCCACAATAGAAAAGGCATTCTTATGAAACAAGCCACATTTTGCTGGTGTGAGAGTGTGCCTGGACAATGGTTCAGGCTGGCATGGCCAGGTTTTGCACCAGAAACCTAGATTCTAAGCCAGAACCCAGTGTAATACAGACTGCACTTTCCAAAAAAAAGGGGACTAAATCAGCTTTAGAAGAAACAAAACTAACCGAAAACAACAAAGGACTAATGAGAAGAAAAAAACCCTGACATAACACAACAGATAATGAAATCACAGTCAACTAGAAGCAATATAATTTGATACAATATAATATAAATAATTAACTGTTGACAAGAACTAGAAGAATGGAGCCTAAATGCATGGTGTGGGGGGAGAAAGAGCTAAGAGCACTTTATCAATACTGCAAGGGCTGTAAATCCCTAGCCTAAGTGACTCTCTATAAGACATATGCAAAGACATATGTAGTATATATATAGTGTGTTTGACAGCATACACGTGGACAAGCAATTAAAAGGAAAGCAATTTTTCGTTTCATGTAATGTTTTTCACAATTTTGTCATATCATCTCACACACAAACCTTCCATTCTCTCCTGCATGGAAACAAGAAAAGTCTGCAAGGATTAATTAATTGATCATTTAAGGATTAATCCAGCAAGTTCTTTCTCTCATCTAAACAATACAGTTTATACTTTTTGTGAGTGGGATGCAGCTTGACAGAGAATACTAATCAGTATCAGACTTGGCTAATGCAGGATTCAGAAATTAATTTGGGAAGAAATATAAGTGTGTATCAGGTAAAATTAAATTACAAGGAAATACAATGAGATGGGAAGTTGTTCTAACATAATGTGTCCCCCTTCTCCATTGTCCCAGCTGGATTCATGGATGTAAGAAAGTCATCTTTAATGAAACGTGAGAACCATCTAGGAGATCCAAATCTGGAAGTTTATCAGGGGTTTCACATACTAAATAGAGATCTCAGAATAGTATCCATTTTTTTTGTTACTGGTTGGGACACTTGCAAATCCTTTTAGAAATCTTCTTTTCCTGGCTTCAGGAGCACAATGAAACTATCTACTGAAGGGACAGACTCCGAGTTAGAGTTAAAAGGCAAGACCCCAGTTTTAGCCAGCACACAGTCCAGTGTGACGAGTTATCTAATCATGGAAGAACATATGCCCATCACACAGCCTTTAAATCTCCTTCAGCTTTGGAGTCTATGAAGATACTACTTCTGTAGTCTAATGTCATTAGACATTCAAATGATAATATCCTTTTATGTCATGCTGCTTAGTAAGAGATTTTGTGCCATGAGTTAGTAATTCTAATCTGAGGGGTAGGAGGAGAACATTGGCAGACAAACTGAGAACCAGAATTGTTCTTCCTTCAAGGTAAACAGCAAAGCTTCTTTGTGCTTTACATTACTCAGTCATGGGATTGGTGGGAGTGTATACTTTAAACAGCTTGAGTCTCTTCAAAAAAACCTTCTTCTGAAAGGTCACTGGAGGGAAATTTATTCTTTGTTTGTGCTAGATCCAAAGAGATAGAGTGATAATCTCAGCATTATCACCAGATTGTGAGACCCTTGACAAATGCTGATACACGTAGCAGATGAACGTAGCAGTTGATATAGTGATGAAATAAACCAGATCCAGGACTAAGACTCCTATGCAGAACTAGGATAACAGCATATCTCTCCTTGCTTATGTATTGTTGATTCTGTACAAGATGCAATAAATATTTAAATCCTCTACCGCTCACTATCAAGATATGAAGCCAGTTTCATGAAGTCTGAATATTTTGAACCACAATTCTGTTCTTATGGACTATCCACCATAGTACTAATGGCTACCTTTCATTCACCTTTTTTGATACAGGACAATAACCCAACATGCACTGACAAACTGCTACTCATTTTTTCCACACACTGATAAACATGAAAATGCTTTGAAGGATCAAGGCCAGTGTCCCTTGGCTGCACACAGACATTGCATGAGCTTCATCAGCTACTCCCACTGGTGTAAAGAACAGATTCTGGCATACAGTGCTATGCAGGGATACGACACCACAAGGTCTACGAACCACGTGATGTCTGAGAAAGTTTCTGAATAGACTGATTGTATTTGTAATAATTTCAAAGATGCGTATTTTGATGGCGGAGGGTCCAACTTTGCTCTGAAATGCAGCTCTCTGATACTGAAATCGGCTTCCTTTATTCATAAAATGTTTCTAAATGCAATTGTGTGGAAAAGTTAGTCTCATGAATTCCTAAGTCACCTAGAGCAACTGGCCTCCAGACGACACAGTGTTCCCCACTTCCTTTCTGGCTATTTCTGTCTCTCTTGCTTTTTTATAGTTTTCTACTCTTGGATCTTTATTACTGGAACCTGTTGCCTCACAGACTAAAGGCAACCTGAGGGGAATATGTTTCAGCTACTCATTAAGAAGATTTTCATATATTAAAACTATTAAGTGAACACATACTTCTGAAGGAAAAAAAGAGAGCTATCCTATCATCTTTCAGGGGAAAAGGTCTGCAGTCTTAAATGTAGCCTTTAATACTTTAGGCATATGTGCTTTCATTTAAAGAGCAACTATAGAAGAATTACAGGTGTTCTTTGAAGAGCATAAAGTATGTCTCTGTGTGAAAGGTAATGGAACAAAAAAAATTCCCATCTTCCTCCAGAACTACTTTACATTTAAATTTACAACCAGTAGTAAGAAAAATGTCTCTAACAAGATTTCTTAAAATTAACTTCCAGAGGATGTAACCATTCAACCTTGTTCTCTACACTGAAATATCTGTCTTGTACCACAAGTATTAGAAGAATGAAATACAATGCAAATGTCTTTCTTGTGCATATTGCTTTTACAAATTGAACACCTGTGGCCAAATTCATTTCTGGTCTTAAGATGAGATGCATGCATATGCCTACATGAAAAGCATATGGAGAAGCACTTAAACCCCAAACCCAATGTCTTCTCATTTTCTGAATCTTCCTCTAGAATAAGGATTCTTAACAACATCATATATTTCCTTTGTACTGACAGACTGCTGCAATCAAAAAGAGCATCTCTCATGGTATTATAAACCATAAGATGCTACTGTTGACATATAAAACTATCTACAGGCACATCACAAAAACCTTCCCTCATCAGTAATAGTCATAAATTGCTCTTTACTCTTGAGGCAAACTCTACATTGTAAACAAAATTGTATTTTGTCACGAATGCCATTAACAAGAAACAAAGAAATGTTAAGTTTGCTGTTATCCTTTTCCTCTCGAATGCAATTGCTTTAATTTCCAACCAGAAGATGTTCTTCAAAACCAGTGTTGCCTGATACACTCACCAGTTCCTACGTACATTAAATTATTTGGCTTAGAAGACCTCTCCTTTAGAAACAACATACGACTACAGTGGATGATGAGCAAGGCTGAAATCTGCCAATGTGTTTTTCCAAGTTTGAAAAGCTCCTTGCTTACAGTATGAATATTACTCATGAGAACAGAAGTCTAGCAAAAGTTGAAACAGTGACACTTTCTCAAAAATACGCTGTAATTCCTATATTTACTGTCTTCAGTTCCTGCAGTATTTTAAAACCAGCAGGTACTGAAAATGCAGTGCCATTGCTTTGACTGGTACAGAGAAATGACACGAATGCAGGTGGCAGCACATCTATTTAGGCATTCACTCAGGTTTTCCTCCTCTGAAAGCTTCTCTTACTTGAAGCATTGGTCCTGAAGATCCTGTGATAGAAGACATTTCTACCTTCTAGAAAAGTTTTCAGGGAGGAAACCTGTGATGGTATCTTCATATGGTTACCTGTGGAGCGCTCTCACTTTATGAACCCAAGCAACTCTGACAAAATTCTAGGGAAGGTAAGTTACATCACACTCCATTTCAGATTGATACAGATGCTGAGGAACCATAGTGGTGATTGGTTCCACACAGTTCTTACTAACCTTGGTAAGGTGCATGAGGATAGTTAAGGTATATGCTATCAATTCTGCCATAAATACATCTAATTCATATGCCTATAAGCACACCAGACACTACTTAATTTTGGCAAGTGGGATGCACTGTTCTGATTATACCCAGCACGGACCATATACACTCATTCAAAGAAATACACACAAATATGTACAGGCAATATTCTAGATACATAAACCATAGATGATCTCACAGTACATATAATACACATAGTAAAATCACACTCAAATGCATGGAAAAACATATTTGCCTGTCTTTTTAAATATTCCAGAATGGAAACATTACAAACATATGTAAAAAATTGCAATCTGGACAAATACATTCTCATGTATTTGTATTATATAGGTTATTTTTTAAATTACTAATCAATGTAGAAACATGCATTTCACTAATCTAAAGATACTTTGCAACCAGCAGGTATATTAAGGCTTACAGGGTTCTTCCTCTTCCATAAACTCAGAGATACAATCTCTGCTTACAGTGGTGTTCTACCTAAGATGTAATTACATGAATTAACAAAATCAATACATCTGTTTTCCTCATCAATTGTTTTGAGCTATAAAAGAATTTAATCTACGACCTTTTCTAGAATACAGGGNATCTACCACCTTTTCTAGAATACAGGGAAACGCTGTCAAAGAGACTTCTTATTTATTTGTCATAACAATTACTGCTCTCTGCCTGATAAAGAACCCTCTTTTGCCCTTTAAGAAAGCAGTTTACTTTGTAAGGACTATCAGAAAACATGAATATTCCAACTCCTGTAAATATAATTACAGCAACATGTCAAGTTAAATAATTTATTAAAAAGAGCACTATTCTTCTGGCATCAAATTAAACCCTTAATATTTCATATTTAAACAGGAAAAGGATAGTTGTGAGGCAAAAGAACTCCGACCTACTGTGCACAGAAGATTCTGTTCTCTCTAGAAGTAACAGTCCAATAATCTCATTTGCTTTCTCTTTTATTTCCTCTTCTCTCATTTTTCTACTCAAATCTGCTTGAAGATATTAAGACTTCCCCTATATTTACTACCAGGATGCTCAGTCTCCCTGTTTCCCAGCTGCTGTTCAATATACCTACATGTAAAATAATATTTTTCCATACTCTATATAGATTCGTCCATTTTACTCACTGCTAGTGCAACTCAGTATCCTCCAGTAGTGCTGTATTTAATATGAATAACGCCTATGGTATTACAGCTTGAGAAGTTCAATTGTTTAAGGTGTATGAGGTGGATGACTTCAGTCACAACCTGGCTAACCCATGACCTGAACAAGACAGCTACCAGAAACAAATAACCGGTGGTTTTTTCCCAAACACTTTAAATAGCTCTGATTTAGAACAATACAATCCTCCCTCCACACTTACTGGCACAACTGAGATTAATGAGTAACCTGTCCTTTCCTGTTTCCTAGGATCTCAAGCACTTAAACACCTGCTGAGAAAGAGCTGAAAAATCAGAACAGGCCTCCTTAGTGGATAGGGACACGACACACACACCACATCTCTGTGGCTACTGAACCTCCCTAATATAGTTCAGTTCCTAAAAATAAAATTATTTCTTCTTTCCCAGTATTCTGTTTTACTTTGTTCACTGAACTCAGTTTGCACAATGAAGCCAGAAATATCAGCTTCCTTTTGTCTTTATCTTCAAAATTAGCAAAATGTCAGTGGGTTTGGATTTCTACATACTACAGAAGAAAGATTATGGTTATAGGGATTTTGTCGGTTTTATTTTTACAGTTTTGGTATAGTTTGGTTTCAGCTCTCTGAACACCATGAATATATTGCATAACACTAATAAGCTTCGAAAACCTCCTTTCTTTCTTCCTAATACCAAAGTCTAAACATTGGATCTGTTCTAATAAATAATGCTCCTCTTCATAATTCAGGACAGAGCAGTCCATGAATCTCAGAGGAGAGGAATAAATTTTGATCACGATGGAGCGATAAGTTTGACTGATGCGGATGCAGGCAGTCACTGTATTTGCTTACAGTGGGTTTGGTGCTAATTGAGGAGGAATAAATTCTCACAGCTTTACAGGCTGTGAAGTCATGTCTAGATCAGATGATTATGCAACCGCTTCCCTTTACTAGATTTAAAAACTACTCTTGACTCCTTTTGCACAGCTGAAAATGAGTTTATAGAACAGCACAATGGGTTAAATAATCACAATGCGCAAGCAATAAGTTAGACTGACTACCAATCAAATAAAGAACCAGCTACACAGACCATGCAACCAGGTCTAGGCCAAATACCCACCTAGTGCCCACCTTTTACTCCACTGAAGAATAAAATGGACACAAATTGCTGAAGTACTTTCCATGAGTGGACTCAGCTAAAGTGAGTTTTGTTATAATGCACATTGCATTGGAGGGAAACATCAGTATTTATTGCTGTCACTCCCCAAAAATTGAAGAGCTTTTAACCATTTTGAGTACCTGTGACTTCACACTATCCCCTAAAGACAGATAATATTGAAAAAATATTGATGTGCTTTCGATCTCAAAAGCAAAATGACACTACTTTGGTATTTATTTTTTGTTATAAAAATATAACTCAATGTTTACTGTAGTCCTGCATCTGTCTTCAGGTAACAAAACAGAAATATGTTCAATTACATAAGTTTTTGACGTCAAACAAACTGTACTGGAGTCAACTTAAGCTAAAGGTAAACAGTACTTGTAAAAGTAACAAGAATTCTATTTTAGATGCCTAAAAATTGATCTAATAATTTTACTTTAGACATTGTTTCCCCACCATGATACACTTCAAAGCAAGAAATAACATGACTTTTTAATGTAACATTTCTGTAATTCTCCAAGCAAAGAAATTCAGTGTTGAAAGGCAGTAATACTGTACCTTGATTTCTTCTATTTCATCTGGCACTATCTTGTATGCAGATATAGTCCCACCCAACCTGAAATCAGGAGAAGAAAAATATTCTCTGAATAAAAAAAAAAAAAAGATGATGCTGAAAAATGTTCTCAAAATCAGTAACACAAAGCACAGCATCTTAATGGTGTCATGACTCATTCCAAAACACAAATATAACTCCTACCAATTGAGAGGTAAAACCTGCCAAGCCCCAAAACAACAGAAAAAAAAATAAATCCTTTTTTCTTTATCCAATGAAAAGTCTTCATGTGATAGCATAAACATTAAAAACAAGCTGTCCTTTTCCAGCCTGAAAGATAGAAATCAGTTCAACCAAGCAGAATTACCATCAATAGGACACTATTCTTTATATTGATGGGCATCAGTCACCACATTCTACAATTCCTTGTTTGCTGTCTCAGTAGCATGGAAAAGTTTAAATATTTGAAGCCTGACGTGCTTTGTGCTCAGTATTTCACTAAGCTGCTATCCAGTCTTAAATGAATCCAAAAGCAATCCTAAAATTGAAGGTTTTTAATTAGACATGTATTTACCAACCTCACAAACCACACAAACTGTATGGCTTGGAAGCCATTTGAAAAGTTTCTGGGGTTCAAGATTGGTAATAAAAAGCGGGTGATGTGCAATAGTTGGCACTGATGTGGAAAAATAGGGGAGGGGGGTGTTCCACATAGAATTTACTGAACTTACTTGTCTACATCCTGCAAAAGTGTACAGTAAAGAACAGCTCACATACTGAAGATGCACAAATAGCACGTACTATAAATGGTGGTAAATATTACATTTTCCCCAGAGACATGCAGACATGACTTCTTTTATTTCATGAACCAGTATCATTGATAGTGACAATTCAGACCTAAAAATAGAACTGCACTCATGACCTCCTCATGGCTCTGCACAGCAACACTAGTCATTTTCTGGGTCCTACAGAAATGGAAATCATATAAGAAACTATTTATTGTAAAGAAGTAGACAGCTATCAAATGTGAATTTGTATTATCTCCCTACTATTGGAATTCTTCCTTTTAATTGTCAACATTTCTACACACATGTATTTCCCTATGTTCAGTGTTGAAATTATTACATATATTGTTTACTCAACCTAAAAAAGGGAGAAGAGAGAAACAAAGAAAATACAGTAGGATTTTCCCCAGAACTCCTGCCTTCCCATATCTCTACAAGTAAATCACTCTCAGAAATGAATGGTTTGAAGGCTTTAGGCAGAAGATGAAGTATGCATATGAAACATCAAGTCTGAAGTCCATCACTGATCCAGTATCAACTGTTTTCCGAGGTAGGGGCAGGGTCCAGACATTACAGCATTCAAACTCATCATGAACAATTAAGAGTGGAGTAATTGCTCTCTCCTGTTTCCTCTGCAACTTCCACTGCTGCTAATCATCAATGGAGTTTAAAGTTGGAGAGAGTCAAAACTCCTTTTTGCCAGTGCAAGTACAAACACCAGCTTTTATTCTTTACTATACCTGATCTTTGTTCAAGTGGTGTTTCCCGAGATAGCTACAAGAAATTGGTTTTATCATCATGATGAAGGATTGCTTCACCATACCATGCAAGGAATGGCTCAGATCAGTGCATCTTACCATTGCACATGACCTGTCCTATTGCTGCTGGAATAAGGTCCATAAGAAAACACTTTAGTTCTTTGAGATCCATTCCTCTCTGCACTCCAGAGTATCCAAAAAGTTATTTCATTTACTTTCTATCCTCTAGCAGAGCCTCTGCTGCCAACACTTCACCAGCAGGGAGTTCCACCTGGTAGACTGCTGTATTGGCCACTCTCAGCACAACTATTAAGCATTTTCTTAGAATATATCAGAAAAAAAAAAAATTGCCTCAGTAAACTCCTCTGGCTTGCTTAAATCAGTAATTAGCATCATTTTCTGCATATACTTCTGCAAAGCTTTTTGTCAAGAGTTTAACATACTCTGAATTTGCCAAGTTGCAGTCCAAATGGTAGTACATTTTAAAGTAAAATGTGAGTTATCACAATCCTGTGTTTTTGAAAGAGAAAGATATATTAAAAGATATGTTATGGTTTAAATAAATAATCTCTCGCCTATAGTTCCAGCTCACCATAGCTATCTTCATACATTTTCAATCCTACACTGACATCTTTAGCTTGAAAATCCAGACCCCATACATAAATAATAATAAATTTGAAACTAAAAGAGAACCAGAGACACATAAATATACAATTCTATAAATGCCTTAGAGCTAAAATGAAATTTTTAAGGAAGTCTACACTTTCTCATTTCAGAACATTAGATTTCACTCTACCTTATGACTCCTGAAAGAGAGATCCACCACAGCAGATTTTCAGTTAAATCTGGTACTATAGAGACATAACAAAAGACATTTGATTTTATGGATAAAGTTTGATTGTGACTTTCACAGAAGTTTAAGGCATCACACGCATGCTGGAAGGATCCAGTTAACACAGCCTGAACTCTTCTACCTGTTGTAACTATGATATGTAAGGAACAGAATTTTTGTTTTTATTATATAATAATGTACCTATGTGAAGTGCTGGGGCCTGAGTTGTGGGCCCCAAGTTGGAGTTGGCCTGTGGATGAGTCACAACCTAGCAGAGTGTTTTGTTTTTCCTATTGGCTTCATGTTCCAGAGGCAGAACCTGGCCCACCTGTGTCTCTGTGGCTCTGCCCTCACCCAGGTGGTCATGGTTGGGGTGGTGGGTGAGGCCAGGACTATATCAACCAGGAGCTGATCAGTCAGAGGAGCTTCCTGTTGGGGCTGGTTGCATCTTGCTGAGCTCTCTCAGTGGTGTCCTTCCATGTGAGGGGCCACTAAGGAGCCATCTCTGTCTGTTGTGTCCAGCAGGCGATGCTGGCACCACAGTGGGCAGTGGAGGAGCTGGGCCCACAGGAATCTATGGCAAGACTGTCTGAAAGAAGACTTCTGAGGAGATGTTGCTGAGTTCAGTGTTGGGCTGTGTGATCAGGCGACTGATGGCAGCATAAAATGAGGATGGCTGAACTGGCACAACACTATGAAAAAAAGGGATTTAAGCTGCTTATTTGGCAGCCTGTGAGTAGAGAAAAATAACATATAGACAAAGTTTTAAAAGTTTACTTTTTTTCAGGCAAAATGATTGATTAGCTTCAATGTCACGCACAAAATATTGTGCCATGCAATTCACTCACCAAACAAACTTAAGAGGCAGAACCAGTTGTGAAACTTGCTGCATACTCTTCACTCAAAAATCATAAATCCCAGTTCATTCCAACCTCATGGTAAATACTGAAATTCAAAAATGCTTAGTTGGGTGTAACCAAATTGCTATTACAAATCTGCCACAGTCAGATAAGTCCACAGTGTAAGGGACTACATAATGTCACATACACACACACAGAAGTCACTGAGAAAAACATTGTGGTGAAGGGTAAGAAAGAACAGCAAACTGAAAATCAATGTATTAATTGGCATGTTCAACTTAAGGAAAACTTTGTATTTTAAGTATTTCTGTGAATTACATCTAAGTGTCATTATCAGTTGTGACCTGTTTGCTTGTTACAAACCCTGGATTTGATCACTGATGCCTGAAAGAACAGAGACCAGACAATCACACACAGGAGATTTCAGTTACAGGACAATGCACAGTCTGTGACAGAGAACTTGCACATAGAATACTTTTTTTCATTTTTGCAGGAGCAACCTCTCCCTGCAGGCTGGTTTTGCTAGAACATTTTACACAAACTTCTTTTGATTGCGGTGTTCCGAGAAGCAATTACACTGTGATCAGAAAAACAAAGGACCACCTCGCATGAGCACATATTAACTTCTGTGGGCTTTGTGCACTAGAATATAATGCAGCAAAGAACATGTTAGAAGGGCCAGAATTCATTCACCGGGGACCCAATTTTTGTGCACATTCACTCTTGATATTTCACATATTTTAGTTTTATTATATTTTTCTCCAGTTGAACAACAAACATCCAGCATCCTATAATATCAATGGCATTTGCTCTCAGAACAAATACCCAGTCAACCAAAAGCAAAGCTAACTACACAGCCAGCTACTTCCACTAAGCTGAAAAGAGTCACAAACTTCATCTACAGAGGCCTAAATGCACAAAGTCTTTCTCTCCCAAGCTGCAGTATATTCACACTACAAGCGACACTAGTTAATAGTGAATTTTTTTTAAATACTAGTTAGCTTTAATTTTTCACGTGTATATGTAACAGATAAGCTCTGAAAGGTCCCACAATTCATATTCAAATTTAAATAGACATCAGCCTCATCAGGTCTGTATCACATCCTGCATGCAATAAAGACATCCCAGTTCTCTAATCCCTTTGCAGAAGAGAAGGGAAATTATTACTAGATGTAGAAATTAGAGCTGACACACTAAAATTAAGAACCACACCTTATATTGGGATGAACTGGTGAAGGTCTTTGAGGAGAGAATCAGAAAAGATAGGAGAAAAATTCCATAAAAATAACTGAGAAATAATAAATCTCACATAATTATTTGCACAGGAGTTTTTGAAAGAATAGAAACTTTGTGTCTTTTTTTAGGGAAACTATTTTAGGAAAAAAAGTGCATCTCAGGTTGACATATAAGGTACAGACTGGGTTCACCGGAAGTTCACAAAAAAGATTCAGGAGAATGTGGAAAGCAAGGTTTCTATAGCAACCTAAGAAATTAGCAAAATACAAGAAATAAACTGAAGTGAAGCCAATACAGTTGTACTGGAACAGATGGGAGCGTTACTATTTCACAAATTAATGCAGAATATCACTGAAGGGGGAAAACTTGAACTTCATCCAAGTTAAGGAAAGTTACAAAAACCAGGAAGAACAGCTTAAATGGAGGCAAGAAGCAAGGAGCCACAGCCCACATGGGAAGAGAACTCAAGACAAAACTTTAATAGAAATAAATTACAACTCTGTTATAACAATAAACTATCTATTCTTTTAATAAGTTATCCTTTTATGATGTGTTTGCTGCATGTTTCAATGCTCTATCTAAACCAGAAACCAAATTTCTCATTTTTTAAACATTTATTCTGGATAGAAGGTTAAAATTATCACAGTGTTATTTTCCATATAGTTGCAAGTGGGACCTCTGACTGGTTTTCCCCTGTGCCTCTATATACACATATACGTGCCAACGGACCCACTGGATTATTATTGTAGAGCTACATTATGTATAAGACACTTGTGCACTTGAACTGAATCAATACTGGCCAGGGTTTGTAATTTGAATTCTGAACAAAGATATTAACATAGTCTTTATATACAGTTCCACATTCTGTGACTGCCATAAGAAGCTGAGCTATTGATTCATCCGTTAACTTAATAAATGAGTCACGCTGAATGCAATGAAGTCAATTTTCTAAAAATAGCTTCTAGCCAGTTTGGCTGCTGTCATCTGCTTTAGTTCTTCAATGCCGCTTTAATTAACATTAATCTTTCTTCAGATAGATCACTGTCTAAATGATATCAAGTTGTCACTAAACCTCCCAGTGAAACTCTGCTTCATCTTTAAATGAAAGCAAGCCTCAAAAATCCTCTGCTCTACTTTCTTTTTTCAGATCCATCTCATAAATATATTTGTTATCTACTATCAGGATACTCTACCTTTTGACTGATTTATAAACTAAGCAGAATAGTCAAGAGACTGTCTTTGTGAGCCAATCAAATGACCAGGAGCCAGACTGGCTACTTCTAATTCTAAGGGCATCTTCATTTTGTCACAGACTACTGAATGAATATGCATTTCAATACTACTGCTGCTGGAGCAAACTGACCAGGACATTTTTGGCCTATTCAGCTGGGCTAGCTTATTGTTGACCTATGAGACATGAACAAATCATCTTGCCTTGGATCCTCACATACAGCCAAAACTTCACAGACTATTCCACAGAAGGAGGTAGGAGAACTGCATTTCAAAGCAACTTTGTTCTCCACTACCTGTAAGAGCATACATTAAAAGCAGATACAAAGCTACTTTAATTGATACTACTTTCTACTGACATTTGAGAAATTGTTAAAGCACCCTGAAGGGAGGGAGTAAAAAGGCAGCCTATTTTGGGCTCCCTTCCTACACAAGAGAACACTGGCAGCTAGAGCAAGCTGGGCTGCAGCTCATATCCCTGGCTGCACGCCAGCAACGAGCTGTGCAAAACAGCTTGCTCAGTGCTTCCCGACCACAGCTTTACTTACTCTAAGGTGTAGAGATACATGATGAAGATCTAGCCCATGGGTTTTGTTTTGTTTCCTTTTGGTAAGTTTTTTTTTTTTTAATGATTCGATAATTAGACCCTAGAAAACTTACTCCCCACCCCCAAATCTTCAGCTAACTTCACCATACCATACTCAAAAAGCTCATAGAAATAAAATGATTGCGAACATGCCCTCTGTCAGTTCATGTCTCTCATGAACAACAGCTCTGGGATTAAGACATCAAAATTACAGGATTCTCTCTCTGCCTCGTTGCACACACACAAAAAAATGACGGGGGTAGAAAAAATAAAATTAACTCAAGGTTTTAAAATTTTTATTACCTACCTTATTTACTGTTTTAAGAGTAACAAAGTATAAGAACACATTTTTTCACTGCTTTCTGGCTTTTTTCTTAACAGAAAAAACAAACTACATAAAAACATTCCTTTTTAAGGAAGCAATAAAGGTCGTTTTTCGCCCTCCAAATGTTTGGGGTTTTTTCGCATCTTCACTCAGAAAATACTGTCACCTCAACAATCTGTTACCTGGAAAGAAGGCAACAAGGATCTTTCTCGTCAACATATGTCACAAACTGAGGATGAGGACATATAGATATCATTTGGCAATCACATGACCAAGAGCCACTCTCCCCTTTTAGTAGAATACTTTTTTTAATTTGTAGGGGAAAACTGGAACAGTTGTGACATGAAGTACGTGAACTTAAAGGACACCTCTATATAGTGATCAACCCACATCAGTTCAGGGCTTAGTGTAGTTTTCTAGGCGGTATCTTTTGTTTAACCCAGTGCACTGGGCATGCCGATATATGACAGTTTGGGGTATTATTGCTACCAGCCAAAAGACGGATCTGTAGACTTGTCTCCTGCTGGACATGTTTATCAGTTTACTCACTGCCTAATAAAGACACAGAAGGCGAGCAGGGAAGGCAACATCCCCAAGAAATTTTATGCTTGCAGGCACTGTCCCCCAAAACAAAAAAATGGATGAAGAAGACACTTAAACACAGACTTTTCTGTGGTGCAATGTTACTATTTTTTTTACTCTCAGCATGAAGAGAGGTGTCTTCTCAGCAGTAGTAGGAGGAATGCTGAACTTCCGTAAGAAGCAAAAACTTCTTGATTTTCACTATACAAAACTTAGGTTTGATTTTCACTAAACAAATTCATTAATAATTGTTCAAAATTATTATACTTGTATGCTTCATAGCAAGGGTATGAAGCATGAAGACAGCAAACATTGTAAGATCTTTGAACATAATGTAATTAAATATAAACAGTATGGATATTTATAAATTTTTTTGAGACTTCACCATTTAACTGTGCCAGACAATGTAGCACGCAGAACACTACACCAAATATTTCACGGTATGTAATAGTCTAGTTCTACTACATTGTAACAGAAAAGAGAGGCGTTGCTTCTGAAATGGACTAAGAATAAAATACCAAAGACTAATTCTGCACTCAGAATTTCCATTAGAGATTCAAACCTTTATTTCTAAGTGAAACTGGCTTTTAAAAAATCTTCCCAAACACCAGCAGAACCTAAAAAACCACTTTTGCTATGTGGACCAAGAACAAAAAGCCCACTCCTGTGCAGGACACATGCGTGTTTATAGCACAGAGGAATGATTGTACTATGTTCCATCTGATTGGTAACCTAACTATGGAAATCATACATTAAATCAAACAGACAGAAATGTCAGCTAGATTTAAGTAAAAATGTGTTCAGTGACTTTGAAAGTTCCCACTGGGGCATCAGATGCTTGACCAGTCAGCTCATTAAACAACATGAGCAAGATTTGAAATTTCCTGAGAGAAAAAATATGCAGAAGCAGACAAAAATCATTATCACAAAACCAGTCAAATTCTCACCATTTAGACCAAGAAATATATATTTAATATCCATGTTGGGATTTAGTTGGTAGACTGAGGAGTTTAAAATACTGTATGAAGAGAGATATTTATAGTAAGGGCCAAGACAATAATAAATGTTGATCTTACTTTGTCCTATAGGAAATTCTGTGGTAGGGCAACGTATGTATTTGCATTTTTTCCAGCAAGTGCATAACTAGGAGAGATACAGAGCATTTGCATATATATTGCTAGCATTGCTTGTCATAAGATCTTCCCCTACCTCAACTGAAAGCAAATGTTTTGGGTGCCTGAGAATGACCGTTTTTCCTATCTTGGAAGGCACTGCAAATGAGAGGATTCAGGCAATAAAGATAAGGATTGCAGTGATCCAGCTGGAAATGAAAGATTCTACTGGTAAATTACCATAACAGCTTGTTGAAACCTATACAGGCAGATAAAGCTATTTTTGCTGACACTCCTGTCCCTTCAGTTGAGCTCTATTTGCTCCTACTCAAATGTAAGAGGGAGACCATCTGAAACAAATGTTCAGAAAAAGAAAATTCCTCCTAGGAGAATAAGTTGACCCACAAGTAGTAGAAACAGCGAGGCTTATTTTCTTATAAATTAACACTGGCCACCCCCTCCCCAGACTTTCAGTATCCAACAAAAAATAGATTTAAAATATATGGCCCTCCACCACGAACCCTTCAGGTTTCTTTACCATTTATATGCTTCTCACTCTCCACTACAATGGAATAATTTTCTTCCCATTAACTTTAGTGTCTACTTTCCCTTCCATTTCTTAGACACTCGAGCATACACACATGCTTGACACATGCTTGTGAAGCAAGCTTAGACACACAAAGTCTATGTGCATGCTTACACCAAGGTTAATAAATATTAAAAGTTTATTTTAAAAAGAGAAGAGGTTTAGCCGAGATACCTAAAACCAGAAAATGGAATAACAGAAGCACAGGGATGCCTGATGTTGGAGAATAAGCTGCAATGAATTGCACCAGTAAGTACTTTCTATGATCAGGGAAAAAGGCAGGGGACATGGAGATCTTAAGACAACTTAAGAGTTATTCAATCAAATGTGGATTTGTGCATTTCGTTTCATTTAGATCCTAAAAAATAAATTACTACTTTTAATTTCTAAATAGCTTGCACAAACATAATCCATTGGCAAAATGTAACCATTAACCTATTAACCTCTACTTGCTTGTAGTTTTAAGTCACCCTGTAAGTCATTATCAGCTCTGTTCTCCTGCCATCTATTTCTCTTCTCTTAAAAGTAAAAATAAGTTAGATGGAACAATCCCCTCCAGTTCCATTTTCCTGAAGCCCTTCTCTTCTTTACTACTATTCCCCCTACAAGCATATGATATTTTGAAAGAAGAGTAACCACCTCACAGTAAATGAAGATTTTTTTTAATTTTTTTTTTTTCTTCAAAAGATATGACTGCACAAAGTTACTGAGCACATACACGTAGTAGTTACTATCATATGCCTTTAGGTGACAGCGACCATAACAGCCCTGATAACTCCCAACATGGCTCCAGCCATCCCCAAACTGAAGAACACAGGTGAGGAAGAGATTTGATCTCTTCCTCAGCTCCTGCTCCAGCACAGGTGAGGGGGAATAGATAAGGTGGATCCTGGAGTTTATATTTCTGTAAAATAAGTGCTGTCATGTATATTCCATGTTAGAGAGCCCTGGTCAGTTTGCTTAGATAAAAACGGCGAAAGTGACAGCAGGGCTTCTCTTCCAATGCAGAAATTTAGTCTAGAACCACCTTGTACTAATTATAAGGCTAAATACCTGACTAACAATAGACAAATGACTAATGCGACCTACACACATGGCTAATGTTTTGCACGTTACTTCCCGAGCCATGACACAAAGAGGAAATCAAAGATGGTTAAGACAACTCTACCTGCTAACAAGTATTGATGACAGCACAGCATATGCATGATGGTCAGGCATTGATATCCAAAAAATATACGAGGTTTGTGTACAGAGATACCTGGGCGTTAAATCACTGTAAAAAAATGCCATTTTCTTACCAAATCACAATTTACAATTTTACTCCAAACAAGCAATTGTTATCAGGTAACTTGCCTTTTCCTTTCAGAACTAGGACTCAATGACTTCACCCATTAGAGTAACAGTAATATCTACAAAATGCCAGTTACTAGAGCCCAGAAATACTCCAAACCTGTACTGAAATGATGAGTTTCAGTAGTACCCAAATTTAGGAACTGAGCTAAACTGCAGCACTACATTAAAAGAGAACATTTAAAGAAGCGATACAGAAACCATTTTAGGTAACATCAATGGAATATATTTTAGGACCTTAACCTTTGGCAAAAATGCAGAATCATATTATGCTAACAGAACAATCCCTTGCAGAACAATATTTTATTTTGTATTTGCATTTGTGAACAAAGCTTACAGGTAGGTGGGAAGCATCAGGTCAGGCAATGAAAGAATGAAAGGCCTATCCTAAGAAGAAAGCTTGGTACATATCCATCAAATCAAACAGAATTAAATTAATCATACCATCCTTTCCATTTAAAAACTAAAAGATGGGTCTATAAATGCAGGTAGACCACAGACCATTTAGAAATGAAGAGGGAACTCCAGATTTTGTATCTTATAGCCTCCTCTCAACCCTTCCCCCCAGCAGAATACCATGGGTCAATCGTACTAGACTATTTTAACAGAAATTGTATTGTCAGCTATATTTTCATCTAAAACATGTCAGGACAAACAGTGTGCTATCCCTCCACAAGAGCACTCAACGCTCCTATTTCCTCCAGCCATATCACCTGACTTTAAAAGCTCACCGATGCATAATGCTACCCTCGATTAGTGTCAAGATATGTTTCATAGCTGAAGTGCCTCCATACCTTAAGCCGCTAAGAAGGCATGCTTCTCCAAGTTCAGTAGTGCTCTTCGAAGATGAGAAACACAACTCGATTCTCAACAATGTGCAACCAACAGACATCTAGTTGTTTTCATATATCAGACAATAATTATAGTAAGCAGCTTTAAAAACAGACTTCCCATGCTCTGAGGCTTAGATTATAGACGTTTTAGTATGAAGAACAGAGTATCTTCTTTCATCTTAATTAAGGAAAAGTAAATATTCAGCAGAAGTATCCTCTCACAATTTGTTTCACCTTTGTAAGACTGTCTTACATAATAATTTGTCCAACACCCACTTGTATCAAATTCAAAACCATTGGCAATGAATAAATCATGGCAGAAGCCTTTTACAAATGAAATAAAGTCAAAGCTGGGTACCTGATCCTAAAACTGTTCACTGCAAGGTTATATTACTGCTACATCTATCGATTAACCCACAGTACAACTTTTCTTGATTCCACAGTGGCCAATTCTTTATAGTGGAGCACAGTGACTGTAATTCTGCCACATATGCCATTCAGATATAAACTCTGCAGGTAGATTTTTTAAATTCAAAGTTGAGTTTACATTTATAGTAAATACATCAAATTTTGATTGGTAAAATGAACTGTGAATGAAAATACAAAGATTATGAAACCAAGTAATACATAGATACTGTTGATATTATAACATTACAATCTCTCAGTCATTAGTTATTCTGTGAAAAATAAGGCAGTAGTATATGGTTGGTTGGTAGGTACTTATGTTTGCTTTAAAAAAATTGTTGGTTTTAAAACTTTCGCCCACACATAATGTAAGTTAAGGTGATTTTTGCTGACTAACTTAGCAGAATGGCCAAAGACTTAATAGGTCATGAAAATCAAAGTAGGCCAAAGATACTGTACGCATCAAGGCTGAATCACACGAACAGGCTCTGCAGTTCATGGCCGATACCTGGCCCATAGGAAACTGCCAAGAGGTTCACTAACAGGCAAACATCATGCAACTGAGAGGCATTCTTTGCTGCAAAAGAGATGAAGGGAGAAATACAAGTAAAGCATCAGATGTTTCCCACCCCTGTGGTCTTGGCTGCAATTGCCCTGCTCCAAACTAATTTCCAGCTACATTTTGAGATTCTCCTCCTAGTTCTTATTGCAGTCAAGGAGTACCTACTGTCCTGGCCTGAGCTGGAACGGAACTAGTTCTGTTCAATGATTTTACTTTTCAGCTCAGTCTCTTCTAAAGTAACTGTACTTTCTGAATTTAATGGCATATTTTTGCAGACAGTGTTTGCTTCTATCCACCTTCAGCTTCTACAGCCAGATACTTCATAGTAGCTTTATTGTCCTTCTACTCCTGCCCCAGTTTGGTTTTTTAATCCTCAGAAATGCCCCGATAAATACATGAGCACAAACACAGAATAAAGTCTTTCTGAATTTTTGTTTCCCAGTCTTTCATCCTTCTAACACTAGCTAAGTAGCTATAATATAGAAGTACTTCAGGGAGCTTGCATATTATTGGGAGAGTTCTCTTTTACAGAACAGTTCAGTCTATGACACAGTTTTGCACTACATTACTTTAAAGCAAGAATAAAGCTCTAGCAGTCTTCCCATTAAAAGAAGTTAAAATAATAACGCTAACTATGAACACTTGCTAGTGACAGATACTTGAATGATGCCTTGTAATGCAAACTTGCTACTTGTTATTTATTTATTACCTCTGCCAGTAGAATTCTCAGCTTTTATTAACAACTGAACTATTAAACATAGGATATGAAGGAAGGAAAAACGCTTGGGTCCATCTGTCTGTTATTTTCAGAGAACTGTACCAGCATCCCACATCAGATCACAGCCAATTCTGTGCCACAGTCGGAGTGGCATTGAGCCACAACTAATAAGCCATGCTGAGAGGGAAAGCATGTTGGCTTGTACTCAGCACCGTGCCACAGACGTCTACGTTACAACCAGACAGCTCAGAGTACACAGTACTGGCTCGTCCTTATTTGTCAAAAAGCTATTAACAAGGCAGTATATAATTTATATAAACTACATAATTTAAATGTAAAATGCAACAAATATGCTGCATGTTATAACAATGTAATTAGGAACAGTGTGCTAACTGTTCCATAAGAACGATTTAAATGAATAGTTACAAATACAAACAAATATTACTCATTTATACTAGTCTGAGATCTTTCATACAAAACTTGGTTAAGAGCTACTTGATAATTTTCCAGTGAAGATTTTTCACCAAGACATGTAATTCAATTAAAATGAAAATAGTTGTGCGTCATAAAATTTTATCAAAATGCTTCAGTGAAAGGTTTTATGAAGACTTTAACATGAAATTAAATATTATCTTTTTTGGTTTGCCAGTTTAGTTTCATGTTCAACATTTTGCTCATTTTTACTGGCCAAGTACAAAATATTTATTGCTTAGTTCACCTGCTTTCCTTTCCCTCATGGACTTCGTGCTTGCTTGTGTTTCCTCAGTATTTTTAGCCCCACTTGAGCACGCTGGCATATTAAATTTAACGCTGAAGTTATCCATTCAGTATTTTTCCCTTAACCACAAGCAGCATTGAATACCTGCATGTGCACACACACACGCACAACACTCACTATTAGACTTCTATAGTAATAGAAGCTGTAAAATAAATTTTGTTATTCCATGACAAACCTTTCCTTTTACAAGCTAATGAACAGTACCTGTCAGAGAAAGTTTTGTTTCCTACTATGAGAGAACTAGAGCTGTGAACCTGAGTGTTTAGAAAGGCTCTTCGTTATTAGATTCTGGTCAGCATGACTCACTTTAACAACTTGTCCAGGACCAGTCTCTCCTCACTGCCCAGCAAAAACCCCTTCAGTCTTCATCTTCCTCTTCTCAAACCTGAGGAACTTTGTAAGGAACAAAGTATGATCCTTACCTCCAATGATTGTGAGATTTCCTCCTGTAGCTTGCTACTGCAGGAGGTGCCTTATTTAAACCCATTAGATCGTTAAAAGAGCATCCTCAAAGAAGGAAAAGAGGTAACCTGCTCCTGAGCCGCACATAGTAACAAGACCAGGCTAGTGATCAATAGCTTCAGCTAGTATTTTCTTCCCTGTGTTCTAAAATGAAGCAGCAACAGAAGCAGCTGTAGAATCTGAATAGTGCAGGTATATATATGAGTGTATTATTTGATCCTTTACTCCTGTTTCAGAATAATAGAATGCCAAAAAGTTCTCTGAAGTCTTTCCTCAAGATCAGCTTTTTGCTGAGATAGGAAGGGCATGTACCAGCATGAAGCCCCACTGTGCTGGAGGAAGGGACACCACTTCTTGGAAGCAGTCAAATGTATACAAAACCTCCTTGTCATGAGGCTGTCAGTCGTCTGATCTTTCCCATTACTCAATATTCCTGTGTCTTAAGAAACACGTATTTCTTTGTGACACTGTAACTGTAGAAACTACAGATGTCTACCTCTTTCTGGATATACTTACAGCCACAGTTCTTGTCCAAATGCATTGTTTCAAAACTGGCCCTTAATGAGTGCCTGAATGATTTTTAATTAATGACTACCAAAGTTTCAGTTTCTTCTTGCTTCTCCAGTGAAGATTCCAACATAGGGCTTCTGTAAACCAGCTGAATGGCATTACAGAGGACAGGGTGACAGAAAAGCTTGCTGTTAGGGTAACTAATAATCTAGGAAACTAAGCTCTGTAAAAAATATACAGCTAGTGTTCTATCTTGTGCAGAAGAACAGAACCAGCACAAAGAAACCACCACTTTGTATGCCAAAGTGGCACCGAAAATTCGCATCTTGAGATGGCTCTGTATATACGCATACACTACTACTTCAAATGAAGAGGAACACTGAGGAAGAGACAGACAGAAAGAAAATATGTGAAGAAGAAAGATTCATCTGACAAATTAAGGAACTCTTGATTAGTAAGGGTGGGCAGCTCTCAGTACCCTGGTTTTCCACAGAAAACAAGGTTTTGGACAGAAACAGTTCTAACTTATCTGAAGTTAGGGTATTAAGACCTCATTAAAAATGGAAGTGCAAATTGGTTCTTTGTTGGGAAACAAAATTGCAATCTTCTGCTAAGATGCCACTGAAACATTTTAAAAGACGTCATTGCTGCATTGAAGATATAAAACGAAAAAAGCATTTTTAAGTATGGCTGGCTTTCTGGCTTTGCCACAGATTACTTCTATCCCTTCACAATATGTCAGTGTATTAAGCTATGCAGAAATATCCAATCTGGCAAGCTAATGAAAAGCTTGGATACTGGTAAAAGTGCAGTCATGGCAGGACTGAAATCAAAAGCTATGACAAAACCTTCCTGAGAATCTGGATATTCCTTCAGTTTACACTAAGCTTTGGGCTGCTGTAACCACATGACTACTATCAGTATTTAAAAATAGCTTGTGTATTTCTATACATGCTGCAGTCATTGCACAGTTGGCATAACGTTTGTTCTCTCATTTACACAATGAAAATAACTGTAAGCAAATCAAATATAATAACTAGTCACTGGAAAAGAGTTTTGATCCAAAGAAAATTTTATCTTATATCAGAGCTCTTGAGCATGGTAAGCATTCAGAAGCTCCACAAAAAATATCATCAAACCTTTTTATTTAGCACAAGTGATAAACTGCCTAAAGAGATTAAAAGGCTTGAGAGTGCAAGGGCTACAGCACTGTCTGGAGTTTGAAGTTTGTGCAGGAGAAGGCATGACAAGAACTCCTGAAGGAAGACGAAGGAAAAAACCCTAAACTTCTAAACATAGAATTCACTGCTATTACTGGGACTTCTGAGAAAAACCTTGAGCTGATAATGCCTTTTTCTACTAGGTTTAGAAAAACTTGGGGGTATTTTTGTTTCACCTAAGTATCCCCAAAATGTTCTGTTCAACCATGCAGGCAGAAGCAGGAACCTTTCTCACTGCATCTGAGACACTAGAAAAAGGGGAGAAGTTTTATCAGTTTTGATTTCTTAAAAACACACTTCACAAACTGTTTCACAATATAAAACTGAATTATCTGTATAAATGCAAAATATTAGAATTTAAAATATAAAATTGGTATGAAATCCCCATATTTTTACTAATTAACCTGTTACTAATGCCTGTATAAGCATTAGTAAATAATGAAGTACACATAGATAATCCTTCTATTTGAACACAGACACAACCGTTAATTCTCACATAGCTTTTGATGACAAAATTTCCTGAGGATGTATTTTCAATGTTGTTAGCTTCTGAAGAACAATACAGGGCATACTGTTAAAAATATGAATCAGTCTGTCAAGTGTGTTGCTTCATCCCCTTACATGCAAAACGGCCTTGAAAAGCTATCTGCCTAGGGCTCATGGCAGGCAGCATTTGTTCTTAAGCCAGGAAAAGGTATAATTAAAAAAAAAGAAAAATGTATTAACTGTATTTCTTTGCAATTTTCTGGCAAGTTCCTGTTTTCAGAAGGGATTCAATGCTGAAAGATCTTGAAATAATGCATTTTAAAGCCAACCATACTCAAAGAATACTACCTGAATACAGTTCAATTAACTTTGTTATTGTAAGTATAAACTTACAATACATCGTTGTAACTATACCTATGTCAGGCCTAAAAGTAAAGACTCTGACAACCATTTTACATGGGATTTGGGTAAGGATATTTATTGTAGGTTGGTGGAAAGCAAATTTTGAAGTTGCTTATACACAAAGAGCCAAGATGATCTACCTGTGGACAGGGAGGGCTGGATGGCTGCCACTTGGGATGAGCATTTTCTGGGTTTTCTTGCTTATTCTATGAAAACTGTTTGGCCTTAATTTTAATGTTTCAAGACCATTGAAACCTAAAACACATTCTTGATTTTTCCTTAATGGTTTGTACTCTGCAACAGAAATCTGAAACGTAATCGGCTGACACTCCTGAAGCCTCTAATTTTCCCCTGAAATTCATGCATGTTTAGATGAAAATGAGGTTCTAAATCTCCGTGAAACTTATGATAGGTTGAATTAAAATTTATTCAAATCTTGTTCTCCAATTTGCAGAGCATTGCAAATGCTATAGCATAGGCACAATAGAGTTTTCTGAAAGAAATGCAGACAATACCAGTACAATACCAGTACAGCTAGAACTCCAGACACAAAACAGACACAACAGCTGCTCGTGGTACCAACATGCTGCTTCTCAGTCCTGAATCACGCAGCCATCCCAGAGCTAAACTGGGTAAAAATCTCTCAGTTATATTGCCCTGTATTCTCTTTATCTGTATATGAAAACAAGAACAAAATTACATATTAACCTATTAGCAATCTGTATAGTGAATGGCTTTCCAGGCTCTCTTAGAAAATATGTTTTGTTATTTTAGCAGAAAAAAGGAAAGGATCCACTAAAGTATCTCTACTTTAGAAGCACATTTGTATCTTTCAGAGCTCCTTTTGGAAAAATAGAACACTACAAAATGTCACCTAATAAGTAATAATTATTAAAAAAATATACCACAGGAACAAATGAAATATGCTTTGTTAAAATGGAGAAAAAGAGGAGACATTCTGGTTTTGTATTCCCAAATTTAATGGCACCTCTGTCATCTACTGCGTAGTTGAACACTTGCTGTTGAGAATTTCCACACACTGTACTAAGCCATACAGCGCATTAACTGTGCAGAATGCTTGTGACAGTAAGAGAAACACACTGAACGAAGAGGTGTTGAGGGAGAAAAAGAGCTCTTAATGTGTGTTTTTTAAATAGGTAATTCAATCATGTCAGTCAAATGACACTCCAGAGCATCTTGTATTTTCTAAACCACCTATCTGAAAATGACACCAATAACAAGTTTCACAGAAACACTATTCCCAACCAAAAACACCACTTAATAGACAGGATACATCCTCATATCCAAAACCAAATAACCAATAGAAAACAGAATTTTATTAGGATAAAAATTTCTATTAGAATACAATGAAGAGGATGAAATTGGAGGTAAGATAAGAGATGCTGTAGCTAAAGAAAAGGCAAAAAGCTTAAACCAGAATTAGCAAGGGTGTAAAAGGAAGCATTTACTGTTGTAGTATAACTGTGTTTCCTTGAAGTAACTGTCAGCAGAAAATGACTTGAAGTAATTTTTGAACCCTTGATATGTCATGTCCGTTTTGAACTTCAAGACTGTCATCATCCATAGAAAATATACTTATGTCCTGGTTATGCTCTTGTGATGTTTATATGTTAGCACAGATAAAGGGGAAAAGCATAAGTGAAAAATCCATGGTAAAATGCAAGTTACAGTGAATGAAGGTGAGAAAAGCATACATGAAAACAGAAGAATTCTTGTGGGATAACTATACTTCTTCCCTCTTAGGCCAACATCTGTACAGATTTCTGCTGTAGAGTGCTAAAAAGAAAGTGATTTTAAAGAGTCCCCCCAAAAAAGGGACAGCATGACAATTCTTCCTAATTAAGAAAGCAATCTAGAATTTAAATACAGTGGGTAGTATTGTGTAAAAGCATGAAAACATCTCTGCATACTCAATTTCTGTATCTCAACGTCAGACTCATTCCTAAGATGTGCAGCAAAGGTTTCCTTTCCATCTGAAGCTACGTGTTCTGTTATAAGCTTTCAAGAGCAGATTATTCATTTCCCCTGCTAACTTAATCTATACTGCAAGTAAGTACACAAATTTCATAGAAGCCCTCTCTAAATAAAGCAGACTTTCAGTACTTAGAGCTTTGACAAAATGCATCTTCTCCAGACTCATGACTGGGGGTCAGCTAGCAATTGATTTTCAAAAGAAAGAGCATTTCAAAATAGCATTTAGTCATTTTTAAATAGTAAGATTACAAGAGAGAATTTCTCTCCCATATAATAAATTATTAAGACCCTTGTGGTTGAGAGGCTTCTGTGCCTCCATTACTGGGAGATCTAAATTTAAATTCAGCCATTTCAGAGAAGCCCACTCTACTTTGAAGAACAAGCATTTGCTGACTCCACAGAAAAATGTTGTAAGTTTGTATGTGCTCCACTATGAAACTACTATTCCTGAAAGAAGTATATAAAAATTGCCATGCTAGCTCAGTCTACACAAATCAGTATGATGTTTCTAGTGTTAAGAAACAAATGCTTAGGGAATAAACATATGACACTGAGCATGATCTTTCCCCTGGTACACACTTACTGCCTCTCGCCATCTTTAATTCAGGAGCTTTGCTGACCTAGATGCTGCAAGCAGATCATCAGCTTTAATAGCCATAGTAGGTCCATCAGTCCAATTCCTTTTTTTTGTATCTATCATTTATACTCCAGGCTTCCACATGGTCTTACATAATTCAAACCTGTGGTCTGATTTTTTTCCTGTCACAATTTCTGATGCATAAAAAAAACAGTGAAAAAACATCCTCCGAGTTTGGTTTTTTAAATGCTATTCATTCTATCTCCACCATACATTATTTCTTTGTTCAAGTGAAAAGTTATAGCCTGTTTAATTTCTCTCTATGTGGAAGCTGTTCCAAACCTCTGCTTAATCTTATGATCCGTACCATAACCCTTTCAGAAGTGAATATAGTAGTCAAGATGGAAGCACACCCTCAGTTTATATATAACAGGTCTTCAGTTTTGTTCTTGCTTTTTTTTAGTAAATCCTCATATGTTATTTGTCGCAGTTGAGACGAACAAGACGCTGAACAAGTTAAGCAGCAATAGCCGCAACAGCAATCTTTATTTTTTACAACTCTTCTTTTATACTCTCTAACTTTAGCTCTAAACCATCGTGTCACACAATAATTGGTTTTGCTCATTACTAACATTCTCTTATTGGTTAACATTTCTTGCCTTCGTGTCTTCATCAGCTTCTATCAACATCCTTCCTCTACAGTCTTCAAATTCCTCGAAGTTGTTTCTCTTCTTTCAGGAGTACAGCGTGATGTTGTCAAGGTCAAACCTTTCTGCAGGCCAGCTCTCGGCACCCACAGTTATTTTCTTTTTTAAGAATATAGAAACACACTTAGTACACCGCTGAGTATGAAGAGAACCATCCACTGATGCAAGTTAACCCAAGATCAGCACAGGACCATCTTTTTGCTGTAGATACACATGAATTTTTTCTTTCCAATATCTAGATACTGTGGGAAGACAGACCCTTTAAATACCCAGAGAAGATCTGGATATTATAGAATCATAGAATGGTTTGGGCTGGGAAGGAATTTAAAGATAATCTAATTCCAACCCTCCTGCCATGGGCAAGGGACACCTTCCACTGGACCAGGTTGCTCAAAGCCCCATCCAACCTGTCTTGAAAACTGAACAGAAAACAGAAACAATATATTTATATATACTATATATGTATATCTGTTTCTATGAACAGAAACCAGGAAGAATGAGGTCAGGTGAAGAGTCAGGCTAGTCAAGATGCCTGGAGGTGGCAAAATAGGCTTAGAAGAGGCGGAGTTCTGAGAGTCACAGATCCTCAGAGAGTGGAAAGCTGACAAAAATGGCAAATGCAACAGAAAAAGACACCTCCAAAAGAAGTTTGAAATGAGAAAAATCATGAAAAGCGAGATACGGTCACTAAGGTAAGACTACAGAGTGTAACTAGAAGCTGTGGTGGATTTGAATCAGATGAGAAGACAAAAACCAAAGCCAGAGAGATGTACAGCATAATCTCTCAAGAAAATCCCTAGCATTATACATGAAGCTTTTAAAAACATCTTGGACTGTGATTTTAAAAAACAGAATATTGACCAGGAGGCTGGGCTGCTATGCTGTTGAATTCACAAGCACATTATGGGCTGTAAAGTTACATTCAACCAAATGAACACTTTACATTCTACTTCAATCTATTCTTACCAACTGTTGGTGCAAATAATTACAGAAGATAGGCCTCCTAATATTTAACTCTGAAACTGTGGCAGTACTTGCTACATACTCAGTTTTCCTACTTCTACAAAAAGTCATTTTGGCCTGATTCTGAATATACCCAGACACATCAGAGTCTTGGCCTTCTAAATGCAAAAGAAAAAAACCACAATTGTAATATTCCTCATGCGTGTACTGGGGTCTGGCTGGGATGGAGCTGACTCCCTCCACAGCAGCTGGTACATTGCTGTGTTTTGAATTTGTGACTAGAAGTGTTGATACCACAGGAATGTTTTAGCTATGGCTGAACAGCGCTCGTACACCACCATGAGCTTTTCTTTCTCCCCTCTGCCACTCCACTCAGCAGGCTGGGGGTGGGCAAAGATTTGGGAGGGGATATAGCCAGCACTGTTGACCAAAACTGACTGAAGGGATATTCCACACCATAACATCATGCTCAGCAGTAAAAGCTCAAGGAAAGGAGGAGGAAGCAGGGTAAAGTTAGTGGTTGTGGCTTTTTTTCTTCCCAAGCAACCCTCCTATGTGCTGAGTCCTGGCTTTCCAGGAACTGGCTAAACATCTGCCTGCTGATGGGAAGTAGGGAATTACTTCTTTGTGTTAAGGCTCCTTCTTGTACTACTGGAGAACGTCAGGTGTTAAAACAAAGGGATTTAAAAACTGCAATTGGAAAAATAAAAAATTGGCATGAATTCTAAGTCACATGCAGAGTAGATACTTTTAAAATCAAGGTTTAAAACATACATAGAAATAACTTTCAAACAGCTTTGTGAAACTGGCTAGACTGCAACTTGATCAACATTTCCCAATCCCAATTATCCTATGTATTTCTTTCCAGACATCAGACAGTAAACATAGTAAAACAGAGCAAAAAGGACAAAGCTTTTCTTTAGAGCCTTTTAAAAAAAAGTTTTCTAGTGTTTTCATTTATAAATGAAAGTTTAAGTACATGTCATTCAAATAAACTTTAACCCTGAAAATGAAGGATCTAGTAAATTGCCATAATCAGTGATGTTTCTTATTTCAACAAACATCATATATCCATTTATACATGTTAGTTTCAGAACAAGACAGAGAAATCAAACTTTTTTTTTTTTACTCAGCTCCATAAAAGGGTATGTTTCAAATGCATTGAATGTAGAACTTCCTAATAACAAGAAGGATCCCTCGTTACAGATCCTGTAAGTATAGAAGTTCTCTGAACACGTTCAGATAGAGGTTCCTGGCTTACGGGCTTCAAGCAGTGCAGCCCCGCACCACACAAAAGTACTAGAACTAATTCTGAAGGTAGTACTGGAACTGAGAAGTCAGATGAAGCACCCAGGCCGCAGCTGCCATGCAGGTGAACAACCCTTTCCTCTCTGCAACACGTACCAGCCCAGACACAGCACTGGGGCTGCACAGCCTCTAGTTCCAGACCAACATTTTCAGTTACTTGATCAGCTCATAAATTTCTTAATTGCAGACTACATCAGGGCATTGCAAGAACAACAGGAAGAAAATTCCTTCTAAGAATTCAGAAGCTGTGTAATGAAAGAAGACAATTTTGCTCTGAATGCAACTACTATTGGTAGATAAAGTGAACATGGAGCTGCAAAATGGTTACAGGGGACTGCTTTGGGCCAAGAGGTATAAAATTATTAGAGTTGAAAATTACAAAGTACTTAAGAAAGACATTTTCTTACTTCCTGTTTTGCCACAGACTGCTGCTAAGGATTTTGCTTCAGACAAAGTTGTTCCTACAGGTTTACGAGTCATTAAGCCTAAACAGCCAAAGAAAAATGCATGCAATATTAGCAATTTTTGCTACAAATTGCCAAGGAATCTTGTACGCTGAGAGAATTCTTTTCCTGAAGCACAAGTAATGGAGAAGGTCTTCAACAAAGCTGAAAAGTAGATTTTGCTTGGATAATCAGTATGCCTAAACAGAGAGCCCCTTACAAAATGTGTCTAGAAAACATTTTAGAGACTTATTCATACAACTGGAGGCAAAAATTATTTGGCACGTGAACTACAGAACAATCTCTGTGATATATCTGATGGAGTCTAGCTGGACTATGGAGAAATGAAGCAGGGGAAACTGGCCTGAGAAGAAACCTTGGCCACTTTAAGTACATTTTAATTATCTCAAAGGGAGGGTAAATACAATTTTTTCACACACACGCAATTGAAGCAAGCAAACGCTTGTCTCACTCATTTCGCCAGACCGATCAGAAATCATTAGGATAGCATGAGGCCAATTCTATTTACAGCAACTTTAATAAGTGCTTATTAGATTAGATTCTTCATCATCATCAATTACTTTAGGTAGCTGTCAGATCTTCGGAATTTTGCCAAGTACAACGTTTTCATTAGATGCCATAGTGAGTCCTCTCATTCATGGAATCATAGGATATCACGTTGGAAGGGAACCCAAGGATCACCTGGTCCAACCTTTCTTGGGAAAAGAACAGTTTAGGTAAGATGGCCAAGCACCCTGTCCAGCTGAATCTTAAAAGCATCCAATGTTGAGGACTCCACCACTTCCCTGGGGAGATTATTTCAATGGGTGATTGTTCTCGTTGTGAAAAGTCTCCTTCTTGCATCTAATTGGAATCTCCTCAGGAGAAACTTGTACCCATCATCTTTTTCATGTGACTCCTTGTGAAAAGGGAGTCTCCATCTTTGTCCTGACAAAGACCACCTGATGAAATCAATAGATGCTTACAGAAGAGCTCACTAACAGGGGACAAGAGAGGCAAGAGAAGTATTTTTGTAAGCCAGGCATATTAGGGAAAATATGTTTTAATGTAGTAAAATAATGGACAAAAAACTGAGCATGAGCTCCCCCTAGAATGCTACTGAGGGTGGACAAGGAAGGGAAGAAAGAGGGTAGCATTCAGTCTGCTCCCGAGCAAGAAGTCAGATGAACTCACCAGCTAAGCACCAGCTTAAGAAATTGTCTTGCTACAGAGCCTGAAAGGTTTCCCCACAAAAGCAGAACTTTGCTAGCACCTTACGCTGTTTCATTGCATTTTACCTCAGCTGAACATAGTCTGAAGAACGGCTGCACCACCATGTAAGAAACAGCCACCTTGTTCCTCCAATTACACCTCTCATGGAAAGACACCTATACTAGTCTCATGTAGAAAAAAGCTCCATTGTAGAATGCAAAATTTTAAAAGATCTTTTCTGTGTTACCGTGATGGTAGGCAGAGCTGGAGTGGGTCATCACCTAAACCAAATCATAGGCTTTGACTGTTCCTAGCCACATTGTTACCTGTATAGGAATTAATCAAGTTAATCCTGTTTTAGGCCATGTTGGCTACACTGACGCCAAACTGCCAGAATACATCCCTCTTTCATGAAGAAAAGAAAAACACAACAACAAAAACAACCAGATAAAAAGGTTTGCCCTCCCAGCTCTCTACACTTTACACAGTATCCAACATACATCGGCTACAATCTGCAGAGCTGTCCCCAACTTTCTAAGAAATAAATTCCAGTTTCTTTATCACACTGACATTCAGATTTTTTTTCCAACTATTGAAACAATCTTATCTGCTGTAAACTGAACTAATCCTTTCTCATCAGCCAAAAAGAACAATTCCTTTAATAACCTTTTATATACTGTAGGCGACTCATACTTCCTCTCTTCTGCCATTGTTTTCTAAATTAAGTAACATGCGTCACACACTGCACTTTCTAACTGCCTTCTCCTCTTGCCACTCTTCTACACACCTCCGTATCTTTAAGCTTTGTGTCCAAAACTGGACACTGCATACAGCAGAGACATCATGGGGCTCCGTGCAACCTGATCTACTTGCAGATGTCCCTGCTCATTGCAGGAGGGTTGGACTAGATGACATTAAAAGGTCCCTTCCAGCCCAAACCATTCTATGATCAGCTGCAAGGGATAAAGAATAGCAGTTAACTCTCAAACCACCTTCCAGCTGAACCTCTAATCAACTTCTTGTTCAGATTCAACTTCTCTGTAATTAATTATAAAATGAGATTTAATTGCAAAGTTGTCATATGCTTCCCTCTCCCACAGTCTGTCAGTAACTCCTCACTCTTCTTACTTGATATATGCTTGGGCTTTTTTCTTAAGCAGCATTTCTGTTTTCATTGACAGAGTAAACCACACACAAATTGAAAGAGATGATCAAACTCCTGATTTGAGCAGCAGAGCTTTTATTGCTAATGATGAGAGAACTGAAAGCAGATCAAGTTTACAGAGTCCAGACTGCTTAGGGCTGGGAAATCAGTTGGGAAAAAAAACAGACTACCCTAACAATGAGGCACACTTGATATAAATCAGACACTAATAAAAAACCACTACAATGCTGTTTGTTTTCAATGAAAAGACACATGTTCAGCCCTCAGGAAAAAGCTTTCTGCACTAACAAGAGAGAAGTTATCTGTGATGGAGCTAAGAGTAGCAAACAAGGGAGATGCCAACACAGCTTAGAAAGCTGTATGAAGTAGCTAAGTCTCACGGGAACTGGACACCATTCAAAAAACATTTTATGTGATGTTACAAGCCATCCTAATCTAAAAACACTTAAATTTTTTTATTTTATTTTTTTTTTTTTTTTTTTAACCTATCCTCTTGGTGTATTACATTGTGTTTCTACCACTGCTGCTAACCTGTCATCTGCTATTAATGTGAACTTCTGTTACCGGTATGCATCTATTTAGATGCTAATAAACCTAAAATCTCTTGCACTCTCTTTGTTAAACTGTTTTATTAGTGCCATACATCATAAATGCACTGCAAACCTTTGGAGTGACACAGACATTAGCAGAGAAAGTATCAGAGTTTTTTATGCAAATCTGATGCTGGTATCTGATATTAGATTTAAAAAAGAGGCAGTTTGTCTACAGTCAGAGCAAATGGCATCAAAGAAATCCTAAATGACAAATATTAAACTGGTAAGAGGATGGATGAATCAAATGTTACTTTGCTATTTCAGGTATCATTATAGGTGAAAATCTTAGCCAAATAAAGATTTTAATTAAACTTTATTCTTTAAAAAAAAAAACATCAAAATATCTCTGTCATGCTTCGGCCCCACGCTGCCCTTTGCATTTCTCTTTGCATAATAAAAAATTCAGACCTTAGAGTCACCTACAAAAGGCTGGGCTGAACCATATAGCCCTAGATTGTTTCTTCAGTTTGGAGATTCACTCACACTATTACACATTTTGCAAGAACTCGTAATAGGCACTCAGTTGTAAAACTGCAAGAATATCAATTTGGAAAGACAAAACAAAGTTTTAAACATTCCTATGGCAGGAAGAAGCAGACTTTTCTTGCACTATAATCTGTCGTACCATGGAAGTGTCATAAACAGTCCTTGAGACCTAACAGACGTTTGGGACTTTATTCAATCTTTCAAAGTGAAAAAAAATGGCTACGCTGCAGTCACTTATGCTTCTTACGCTATAACCAAGAGAAATAAATTTCATTTATTTTCAAACTTACACTAATTTATTACAATCTTCATGTAAATGATAGTCAGGGAAGGAAACTAGAAGATTTAATCATTTTTGGTAAACAGTGAAGAAAATGATCATTCTACAACAAGGGTAATAAATCCTTTCTGAAAGTAAACTCCAGAGGTGCAAAACCAAAACTGCGCGTAGCACGTAAACATATCTGCAGCTCAAAACACCACACACAAACCTCAAAAAGAAAAAAAACAAACAAACACACTCAAAAGGTAAACTCTGTTTGAACATTAAGGTGTTCAAAATAGCCTTTACATTGACACTTAAATAGCAATTATTAAAAATCTACTTATCGCATTCATTCTGTGAATCTCAAGCAAGAGCTACACTTATCCCCTGTACCTCTGTCATTTTAGAAGTATAAATTATCAAATACTACATACATTACATCAAAATTTCCCAAGAACGCATGTATATATGCATATATATCATTTACCTGTAGCAGCATGACAAAATAAATTCTGCATGTACTTCATTACTAAAAATCTCCTGTGACTGAAATAAGATGTCAAATACATCTCACTTTCCAAAACTTCCCAACCAATACTGAAAAACTCTGCCAGTGCAAAGGTCCATCAGTTTAGGACCCATTGTGGAATTCGTTATCTTTCATATCAAAAATATGTGAATTTTTCCCCTCTTTTCCTCTCCCTCATATGAAGCATGGTACACTTGTGCAAACCAGCAAGAACATTTTTCAGCTAGTATTGAAGTTAAATGAAGAGGAGAAAAAAAGAAAAGCACAAAAAGGTTTGATACAATTTCATGTCTGGCTCAGAGTTCAGGAGGTTGAATTTTATTTTAGAGTAAAATACAACATTGAGATGAAGACCACTAGTCTTACCATAACGTAAAAATTAGATCATATACACGAATTAAAACAGGTAGTAGAAAGAGAAATAAATATCAGCTGTATGAAAGCAGATACAAATAAAAATATTCTGCATATTAAAATAACTAATAACATAATTATCAAGTAATCTCCTAATTTGTGTGAAGTTCCTCCTTAAACAAGGAGGGGTGACACTGTGCATACAATTCCTCCACAGAAATACCAGCAGACACATTCTATACCTCTGGTGACTCCTGTACCCTTTATGGTATGTGCTGGCTGGATGTTAGTTCACAAAGAGAAGTACATAAAAAACAATGTGGTTTTAATAATATTTGTCAGTATTAAAGACTAACAACTTGGCAAGCATATTACCACTAAAGCACTAAGTGTACTTCATCATACTACTTCTTTATATAATTACAAAACTACTCACAAGGATATCATGAAGAAGCTTTTCTTTGCTTAGCAATAAGAGCCAGATACTCACAAAGAAGGGTCTTGGACCAGATCTTTAAGGTTTATCCCACTACGATCCTCGGCAAGGTTCCTGAAGCAACTGTCACTCACTAAAAAAAATAGAAATAAAATTAAAAACAAAACAAAGAAAACCAGAGTAATTAAATAAAAAGAGGTGGAAATTCAAGAACGGAACACATTGGTTTTTTATTAACTAGAAATGCTTTTCGGTGTTGGGTGTAATTTCAACGTTCACCTATGAAGTCTGGTTTTCAGTGAGGTTTCACCTAATTTAAAGACAAATCAACTCAATGCAAAGTGATAAACACAGTTATCACAGATCATGCGGGAACAATCTCTTTCAGCCGGTGTCCTTACTACCTCTGCACCTGTGGCTACAGGAAGTCTCACAAAACCCCGGGCTACTCACAGATATCCGTACACTTAATGGTACAGACTTTAATCATGTGCTGTTCTTTACCTAATCTGAAAGAGTGAGAGTTACTATGTATTTAAGTTCACAGTTGTTCATGGGTTAGCAAAGATGTTTAATATGACCAATATCCAAAACAAGCAATTAAGAGCAGAAATTCATTCAAACAGCTTATAAAGTGCATGTAAAGCAGCTAGTTACTGTAATAACTGAAATTACAACACAGTAAATTCCACAGAAGTTTTTTCTAAAAGAGTGTTAGTGTGCTTTCATTTTCTTCACAACATTAAAAAAAAAAAAGCACTATTTAACCTAAAACTCCAAGTCTGTTCACTTTGCTAATTCTCTCAGCCCATGTACCCCATTCCCACAAGTGGTCTCATTTCTCTTCAACAACACCAATTGACAACAGTCAATTTTAGAGGGGGGAAAAAAAAAAGTGGCAGCACAAATGCTTTAAAACAAACAAACCAACCAACCCAAAACATCAGCCTCAGTTCAAAGGAATCACAGTTATTTCTGACTACAGTAAACTTTTTCATGGACACAGAGGTTGTGGTATCACAAAATCAGTCTATGGATCAATTTGCCCTAACTTGCTGGGTAATCTGCCATACAGAAGAGAGCTTTTGAAGAATATTATTATTTCTCATCTTGCAATATAAAACACCGCCTCGCATTTGGGATGTGTTTAACATCATCAGCAGAAGCAAGGGTTCCTACTTCTTTCTCTCTAAATGCAAGATACTCTTTTAAATTTACATCTATAACTATTCATGTGCATCACCAGCATCAAAAAAATGCAAATCGTTCCCTAAATATGCTACTTTCACAGATTCTGATATGTACTGTGACAGACCTACCTAGCACACCATAAAAATGCAAAATGTTTCTACTAGTACCCCTCGCTGCCAACACATCTCACGAGCATGAAGCCTGTTCGTCTGCTGGGACACACAAGTACCGGGAGAAAGGCTCCCAGAAGAAAGGGCTGCCATAGCTGGTACAACAGGTACTGGCCCCAGGTCTCCCACCAAGCCTGACAGCTAATAGTATAATGACAGTAACAGCAATATTTGTGAAGTGTTGAGAACCTGCTTTGCACATCAGCACTGTAATACCTGGTTGATATCCTAAGCTTCTGTTATCTGCAGTCTCTGCAAACGCTACCTAACAGTTGCTCATCACACACGATCTGTGAAAGCCAGGCGGTCTACCACAAGAAGGCTCTTGACTTTGAGGGAATTGCCATGGATCTTCATTTTAAACAGCAGCTACTCATGCTAACAAAATCCAGAACTCCCCAATTGTTCCTCCCATGACAACTTAATCCTTGTCTCTATACTAAACTGAAAGTTACCTGTACTGGCTTCCCAGGTGCTACCTACCTTGCTTGAGAAGCTCACTTTGAGCACCTTGGGCCTTCAGAAATTTTTCGTTTCCATGCCTGGCTATGGCACTGAACCCAAGACCCTTGAATTTACAAAGTCTCTAACTCCTGAGTTAAGGGAGTAGTTCCAAGATCATCAGACTCATAAACAACCTACATTCTAGACTTTACAGGATAAAAAAAATCCCAGCTAAGTTGGTACTTGACAGTTTACATTTACCTCTTATCTAGTTTAGCAACAAAACAGTAAACAGAACATTTTACCTACTGTCTTGTCATAAATCCTACACTAGTGATGTATCAACATATCTCCTATGCCAATACTATACATCATGGACAAAAATGATGGTTGATAATTTTCTTTTCACTACTGACAAATCAAACGTTTCTTAAGCATTAAATATTTAATCTAAAAATGCTTTATTTCTTCACTGTGTTCTCCAATCTCCTCATCAAAAGTAATCACAGTTATAATTGAGCAAACTATTGTGACTGTTCTAAAACTTTTTAAAACAGAAAATGAAAAAGAACAATGTATAATTATCATTAAAACTGGTTATCATTGTCTGTATGTAACTCCTGAAGTTTATAAACCAAAATGTGTTTGAAATAAATGTTTAAAAATGAAAGCCAAGACGTGCCAGAGACTGTCTTTGTTTTACTTGTCTCAACATAGCTCTAATATTATAATGCCCTTTTTATGAACAAAGTCAAAATCTGCAAACCTTCCTTCTAGTTAGCAGAGCTGGGCAATACAAGCTTTTGCTAAAAAGACTAACTCAACACCAGTCAAACATCTACAGACTTTGAAAAAGGCCTTAACTTAGTCTTCCTTTTTTTTTTTTATTTGATTGTAGGAGAGTCAGAACACTGGGAAGCTGCAAATTTGCAAGCAAGCCTCTTCTTAGGTTACTGTTCTAGCCAGATTCAGAAAACATAGACGCCTTGGATAAATGTGGAAAATTTCAAACCCATTTTTAACAACCAAGAACTCCAACAGTTTAGTTATTTTCACTAAAACCTAATTTCTGAAAACTAACATTTGACTGTAACTGCCAATTAAATTACTAGCATTGATAGCAACAGGAGAGCTTCCAGTAGAGTAAATAATTCAGTGGAATGGGCTGGAATAAGATCTCTTAGAGGAAGACTTCACCACACTTTACTGACCCGCATACAAACACAGCCACACTCCCTCACATCCATGCAAACTCCTGCCCAGGGAAGAGAACAAATCAAGTAGGCACTATATTTCTCACTGCTTAGAAAACCATAAACTGCATATATTTTTTAAAAATTGTATACTCTGATTAAAACATAAGCTATTTATTCTGAACAGGACATAGGGTGAAACTGTTTGATGGCATGGCAGAAAGACCAGGATGATCAATGGTGCTTTAAGATTTGAGGGAAGAAAAGGCAGAAGAAAACTTTGTGTCACTGCCATAAATTGTGCTACACACACAAAGGCCAAGCCTAACCTCATGTCTTTATAGTACAACCAAGGGAGAATTTTGCACAGGCCATCTCTATGAACAAAAGCCCCATGCAGGATTTTACTGTTGCTTCAGAATTTTTTAAATTTTTTTTTTTTTAACTCCTCCCCCCCCATAACTTTATAAAGGCTAGTATTTTAAGCAGTGTTGAGTGCATGGTTTATGGAGAGATACAGAATTGTTAGCCACTCCCCTCCACATATACACCAAGTGGCTGAGCCTCTGATCTATATAGACAAAAATAAAAGATCCCTAAAATGCACTTGCTCACCGGGGTATTGCGCATACAATGACAGTCTATAAGGTACTAGAAATGTTTTTTAAGAAATTAAATACTGGCACAAATGTCACAGGCCTACACTGTACCAAATACCACCACGGAAAGACATAGTCTGCAAAACATCACAGGAAGGAGAAATGCCTGAATATCCATTAAACAGTTTTGACTTCCAAGTGAACTGTTACATGTATCAAAAGTGAAGAAGTTTTAGCAACAGCTCCAATTCTCCCAATATTCATCCTGCTTTCAGCTCCTGGTTTCTCTTACTGATGTTCTGTTTCTGACCCCTGTCTAGTCTTGTGTCTAGGAGGTAACATAGATGGGAAGTCAATAAGGGAATACAGTTCTCACCTGTCAATCACACAGCACACAAAATTCCGCATGAAAAGGTTACAAACAGTGTCCATACTCTAATGTGCAAACACCCAGATCACAGCAGTTGTGAAGCTTTCCCACTTGGCATTTGTGAACCTCTACACCTGTCCATATGATTTTGTTTCCTTTGCTTTCTGCACAAGAGTTTTAAATGAGACCATATTGAAGGAAAATAGATTATTAGCCTGTTGATTTCCAAAATGAGAAGTAGTTCTTCAACTCTGAAGGTAAACTAGTATTTTCTTCAAGCAGTGGCAGGATATAATCTGTTGTGAAATTTATCCTTCTATTTTTTTTTTCTAATGTCCTATAACAATGTAGCCCTTTAAAACTTAGTCTCTTATCCCACACAATGTGGGATTAAACCAAATTAAACAAAAGCCCATTAAACAAAAGCCCTTTTTAGATCAAAGCACTTCTACAGCTGTTAATGGCTGTTTTCATAACATATGCTTTAAAACAATGGAATCATTACCCTCAATAAACGATGGGCTAACTGTAGTTTGGCAAAGAAAATTAATAATAATATTTACCTCCCCAATACCAAAATATGCAATTCCAGAAAACTGAAAACTACTATTACCTGCCAGATTTCCTCTCTGTTCTCAGAATTCAGAACTGCTTTTAGATTAGTTGTGGTTATGTACTGAACAAAACCATCTTGACAACAAAATCGCTATATCAGGAAGACAGTTATTGATAATTGTGATGCACTATTAGTTTAAAAATACATGGACTACTACAACATTGAACATGCACTGAACAAGAAGATACCCATTTTGTACATTTTTGTCTTTTAGTGATAACATCTCCTAAATTCCTTTTTTTTTTTCCCCCTCAGGATTTAATCTGTCTGTAGTATTTTTTTACTATTGTGGACTTTCCTTATCCCTCTTTTTATAGGATCATTTATGTGTTTTGATTTTTATACCAGATTCATTCAGCAGCAGATAAATACAAATGATATTTAATACATGTGGGACGTTCTGGAAAGTACTGGTCTGGCACAGCGTTGTATTCTAGTCTGGTTGTGCTTGCAGCAAAGCCTTACTCAGAAGTCTCATTTCAGATTCAGGTGGTTCTGTTCCATGTACTGCATGCAAATGTAGCAGGATTCAAGTATTTTGTTTCCATAGGCCCAACCTTACACACACTGCAGCAAGCACCCACTTTTCCCTATTGTAATTGTACGCACTGTTGACTTCAAGACATCACAAACACTGCTAAGAATAAATCAGGTTTTACAATATAAGAAGGTAACAATTTTTTCTCAGACCTCAAAAACATCTCTCTTTAAAAGCCTGTTCTCCTGCAGACACAGAATTATCCTATAGGCATACTTTAAAGAAAGCACAGGAATGTATAGTACCAGAAAGTAAAGATCGATTCTCTTACTATTCAAATGGTTTTAAGGTATTTTGCAGGTCCCATGAACAGTAACACTGGAGATAAATATCCTGCTTTTTTCCCTGCCGCTGCTGTATTTTTCAAGTGACTACATGTCAACCAGAAAACATACATAAAACAGATGGCATATTACAGAAATTTTGTAGCACCTTCACCAGATCTGTTACAGAAGACAGCAGATTAATTATAAGAGCACTTACACTATTTGCATCTCTGCACACAAATCTGTGACGTATTTACAGAATAAACAAAACTACTAGACTGCATGCAAATTGCAAATGTTTATAACTGCTAAGAAAATACCTTCTCTGTGAGTAGCAGAAATAATGCAGGATGGTTTCCTAAGAGCTTGTGACCTAAATGCTATTCATTCTCACCATAATAAATCCAGATTCCCTTTGATACCAACACAAGGAAGAGAGCTAAAGCTAATACAAAGCCATGAATGTGACAGCCCCAGTCAATACCAACCTGCCTCCTCAGTGGGGGTAATAATCTGGTCTCTGCTTTGTCTGGCTGCTAATTTTCACTTAATTTGTAGATAACTCTACCCTTAATTTTTGTTGTTGTTGTTACATTGCAGTTACTTTTCTGTTAACCTATTACCACTTCTTTCATACATGGGTTAAACAGGTTTAAAATGGCGGACCTGAAGGACCATTGGAAAGACTCAAGGATGACACTGTCTCTCTTTTGATCATGTAAGCCTTGTCTTCCCGTAGTAGATAATCTAAAAAACATTTTTCAAAATTGCAAGGCATCAATGAACACCAAGTTTCCTTCCCTTTTCACTTCCATTTTAAACATTATCCTGCTAAAAATGGACATAAGAGAAAGAAATAACGAAACATCAACACTGAGTTTTAATCCACAACTATTTAGCAATAAAAGTAGTTGCAGCACCTTAGCATAATTACTAACAGGTTGTGCAGTATCTGGGCAAACCTGTCACAGTGGAAAACATTTTTTAAATCGAGTTAAAGCACAGCAGTATTTACAGCACACAAACAGCACTCAAAAGATTTGCTTATCTGTGAGCAGGGTCAGCCAACAGAAAACATACCACTCCCTCCACAGGTTCACATATTCTCACCTGAGAGCTGTGCACAAAAAGGTAACAAATGGAACACTGAAAGAGCTAGAAGAGCCACATGAAGAAAGGAGTCTCTCTTTTTCATGGATTGTATTTTTCCCATGTATAAACTCATTAAATTAGTGGAAAATAAGATGAACATGTACAAAACATTGCGCTGCTGCAATTATGATGTACAGGATATCCAGTATCTGAGATGCTTAATACCTTTCATAAGTCCAGATGCAAATAATTTTTTAACACCGTGAGAACAAAGAACTGCACTGCAAAAATAAGTAGGGCCTTTTTAAGTCAGTGTCATATCCTTTCCATTTACATAACATTTAATTTCTACTGTCAAAGAAGGTATCATGAACAGCAACAGTTCCAGGACAGTGAAAGTAACTAAGAAGGTCCTGATCCCATCACTGTTTGGAAGGAGTTACAAAATGTACCCAGAGGTGGGAATTTTTATTGTAAGAAGTAATGTGAAAATCTGATAGAAAAAACAACGGAAGACAAAGGCTGCTTCTGCAAGCTAAGTGACGAAGCCTGGAGATCAAAGAAAGCATGTTGATGAGATTAATCTGTTTAAAATAAAGAGCAAACCGGTAACTTCAACTTAATAAAATCTATTTTCATTGGGCATTCAGAGCTAGTCACAAACTATTAGAGTAGCTGTAGTTCCAATTCATGTATTGCAATTTACTCCCAAATACTAAATTCTCAGCAGACAACAACAAAGACATTTTATTCTGATTATTTCAATTCACCAAAATGCCGTAATTAGCCTCTTTCTTACCCACCCAGCAAGCGCGTTCTTGTGCTTTCTGTACCACATCAGTAACCACCAGTCCAACGCATTTGTCCCTATTTTCTCTGACCAGGTAAAGGTTGACACAGTAAACAAGCTATTAACCACAACTTCAGTGACAAGTCTGCAGTGATTAGTTTGACATCTGCCCCTCATACCTGATTAATGTTTCTCCATCTGCTTTGTTCTTCAATTTTTGTAATATACTAAAATATAGGGAAATTCTAAGGTTTGTTTTTTCTTAAGACAACAAAATTTGACATCCACTTTGAAGAATGCCCCACACCAAGCTCTTCAAACTGTGCTTCGCTGGATCTCAGAGCAGAGCAAGTCTTCTCTTCCTTTCCTTTCAGATGAAGTGCTCCAAGGAGCTAGAATGGTATCGTCAAAGACTGACAAAGAAGCACTACTATAAAAAAGGAACTAATCCACTGGGAAAAAAGGAACTCATCTATTGGGAAAAAAGGAGAAGAGAAATATTTGGGTGGCCTAGTGCAAAACAGGGTGATCATGAACGAAAAATATAAAGTAAACGTGAATCTATGATTTTTTTCCAGAAAACACAGGGAAGTAGTATTGCCACCTGTAAGCCAGATGCAAAGGAGGGCTATTGCCATGATAAAGAAAAGTAAGACATCTCAGAAGAGGTGAAAAGAGCTTTCTTGATTAGCTTAGCAAAAAGAAAGCATTAGATGTTTGCTGCTGGTGTGTTTAGATAAATACACTGGCAAAACAAACTTCAGAGGGAGAAGAGATAAAGAATAGTGTTGCACAAGAAAAGTAACTGTGAGAAAATCATAAGAAATAGCAAATTTTCCAAGAGCTGGAGGGGTGAAACCTCACAAATAATCTTTCTGTAAGAACAGCGAGGGCAAGGAAAGTGCACAGGCTGGTTCTCAACAGACTTAAGAATAGATTAAATGACACAGAAATTGCTCTTGAACACAGGAGGCTCTCTGTGCCACAGTTGCAAATGCTGTAAAATTTATGTTAGAGCTTCCCTGAAGGCTATGAACTTTTAAACTCCCCCAAGGTTTCTCACATTTTCTAACAGGAATTAAATGAGCCATTTTTTCTGTGTATCCATTAGTCTAGTAGGTTATGCCTACTTCAAATGATTTAACATTTAAATTTTACAATATTTGTGTGGCCTTAGGCTATAAATTCTGTACTGAGTTTTAACTTAATATTCTAACAAGCCTGAGTTCCAACTCAATCACACTGTCAGTGTGATCACTGCAGTCATCAGGTGAACTTGAGAAGAAAAATATCAAGCCATTAAAAAGACATTCAAATCTTTGGAGATAGAGCATTATCAATACTTCTAATTGTTTGTATCCAATAAAGAACTTAAATTCCTTAAAGCTATGAATACTAAATGCTTGATGGAATGTTTCCTTTGGACTCTTGTTACTTTTCATTGGAAATAAATGTGTGGTTTGAGGCGGTTTTTTCTTCCTCCAACAAGTATTTCCAATTGGAAGTTTTTGTTGCATCTCCTTCCACTGTAAAACCATAAAAAATTCTAGGATGGAAAGGAAAAAAGACTGGAAGGCAAGCACTTCTAAACGAAGATAGGAGAGGAGTTAAAACAATAACAATACTTTTTTAAAAACTAAGTACTTTTGAAGAGTAATACTTCCTATTAGAATTCGCTGAAATTATTAGTTCTGTCACAGGTTAAAACAGCTGTATTTACAAGCAGATGCGGAGAAACGTTCCTTTAAAAGGAAAGAGGTCTTGATTTTCAGTTTTACTTATTTCTTTAGGTGACACCTGAAAATTTTTTCCATTACTCTAAAAAAAATAGCCTTATCCCTAATCTTAGTTTTCTTGTATTTTATTTAGATCAGGAAAACAGCGTGTTTAGTTTCTTAGCTAACAACATCTGAGACAATTCCCTGCATCATATACAGGCCCACTTTAACAGCTTACATAGATTCTTGGTTGTTTCAGTCACAATAGTCACAAATCAGTATCAGCCAGATGCACTTTCAAAAAGCATTCCTATGCTAGACACAAACACACATTTCACATCTTATCTGCCAGCTTAAGAAACACAAGCATCACAGGAAAAACTACACTGCTTTCCTAACGACACATTCTATCTATAAACACTGTGTTTCTTAAGTAAGCCCAGTGACCTCTCCATTTCTGCTGACTCCAAACCACAAATGTCTTACTATGGACCTGAGAGCCCACCTTTGCATGACAGGATTTATGAAATCACACTTCACATCACGGCAAGCAGTAATGCCTCCCTTTGCATTGCTGCACAGCCAGATGCATATGGACCTGCTGATACTCAGATAACCCTCCAGGCCCAACCCACGGGTGCCAGGACCTCAGTGTCCTGTCTTGCCTCCATGCATGCCTCACACGGCCCCAGACACCAGGAATCAGGTAATTTGTCATCCTCAAGGAACTTGAGGTATCTTCTGCACAGTTCAACATAGTTTGTCAAATCTTTTTAAAAGAAACCGACTCAAAAACATATTAAAAATGGACAGAAAAAAAAAAAAAGCTACTTTGTTTGGTGTTATTCAGGTCACTGTCCAGCACTCGAAGTACCTAAATCTTTATCCTAGCAGAATGAGACAACTCCAGACTTGAGGATTCCCCTAGTCATTGTATCTACGGTTTGAGAAGATACCTTCCCTGAATCCTGACCTACAACCATGCACTACAGGACTTCAAAGAAAGGACAGTATCAATTTTAAAATTACAGGAACGGGCAAGGGAAACACAAAGAAAAGGCATGGAGCTGGAGGAGATACAAGATCAGACCACAAAGCCAGATATCTTACTGATTATTTTGGGTTCATCTTCTGCGTTCAGGTGAAAGCAAATAAAGCTCACCTTCACTAGTGGCCCAGGGGAGTGTCACAAGCTGAGATTAAAAGAAATGAGGAGAAAGCAGAGCTGACAATACTAAATGTGTTAATGAGCTAGTAACACTGCAGAAAGCCCAATGACAGCCAAGTGCAACTCCAGCCTGAATGACAAGTGTTAATTCACATGCAGCTATTAAGATTTCAAAGCCCAAAGGTGAAAGCATAGCAAAATAATACCAGTTAGCACTTAAGACAAGACATACACACGTACTGCTGGCAAACAACTCCTCTATAGGCAAGGACTTGAATAAAAAGACATTCCCACCTTTATTTTCTAGTCAAAATGAGCATGTGGGCCCAGTCTGGTGTACCTGCCCCTTTTGGTTTGCATTTCTAACCAACCACCTGGGGCAGAAGAGTCTCCTGTCAGCAATTACACCATAACAATTTACTCAGAACATCTCTATATGCAAAGCTCTGAACTGAGGGCCTGCAAGTACCACACTGAGCTACAAAAACCATTACTTTTCTTCTGGTAGCAGAGATGAGGAAAGAGGTTGAGATTAAAATTCAATCGTAGCTATTTACTTTATTGGATACAAGGATGCCCACTCATGCAAAGCAATCTTTAAACTATTCTCTTTAATCATTAGAAGATTAAATTTTTAAACAAATCTGTATAATTGAATAATGTAAAATGAGGATGAGTTAAAAATAAAATTTAATAAAAATAGTCACATATTTAGTGTAAATAGATTACCATCTAAACAGTATTTAACCTATTTTACATTAACTACTTTTCCCCAAATTTAGTCTTTAGGAAATAAATCATATCTATGTGGTTAAAAATTTCAATTCACTAACCGTGAATTCTTGATAGTTTATGGCAAAATTCTTTATCGAAATGGGAAAACAGTATTATTAAAAGTGTCTGCAATGAACCTTAAAAACAGGACAATTCCTATGTCCAAAATATAACTATTTTCTTGAGGTATCTTTCTTGTACTAGTACTCAAGCCTCCTTAAAACAAGTGGTAGTACAATTTCTGTTTCAAAATAGAAACATTTTAAGGAGTAATTTTCAACTCTCAGTAGAAAACACAAAAACAATAGAAGTGCCCAAGAAAAAGTGCATTAAGGTAAATCATACAGCTTGTTGAAAAAAGCAACTACCACCATACAGTTTTCTTTTTACAATCAACTTTCCACTATCAAAAATAGAAGAATACCTTAGATTATGGAGGGAAAAATGTCCACAGACAGTTATTACTGAGCATGCAGTGTAATACACCAAGCGACACAGCCTGGTTGGGTTCACTGGGTTCAACCCAGGCTATCTCACACACTTTCTGATAGGTCTTACTTGTCCAGATGCAGCACTGCATGTGGATTTATCTAATTCGTAAGAATTCTGTTTGAATGGATGAGCCCTGCTAAATCTAGACCACAAGGCAGAGACACCGTATTAAGCATCACCAGCGCCAGCCTGGATACAGCAGGACTAGCTCCGAGGCACACATTAAATCCTTATCAACCTTCACTGACTTTATACATTTTAATGCCACTATATAAGCTCAGGCCAGGAAACACCAAGACAGATAACACCTAAGCTAAGTTTACATGGTGCCAGCTCAACCATGGCAGGGTTTATTATTGCAGATGTGCAGTGGCGTAATGGCATGTAAAGGACCCTCAAACTCATGGAAGAAATACAGTCACATTCATACAAAGCTGATCTTGTCACACCGTTTGAGATTTTTGCTGGCTTCCCAAGTCTCTGCAATTATCACAAGTGGTGGGAAGTTGTGTTTCTTCATGATGACCTGGAAACACACCACAGTTCCACTTAGGTGCCGCCAGAGGAGAGGATATCTCACCAGAAAGTCCGTATTTTATGAAACGAAGAACTCTAAAAGAAACAAAGGTTTATGCCTTACCTCCAATCTCCAACTCAAAGAAAATGAAAGATTTTTAACTTTTTGCCAATCTTTGGTTTATTCTAACATTACATATATAAACTGTGCCCATACAGCTCTGGAGCTGACCATATTTCAGTGAACTGGTTCCTAGAACTGACATTGACTCCTTCATCCCATTATTCACTTCAACATTTCTGTTCCTAATGGTTATAAACAAACATTTGAAAATGTGAGCCAATGTGTCTTGTAATTTCATCCAACTGGGAGGATCTTGAAAAGCTTTACATAGTTGGAACTGAGCCAATTATCTCAGTGAGCTGTGAAAAAAAAATGAAAATCAGTTAAAAAGCCAAGTGTTTATAGCCTTACCAGCCATCACTCACTCATTCAATTAATTATTAAAATTACAATCTCAAATGATTCCAGAGTAGTAGAAGTCATGCTTCATATACCACTTGAAACATATGCTCCACCAAGTCTGGCATACAGAAAATAATAATATAGAGACTAAAAATATGCTGAGAAATTGTAACAGGAGTAAGCTTTAAAATTGTGTACCTTTGTTTATGTTCACTTACTGATCTGCAACATTCAAGACTTTCTGGTATCTTTCAGATACTTTAAAACACCAATTTTAAATGACAGATCATGAATTGCATATAAAATATTTCATTAGTTTAAAATTGGCTTAATTACACAGAATCACTCTGGTTGGAAAAGACCTTTAAGATCACCAAGTCCAACCACTAACCTAACTCTACCGTGTCCTACTGAGCCCTGTCCCCCGGCCCCACATCTTCGTGTCCTTTAAATGTCACCAGGGATAGTGACTCAACCACATCCCTGGATAGCCTGATCCTGTGCTTTTCAACCCTTACACCACATGTCTGAGGGTGTTGTCCAAATACTTTTTCAATATTGTCAAGTTTGGTGCCATTACTGCTTCTCTGTGGAGCCTGCTCCAGTGCTCCACCACCTTCCATGCATTTAAGCATGTTCCCCCCTAACTTTCTATCTGCGCTGTATTCTTTTTGAGCTACTGTATTGTAGCCATGCTCAAAACTTAATTCCTTGTTAGTCATAATGAAATTAGAATTACAGACGCAGTAAGTAGCCTAGATTATTTCTCCTGTTTGTTTTAGCTATTAAATATGACTTTTGTCATAATCATGTTGCTCGTTTACCTAATTCACTTTGTCTTTCAGGAACTCAGTCATTTCCATTCCTAAGCACATCTGCAATGTACACATGTTGTCACTTTTCTGCTGTCCCTGTTTGTGTAACGTGAATAAATACAATTTTTTTCTTCCCTCTGAACAGAAAAAATTACATCCTTTGGAGATAATCTTGTCACACGGATATTTGACTGCTTACTCTTAACTATCAGTTCCCTCTCTTGGCCAGTTCCAAATCTTTAACAATATTTAACTCTAAGCCTACAGCAAGCAACACAATGGGAGAAGTCTTTAAGACCTATACAGCCTGTCATCCCTCATATGTTTGCTTATACAGGCAATGAATCCAATCAATCAATCAGCTGTCAGGACCATACCAAGACATTCTGGCATCTGCAGGAGAATGACAGCCCATATGAATGCTTTCTCCTCTCCGTTTAAATTTCTTGCAGCTCAAAAGAAACCCAGCAGTCGCCACATTCGTAGCTTGGCAACGTAGAGCACCCTGCCAAGGGTTCCCCCTCACTAGCTTCTGCTCTATGCGCCCAGCCAAGGCAACAGTCCTGGAAATGAGACAAGCAGAGCAGCAGAAGAATATTGAGAGATTCCCGTTGATGAGGCTCACAGAGACAGTATTCCCTGGCAATCACAGCCCCCTCCTGCCTGACTCACCGGGCTTGGTGTCTGTTTGCTGGCACACTGTGGCACTTGGCATTACAGGCTCTGACACAGTCTCATGCTGTGTGTGTGTGTGTGAGAGACTGTCGCAGGTAGGAAGGCTAAACAGGTTATGATCCATAATCTGCACTCATTTTTTTGTCACTCTTACAGCCCTTATCAATAATAACATGTTCTTGTGGCCCTCCTGAAACTCCAAGTCATACGTGTATTCTGGTTTTCCTTATCTGCTCTCTGTCCTCCCTGCTTATCAACAAGGAGGAGGATGAGGAGCAGAATGATAGGGTTATTATTATTTTTATTTACTGCACCATTAGTGATCTCATGCTTCACAACTGGCCAACAAAAATAGATTGCAAGTGGTACATGCCACTGACGCCTCTTCTCTCATTACAGAATGACTTTTGTTCTTACTGAAGCCTTTGAGCTGTGGTGTTTTAAACCAGCTATTTGAAGATTATAAAAATGGGAATGGATACCAGTGCTATTTTAACTGGGGAAGAAGGAAACACTTCTCTTTTTTTCTTTTCTTTTTTTACAGTGTATTCTGACATCTGCAATACATTAATAAACACCTTTTTCACTGGTCTGTTTAGTGGATGGGAAACTGAATGCATCATACAATACATCCTAGTTCATTCTGGAATTTGCTTTAGTCACATACTGGAAAACGTTGCCCAGCAAGGTTTTGGACTCTCCATCTTTGGGGATGTTCAAGACCCTGCAGGTCTCCCTGAATAAGCTGATTTTACCAGACTTGCTTTGTGCCTGGGACTGGCCTAGTTGGCCTTCAAATTGTGATTCTATAAAAGGCTTCTGTTTCATATTTTAAAAATTTTACTGGCTGTGATTTTAATGTAAAAACCTGGCTTTTAAAATAGAGGAAAGGTGGCCATTAACATTAGATGCCATTAACACCAGAAGTCTCTAGTTACATTTTGGAAGAGAAGCAGCAAGCTGAAGACTTGTATGAATGTCCCATTTAAAGGATTTGTAAGACCTGCTTGCATTTAGAACCACCAGCAGAAGCACTGCCTTCTTTTGGGGTTGCTGTTTTCAGGCAACCACCACATTTCATAGCACTGTAGTGTCACAAACTAAGCAGGGAGGCCTACAGAATGAAAATATGGAAATATCACCAGATGTTAAAACAGGTGAATGCTCAACTGCCACATAAATTAAGATTCTATAAATAGAAGTGCTTTCATTAGAATACATAAGAAAACATCCTTAATGTACTTTGCTGCAACAGGATGCTATACAATTATTTTCTGAAGCATCTTAATTACTAAATCTATTTAAAATCACTACTGATCAAAAACTCTTGTATAGAGAGACAGAAAATTCAGCATTGGTAAGAATTCTCTAGTACCTGGATTGCTCACTATTGGAAGGACTTTCAAACACCAAGATATTTTCATTTTGCAGAATTTTCTACTGAAAAAGTAATTTGGGGTCTTGATATGAGTGACATCTTCTCTGGAACCTACTTGTTTATTATGCAAGCCTTTTTTTTTTTTTCTTTTTGCCCTATTTTGTATAGTCTACTACATTTTCTTCCTCACAAATTTAAGCGTTTCAAAGACATCTATGGAGAGAAATGAAACTGGTTTATAATAATTTAATTTGCAGCTTCTCATTTCCCATTACCACTGGCTTGGAGTCTCCCTGTTCAGTTTTCTGTCCCGCCCTTGTGGCAGGAGCAGCAGTCAACCATCAGCACAGGGAGGGCAAAGCC
>VZZY01001287.1:0-15563 GCA_013400335.1 Eurystomus gularis
ATATATTCTGCAGTCAAAGGCATGCATCTAAAAAAAACCCATGATATTTGAATATTTCAACTCAGGTCTTGATAAAGTAAGACATATACAAGAAAATCAATCCCTCACTGGTCTCATTTCTATTTCATGGATTCTCCTCTGCAATCATAGAGTACTAGCTACTATGAATGGAAATATTACGTTTCTAAATTGATCTATAATACCCAGAAATGGCTAGTAATGCCTATAGATACTACATGCTCAAGAGATAAACTTTGAGGGCTGAAGTTTTTTTCAGTTTATGGTCAGTTCATTTTGCTGCTTATTACAAGATCTAAAAATCAGCCCCTTAGCAACAATAGTATCTCTTGTGAAAAAGATGCTGAAAAATTGCAGCCGTCCTCTCTCAAATTACCCTTAGCATCTTCTGAAAAGGGACTGGTACACTGCCAGGCAAGAAACATCCAGACAGTTCATTTTGAGAAACAAAGGTAATAAAAGTTTTGAACAAATTCATACAAAGGCAATGACACTGAAATAAGGTCATAAGTCATCCTAGCTAAGCTTTCCTTCTAAAACAGAGATAAAAAGCCTGCTGGATTTACCATGCCTGCTAAATGATGACTACCTTTGAAAGAAGTCTTGAAGTCTTAGTCTTCCCTAACAGTGCTGGGATTTTATCCTGATTAAAATCTACACCTACAGGCTTTCTCCTTCACAATTTTTTTTCTTCTTATCCATAAAAGATTCATTTCCCTTTCTCAGTGAGAGGAAAGGCATGGTTTAGGTCCACCAAATCAAGCACTGGCAGATTGCACTAGCCTGGCTCCTATAAAAAAAATACTGTCACTAGGCTTTAGCATACTTAAAAAAAACAGGAAAACTAACATCACCAATTTAAAGATGAACACCAGACATTTAGAACTATACAACTTGCCAAACTACATGTAAAAGTAAGGAACTGTATGCTTTAAGCTTCATGAGGAAGACCTGAGTTCATCATCCCCTAGCTGCAAAGAGGTGGGTTCATAAGATACATTTCTATGCAGATTAGACTACCTCCAACTTTATAAAGCCCAGATGTGTACTAGTAAGAACATACTCCTTTTGTGTTGCTAGGGTATGAACTCCGGCTGTCTGACCCTTTCATATCATCTGCTGGACTCACTATCCTTTGGACTATATTTACAAGATTTATTTCCAAATCTGAGTTTTTGGACAAACGCTCAGACCTCTTGCTACAGGTTGAATAAAAAACCCAAACCCTAATCCTAAGGAACGTAGTAGGAGAAAACTCTCATTTCTTCAGCAGCAGGTTTTGCTTGTGAATAAGGCAATAGTTGACACAGTGAAAAGATAAATGGTTTATGACCCATAACTTCATAACACCTTGTAAACAATCAATTATTAAACATATTTGCAAAACAAGAAAGGCACAAAAGGGGAATGACAGCAGTGTAAAATAGTAAAACCAGCTTTCTGTACAGTTACCTAAGCCATAGCAGAAGAGAAGAATAAATTATATGTTAACAGTGTACTATTTTAAAATATGAAATAAAGAGGGAAGGTAGTGAACAGAAAAAGGAGTGCATTCCTTACAGCACAAGAAGAACACTTTCCCCATTGTCATTAAGTCTTTGATAAAGTGAGAACCATTTCAATACACGTTTGAAGTAGTTTGGTTTTGTTCTTCATTCCTTTCACTTAAGCTTACTCAAATTTGTGAGCCTAAAGTACAGGCAGAATATATATCTGACAAAGACACACTGACTTCAGACAGTTTTTCCATGGGTTCCCTGAGCTTCAGTTTTTATAAGGAAAAGGCTTAGAACAAATTTTATAATGTACACTAGTTCATAACCGAATATAACCACTTGGTGTCACTAATGCTCTATGAAAAAAGGCAGCAAGTTATTGCATTTTAAATGTATTTTCTGGTGGAATTATTTCAGCGTGCTTTGGCAATCCCTGAGCCTTCATAAAATACCCACATATTTAGGGCTGGCATGAAATTTAAACAGATGAATAAATGGGAGTACAGTCTCTCAGGAGCTCTGTGCGCTTTCCTAAGAATCAATACTACCTCTGCCTCAACTAACAGAATAGGATTCAATTCAGCAAGCAACAAAATCCTGCCACAGAATAACAATACGTGAAAGCAAGTGTTTCTATGCAATCATTCTGAGATCTGACCAATCTAATTAGTTGGTGTCAAAATAGAACAAAAAAGCCGATGTGCTTCTACGATAAAAATCAGACCCTTTGTTATCATTTTTTATCAACTGAAATACTAAAATCCAGCACTGACAAGGACATTTGTGTGCTTTGTATGTCTGTGTGGTTGATCTGTAAGTGAGGTTTAGAAGTGAGATTCTATAAATTAGGGGGGTTTTGCTACCAGCAAATTAACTTTCTTGAAGCAATGCTCTATTTTAGCCTGAATAAAGCAAATGAATTGAAAGGATTTTCTTTCATCAGGTTTAGGGAAGGGGTTTGTCAAGTTGTCAGCATTCTAATCACTTAACAAAAGATGTACAAACAATAAATCATTCAGGACAAAGTCAACCATTTATTTTTTTTCACTATAAAATTATCTATAGTTTCTGCCAGAGTAGAACAGCATTCACTATTCCATTTTCTAAGTGCAATACTTAGATCTTTTGATACTGTGGTGGAAAGGTTAGCCCTGAAAACATCACTCTAAATCTAGAACCACTGACATGAAACCTATCCCTGCAGTTTAAGCACTTTTTCTCATTAGTAATTCTAATTTTTATTCCCATTGATATTTTAGCAGGAAAAAGTAGAGCATTACCCATTGCCTTGATTCTTGAAAATTAATTATTATTCAAAAAGAATAGATTTTCTGCTTTTTTGACAATCTTGCTAGAATACAATAAGTGTGAGGAATACAAAAAGGTTACATTAATAACAGTACACCTCTGTATAAAGTCTTCTACAATCACCAGTGGTTCCATTTCTTTCATATATCATTCCAAACTCATCACGTCCTACTTAATAAAACTGAACTTTCCCTTAGTGAAAATTGTATCCTGACAAACCAAAGACAGGATGTTTATTTCCCTTTCCTCTACTATTCTGTGATTTCATTTTAACATCAGATATCCAACATGCAACTCTATAGGGTCATATATAGACAGTAAGTATGCAATATATATGTACATAATATATGTATGTTACTACTTCCCTTTTGCTGGTGCTATGCAACTTTAATATTCAGCAGATTATCACTCCCCCGAAGAAGCCTGGCAAGATGATATGAACAGAAACAGTCTGGTCCAAATAAAGCATATACAAGCTAGCAAAGTCAGCTTGCAATTTTTATCCTTATTTTTCATTAGGTATTAAAATATGTATTATGTTTTTATTACAAGAAACATACACATATGTATGCATAAAGAAAATGAAATTATGTAAGCAGATACAGGTCAGTTAAAAGACAAAACAGTGCTGATGTACATTAACTAAGGTCCAAAGTATTTGGCACAGGCTCTTTCCAAATACTCTTTTCTTGATTATAGTATCAAAAAAGATAATGAGATAGAAATATTACTTCATAACAAAATTCTCTGGTGTCTATCAATACCACAACAGCAAAAACCACGTGTCTGGAAAAAAAAAAAACAGAGCTAAAAGCCTGACTTGAACTAACAGAGAAAGCTGAAGTTTTGTCCCTCTCTTGAGACTAAGGAAGGTAGAATTCTTCCATAATCACTTCTTGACACAGGAAGCCCTAGTCCTAAATAGGTGATTCTGACCATGTAAATTGCAATAGCCTTTGATATTTCATGGTTTTCATACTCTCAGTTTTACAGCTGAGAAAGAAGTTGGTTTGCAACTGTCTATGTCCCTAGAGATATTTTCTTTACCTTATAAAAGCTTATAAAAAGTCTGAAAGGCTTCTATTGTGTCTCTCTAGACATGCATTCTGCCAGTACATGTCCTTCCTGGAAAATAATGTGTTACACGATGTTGCCTCTGAGGAAGCTTGGCAATTTTTCCAAAGCAGTTACCAGAGTATTCCTCGGGAAAATAACTCTGATTTCTTATGCAATATTGCTGCTTACTAATTACTAGCAAGGAGTGACAGATCTGAACCTTGGGACATTAAACTAGAAACTGAGTAGCAAGTGTTTGAGAACAGCATAAGGGAGAACAAACCTATACAAAGGTATATGGTTTTTGCTAGCATAGATCATTGGAATATCACCTTGCAGACCTTGTTCCAGCTTTCCCCCACCCCTTCTTTTTGATTCTTGTACTAGATATCCCATTCCTGGGCTAACCTTCCTCCTGCTTGTTCCAAAACAAGGAGGAAAACGAAAACAGCAACTCATTTCCCCTTTGATCAGTTACCATAAACACAAGGTAAGGGAAAATTTAGTGATTAATTTTGGTGTTTTTCAGATTTTTGAAATAAATTTAAGGTCTGCTGAACCCTGAGATGGAACTACAAGCAAAAACAACTGATAATTGGATCTCACTGGGCAAAGTAACCAGGCTGAAAATTAGCATAATGAGAAATTTCCTTTATGTCCAGCATCACATCTGGTGAGACCAATGGTGGTTTCTACAAGTCACTGAACCACCGAGTCTGAAGCTTCTCAGTTGCCATGACAAACATTTTACCAAATGAATCACAGAACTTTTCACAGCTAACACCATCTGGCAGAGTTCTGAAATGCAGGTGGTTGTATTACCTTATGGATATAACCTTTTCTAAATATAGTAGCACAGATTATTTCCCTTCCCACTACATCCAGGTAACAACTGAATAAATTTGAGGCATGGACAAACAACACTCAAAACATACTTGTATGTTTTTGCTGCCTTTTCTGCAGTAAATGTTCTATCCTCCCAAACTAAAAACTGAAAAAAAATCACCCCAAACCCCAATGTATTAATCACACTGTCTGCGCTGGCTTGTCATTTTTTTTCTCCCACTCCCATCTGTTCAGTTTCTCTCAGCTGGAAACAAGAGAAAAAAAGCAGCAACATTAAACAATGTTCCCTGGAAGGTGGAGCAGCCAAGAGATGAAAGTTTAGAAATGGACCCATATTATAGATATGTTTTTTAAAATGCATTGGCAATTTATATATATTGCCTATATGTCTTTTACCATCAAAAAGATACAAACTGTATAGTCAAGTCAGCATGACCATAAAATGACTGAACAAAAGTGTGGATAACAAGACAATTTCCCTAGGCCTTTGGGCTCTATTAGTAAAATACATAAATCTTCTCACATCTTTTCCCGATTAAAAAAAAATATTAAGAGTCACTTTCAGTCTCTGCAGTTGAAATTGGAAAGGATTCCTTGTGCTTTTGCAGCATCAGTCCCAGGTTTCCCAAGTGACCCACCTTAGGTGGTGGTGGTGGGGAAATCATACTTTAGGCAGCTTAGTGTCTGATGCTCCCAACTACTGAAAAGTATTATTACTTAAAGATTTATTTGGTGGTTTTAATTCCTGCTTAGTTGGTTTGGTTTATATTTTTTCAATAAAATGATTCAGAGTTTTCTCCAGAACAGGAATTCCAGTCAGACAGCTCTATAAATTAGAGTTCTTTACTTCATTAATATAACTACACAGATGGAGAATTTACACTGCTGCTAGAGGTCTGAGCACCCAAGCATCAAATTAAGCTGTATAAACCATAATAAATTACTATATAACTAGATCGCAAAGTAGCTGATTTATATCTACTGCATTTCTTGGTCGTGACAGGACCAAATAATCCAGTCATTTGCAATGCTGAACCATCTATCCTAGACATCTCTCCTTTTAAATGTTTTATTTATTTATTTAGGACCAAGACATAATGGAAATAATTAACCTTTGTGCTGGCATTGGGCCCAGTTCAAAAACCAAATGGAGAGCACTTGGCTGCTCTTGAGCCTGCGAGCATTACTTTGGCTCTTTGATACAAAGCAGACCAAATTCAAGGTTGATCTAACCCACTACTCACAGCAACAGCTGAGGTGTACTGTGGCCCTACTGGTAAAAAGCAACTGTTTTCAAAAAAGCAACAGAAGTTCAGCCTGGATGTCTCCTGCTCCAGGGATCCCCAGAGAGGAGAGACAGAAGGTAAGAGGTAGCAACTACTGTTCTCACCACAAGCAAAGCACTGACAGATTCTTTAGCTAAGTGAAAGCTGATGACTCCAGAACAGGTTAATGAGGCACAAAGATGTGTTGGGACAGAGAAAACTGGAGCCAATGTGAACATCAGAGTATACTGCTTACAGATCCCATGTGCATATATCGGATCTCTTAGTATGGTGCAGTAATAGAGCACAGCTGGTGTCCAAACAGCTATTTATTGATGGGAAATAGTTAAAGATGCTGATTGGACCTACTCATACTTACTATTAGACATCTGGTCCTCTTAATAAAAGCTTATATTTAAGACCAGATGACCTTACCTTTACAATATAGTATCTGATACTAGTCTGAGACCTCATACAAACAGATCACCCTACAGCCTTAGTTAGGCTACACAGCCTGTTATAAAAATAAAACTGTTCTAAATAGGTTATTTGGCCAAGAATAACGGCAAACACCCATCAGTAACAAATATGGCAGCAATTGTGATTATTCTAATCGATCTGCTTAACTCTAAAACTCAAAATATAGAGTGATAACTATGACTACAAGGTCATTGTGAAATGATCCCTTTTGGGTATTTTATCAATAAGATACAAAAAATACCGTATGATCCACATAACAGACTGCTTATTCTGCTGCCTTAATTACTGGGTTTTTATATTTACTAGAATAGCAGAGAAAAAAAAATCAATGTTGATCAGATATGGAAGAAAATGCTGACATAACTAAGGTTCATTTACTTAAATTTATAACATCCACAGAAATTTCAAGATATTAAGAATACAGAGACTTTACCTGAATTCCGAGAAAATAAATACCCAGAGAAAAAACAAAAGCAAGTTTTTCCACAAGATTTAAAATATAGAAAGTGATACAGTTTTCTGCTCCTCTCAATGCATCAAACCTTTGTGAACAGATGGTAGCAGATATGTGTGATGCAGTGGCAGCATTTCCATATCACGCTGCTGGCAAATATCACCACCATTTTACTCCTCTACTATGCACACCCTGAGAACACAAACACATTGCTGACCTGTCAGAGGCGGTCAGCACATACCACTCAACTCAATGGTAATGAGTACTCGCTACTACCTTCTCCTTATATTGTACACAATGAACAGCTAGTTTTTTCGTCACTTCAACAACTACAAAAATTAATATTTTCCTCTGTTTTTCCAGGCAAAGACAGAAGACTCCTCATTTAGCCAAAAGAAACTGAAGCTGAGACAGGTCAAGAAGCCAGCTGCACGTGCATTTGGCCAGTAACACTAGAAGACCCTTTTCTGTGAGATGAGTTGTTACATGAGCAGAGGATGAAGTGAACCCTACCCATGGGCTGCTACCTCCCCAGTCTCCCTCTTACTGCCCTGCCATGTCCCTTGTGGCATCAAGGCTCTCTTTAACACCATCACTTCCTTCCTCTAATTGCGGGTAGAGATACCCATTTTTCTCCTGTGCCAAACAAGACAGAACTAATTGGCCCCTCACTGCAGCTTTTTCATCAGTGCAGGCCTAATTAAAGCTTCCCTCCTCTACACCATCAAGAATTTCCATAATATGTACAAGGGACTTCAGCATTTGATTACAATGAGTTAGAGATTTCAAGATTTTGAGGAGATGCAGGGCAGGGGTTTTTCTACATGTAGTCTTCTGGGAAGTGTATTTAGTTTATTGTCAATGTCAACAGTAACTTCCTTTTATTATTTATTATGAGTAATAAAAATCTCACAAAAGTCAGTCACTAGTTCAAAGCTATGAATTCCATAGAGATTCACAGATCAAATGTTCTCCTTAAACTTACCACTGCCTCCAAGAAACTTACATGATGCATGATTTTAGTGACTGAATACATAACAGCACTTTGCTCTTTAGACATGCTCCTTAGACGCCACTTACAGAATGTAATTTACTAATATATAGTATATATATATCTTAAATATTAATGCTCTTTATGTATTACTGCAAGAAATTTTCAAAGGCTCTTCTATAAACACAAATTATGAGCAGGTGTTAAACCAAGAAACCTCTGCTGAAGTTCAGTGAACTCAACAGAAGTTATGGCTCGCTAACTGTCCCAAGCAAAGATGAAAAAACTCTGCCTTCCTGAAAAAAGGACATCTGGAGTTCTCAGCTGCTGGGCTTTTTAGTACTTTAGAAAAAAAAAAGCCCCACAAGAAACAAACCAAACCACAGAAACAATATAAATGGAGAGGTGGGCCCAGGTGAACCTCATGAGGTTCAACAAGGCCAGGTGCAGGGTCCTTCACCTGGACTGGGTCAGCCAGCATTATCAATATAGGCTGGGAGAAGACATGATAGACAGCAGCCTGGTGGAAAAAGACTTGGGGGTACTCTGCCCTGGTGAGACCTCACCTGGAGTACTGTGTCCAGCTCTGGAGCCCCGAGCACAAGAAGGACATGGACCTGTTGGGAGCATGTCCAGAGGACAGCCATGAAAATGATCAGAGGGCTGAAGCACCTCTCCTATGAAGACAGGCTGAGAGAGTTGGGGCTGTTCAGCCTGGAAAAGAGAAGGCTCTGGGGCAACTTTATGGCAACCTTCCCATACCTGAAAGGGGCCTATAAGAGGACAGGCGAAGAACTGTTCACAAGGGTTTGTACTGACAGGACAAGGGGTAATGGTTTTGAGCTAGAAAAGGGTAGATTTAGGTTAGACATTAGGAAAAAGTTCTTTAATATGAGGGTGGTTGATAACTGGAACAGGTTGCTTAGAGAAGTGTTGGAGGCCCCATCCCTGGAGACATTCAAGGTCAGGCTTGATGGGCCTCAGAGCAACCTGACCTAGTTAGAGATGTCCCTGCTTATTGTAGGGGGGTTGGACTAGATGGCCTTTGGAGGTCCCTCCCAATCCAATACATTCTATGATTCTAAGATACCAAATTCAACTGCAAGCTTCTCATGACATGTAAAATCTTTAATATGTTTACTCTCAAAAGATCAAAGAAAACTAAAATCCCAATCTATTTTTCTAAGTCTTTAAGCTCTCCCGAGTAAACTGCCCCCCTTGTCACTTCAGCTACTAACACTTATATAGAAGTAGCATCTAGAGGTGCCATTTATCAGAAGTCATTGATTCAAACAGCATGCAAATGTATGTCAGTCCCTTTCCTAATCAGGCAGTTCACAACTGACACTGAACATAGGACTCTGCCTCCAAAATGTTGGGGTGTTTTTTTAAAAAAAATATTTTTTAGATTAATCTAAAGACTATTTATTTTCCATTTCACAGGAGATGTTGTATTTTCAACATTTTACTCTGACTGATATTGAGGGCAAGAATATTAGACTCTCATACATTCCTAGTTATTACTAAATATGTGCTCTGTTCTATATCTCCAGCTTTTTAAAAGTCAATTCAACATAAGAACCTCCCTCAAGTTTTAAAAATAAATTTCATCACTAAGAGTTGGTGAGAGATGCCTCAGAGTTATGTTACTAAGAAGGAATATTGATAACTATTTTACTTCACTTCAAATGATTCATCTGCCCTGACAGACTCACTGGAACTGCATAAAGCAAATTAAATACTTGTGGTCCCAAAATTACTCATAGTAAACACATTTGTACTGTCTAAGCCACAGCCCATACAGATATGCAGTTGGGTTAATTAGCAATGTTTCAGCTGACACGTCAACAAGTCACAAAGTTTATGCTGCAGATATAAGTACTTAAGAGTTAATGATTAGATCCTCAAAAAGTTACAAAACCAAATTAAACCCCAGAGATGGGCACACAGTACATCAATTTCACTGAACTGTGACATGTTGCACAAGGGGCAAATTCACAGCCTTATTTTACACATCTCTTCTCGTAATGTATTCCCTGTATAGCCAAGAAACTAGTAAGATGCTCCAGAGGGCAGTACAAATGACCTAGCTAGGTCCTCTACACAAGCCATTGCTCACCTGCTATTCAGAGACTCTGCTGAGCATATAAAGAACAAAAATTAGACAGTGTAGGTACTGTTTCCACTCCTCTTCCTCACCCAATGCAAATATACCTTTAGATTTAAAGATCGCATTTATTGGTTCTTAATATTGCAAACAGAAGAAAATAAGAGGCTCATAGTGACTTTCAACACCTAAATCCATAAATGAGTACACACTTTACTCACATTTGCAAGGAATGCAAAGGAAACAAAAGTAACAGCTATAATATTACAACCTTGATTGTTTTTACTTGTAACTTAAAAACCTGTACTACAGTCATTTGAAACAGATGTTACAACAGGCTTAAGGTAGTTAAGGTCTTACCAAAAGCCAGTGAGCCCTAAGAATACATTGATTTAGGATGCATTCAGGAACCTGCAGAAAATAAGTTAGGCAAAACAATACAGCATGTAACATGCAGATGCACATGCTGCATTAAAAATAGTCTACATAAGTGCCAGTAAAATTCAAGAAGTGTACCATGTAGGAAGCAATATGAAAATAACACTAGAGACAAATGATTGCCTTACCAGTTCTTATTAGAAGAGTAATAGCTATCTTATAAAGGTAGGATGTATTAGTGACAAGGCACCCTGAAGCTGAAGAAGTATACAGTGCAAGAGTTACTAAGAAAGCAACACAAACTTAAACCAATGACAAGCTTTTCAAATGTCAGCCCAAAACATTTTGGCTTAAGTTCTCCAGAAAGGCTTTTAATTCAAGTCCTCCTCAGTTTTCAATGCAGAATTGTTCCTATGGTGCTTATAAAAAGGTTGAAGATCTGGTCTGTGCCTGAAAACACTGCCATCAGATCATACCAAGAATCATCTTCTGGTATTGTCCAATTCCCGGATATGAGTCTGTGCTATAAATAACCCCATGTAACACCTTCCATTATCTCCTTGAGGATATAAATGTCTGCCTTTGCAAGACGCAGAATTGAAATCTTTCCTGCAGCACGATATGACTCAGTATGCATCCGAGGCTTATTTTGGCTGTCTTTTTTTCCCCTCAAAAGATTACCAGAGGAAATTCCCAAAACCTCTTTCATATATGCTTAGTGCCATCAGAACACTCAGTCTTATACAGAATGATTGTTCATATGTCAGGAAAGTTATTGGTGTGCAATTGACAATAAAATCTTGTCATTCTACTAAATCATAATTTAAAGTGGAAGTTAAAGAACATGTACTTAGAAATAATCACGGGTGGTCATTTGTGCCTTCATTGGAGGGATTCTATTTTCCAAATGCTTGAAAGACATACAGAAAGGCAAGATGCACAGATGATCAGAACAGCAAGAGGACAAAGTATTAATTCTTTCAGATGAAAGACAAATATTTACATTAAAACAACATTGCCACCTACCAGTGAATATTAAAATCCATAGTCAGAAAATTATTCTAAACACGTTTATTCACTAAAAGTTTAGTGAAACTTTTTTGCATTTAGCAGAGATCACACAATAAATTCAGCCAACGGAAGTAGTTAATGCTATGTCATTGAAGTCCAATGTCACGCCATAGATCCCTGCTAGGGGTAATTTATGTATTCCATCTCTGCTTTCTTAGCATCTAAATATTTAGAACTGAAAAACCAAACAACTCAATCATTTCTTAGAAAAACCCTATCCCACTCTACCGGAAAAACTCTACCAGTCTGGAACTGCCATCACAATTCAACAGACTGGCAAGCAAAGTCTTGAAGCTTCTGTTGAGAATTAAGAGACAGGACTCCTATATATGGCCTTCTCCTTAGCCATGGAAAAAGGTCAGCACCCTTGGATAAGTGCCTCAACTCCTGTGTGCTGCTTAAACAATCTGTCCTTTTCCTTACTCGACCATTTAATGGATTAGAATTTAGTCATTACTTCTTTCCTCCACAAGTACCTGACTGTGGTTTAAAAATTATTGAAAAGTTTCATTTTCACTGCAATTTCTTATGCTATTGTTTTTTTTACTTTTTTAATCTTCAAAATAGGAAGTCTGGATGATCACTCTACAGGACAGTGAACATCCAGACAGAGGGAAATGTTTAGACACCTATGCACAGCCAGAAAAGTTCAGTATTTAGATACCCCCGGAGAAGCAAGGCTATTTCCATGAACATCCACTTTCAAAAATATACAAGCAAAAATTGTGCTGTAGCAAGGTCTTTTAAGGAGTACAGAAGTGATCATCCTTCAAAGGTGATAAGGTCTTCTACAGAAATATAAAACAATCATTCACAAATTAAGATTATAGGAGCAATCTTGTTCTTTCAGTAATAACAAAGGTACAGCAAAAAAACCCCCACATTACAGTTCAGAAATGAATAGCAGAAAACAGCTGTTGTATCTTACAGAACAACATTACTTTCTCCAAGCTACGTCAAGAGCTGAATTTAAGTTCTAGAGAAAAACAGGCAAGTAGCTTTCCTTCAGGAAAAAAAAAAACAATTTATTCAAGAACTCAGTAAAGCTTTGGGACAATCACCACAGATTATGAAGACAATATTCATAGAATCATAAAAGCACTGTGTTCAGAAGCTCTGTGTTTCTTGTGGCAAGGTAAAGGCCTTCAGGAGCACATAAAGCTCAGAGTGATCTAAACACTGTGTTTCAAGTACCAAGGCTGGAGTGCAGCATTTCAGCTTGAAATAAAAGGCAGTCCAGCATAGGTATTCATCTTACATGATGCCTGATATGAGTCTCGCTTTTTTTCCCCTTAGTTGTATGCAGCATATTTCTTTTGCTTATTATAAATTATATAAATTATAAAGTACGTGCATGCATCACAGAAAAATCTTTCAAACTTTCTCCCTTCCCATCTTTTGCCAGAAGAAAAAAAAAAAATCTTTTACCTCTAACCAAAGCTAGAAAAAACAGTTCTTTTTTATATGTAATTATGGTTCCTACATCAAAATATGGTATTTTCTTCTGATTATTTTGTATAATACCACTTTCTTTTGCCAAGTTAAAATACTTCTTCCTACAGCAAATTGAACCAAGTTGTTTCTTCACAGCATCTGTGTAGTTCAGTGTCTGTTTTCTAAATTGGGACCTCTTCTCTGTTGCTTCCAAAAAGAGATGGAGGCAAAGGAAAGATGGAAGTCTCAACTTTTGAAAACCTATAGATTTACCTTTCCCTGCAGTTGGAGAAGCAGAAGTCATTTTCATACCTGATGCAGACCAGGTCTTGAGAGGTCATCTAATCCATCCTGCTAGACTAGCAAAGAGCAGAGTATCCTCAGCATTCCTAACACATTCCTAAAACTCCATCTAAAGCAGCTGCAGCTTATTAGCATGAATTAAATAGACCTTTTGGTTCTATAGAGCAGCCACTGTCCTAGGGTAATAAAACATCTTCTCCTGCAACTCCAGTTAACTTCAAGCCAAAGCAGAGAATTCCTGGGCAAACAGATTCCAGCAGAGGAACTGCAGGTACTTTTTCTTAGGGTTAAAAAGAAAGTAATTGAACAAAGCAACAAGATAGTTAGGAATGAAAGGAAAAGTGAAGAGAAGTAAGGCCCCTTAGATTTCTTTATTATTATTTTACATGTGTTTTAGTTTTTAGGTATGTATGAGAAAGAGATTGCTTCATGGTCTTGGGCATAGAAACCACTGTTACATGCACTGAAAATTACCTTAATGTGAAGTATTTAAGTCACAAATAAGGAAGAATCAATTAGGACAAATAAAACCATCTGTCACAGAAATCAGGTGAAAATAATTGTTTTCAGGAAGAATGTGAAGGCCTTACCTGCAGATACTTGCAGAATGATTCTTGCTTAAAGCTCTGTGCACAGAGCTAGCCTTGGCTATAGGTTTCCACAGCCACAAATACACTATTTTACTATTAAAGCCATGATTTGGTGTTATTGTTAAAGAGGAACTTTATCTGCTTTAGGATAACACACATTCTTTGTCCCACAGCAAAGCCTCAGTGTAATTAGAGTACCACACAAGTCTAACACTGCGAAAAGTTTCTCAACAACCCAAGCAACAAGATGGAAGCCTTTCTCCCAGTTGGCATGCCTAAGAGTTACTGGCAGTCTTACTCTGATTAGGTACCAGAAAATTGGGATGAAAACCAAAACTCTCTCTAGTCATGTCTGTTACCCAGGAAGATTGAACTGATACTGCAGGTACTCCGCTTTCACTTAAGACTGCCATCAAAACCAGATAGCTTTACTATAAGTAAAAAAGGAAAATGCTTTCCTGTAGATCGTACAGTCCTCGTATCATCCTATTTCATATAATGACTGCCTGTGCCATTTCAAAAGCCAGTTATCTTTTCAGGCATTAGACTTTGTTTCACTCAGAAAAACCAAACAAAAAAGGCACTCCACGCTCTTTTTGCCTCTAAGTCCTGTTGCATGCATTTGAAAAAAATACTTACACAAAGTAAAAATTGGCTGTAATTTAGCACATATTAAGTGGAAGCACCTTCAGTCAGAAAAGTCATGGAATAGCAAGCATCAGTGGAAGCATATGAACATTACATAGTGGTTTCATAGGTAACCAGGTCAACCAAAGATCAAAATGGTTTTTTCCCCCTCCTTCACCTCAGCTACAGATAGTTTCCTTTAAAAAGGGATTGCCTTTGGAAATCTTGGGATTAGACAAAATCTGAAGTGTTATGATGACAGTGGTTTTTTTCCATTCAAACATAACTTGGTTATAACCTCATTTACCTCTACATTCTGAGTAAACTCATTTATTCAGTAAGAGATGCACGCTTTCAAGAAATAAGGCAAGATTAATCTTGCAGTCCTGACTCAGGCAAGGCTGCCATAAACTTTAAAGGAGATTAAGCTCTGCAGCTCCAATCATTAGCACCAGTGGTACAACTGCAAGGCTATCCCATTGACCCGGTACAAGAAAATCGAGAATTTTCCTTGTATTGTAACAGAGTATGTTTTCCTCTTCAGAGTTTAGAATCCCTTCCAAGCAAATTTCAGGATCCAACATTTTTCACAGCTCTCATACAGAAAAGGACAGGCACATTTAAATGCTTTTGTTTCAAAAGTGTGGCGGTTATTACAAATAAAACGCTAAAGCCTCAGCATATTTTCTGTGGGGTGACACAATGCGCATAAAATGCGACAAACTCCTCAAACAAGGTGGTCCCGCACCTTCTCCTATTGTTCCTTAAGTACCAACTACTGGTAATTTTCTCGCCAACGTCCTGTAAGTGGATGTTAACAAGTACTCTGCAACACTGCTTCTTTCCCACGGGGACACGGCCGTTCTGAGGTGAAAAGCCGGCCCCGTTCTCGAGCCAGTACCTAAACGCAGCCCCTCGGGGGCCAACCCGCACGGCAGCAGAGCGGCCAGCGCCTGCGGGAGCCACTGCCAGCTGCAAGGACGCTCGTGGATTCCCACGAGCTTCATCAGCTCTTTACGATCTGACCAAACGTGAGGGTCCTTGCTGAAAAAAACCCCAACCCTCCCCAGACGCACTGTGAGTAACTAACAAACGGCCGAAGAGCGAGCCGGCAGCGCACCGCCCGCACCTGCGGCGCG
>VZZY01001292.1:0-10155 GCA_013400335.1 Eurystomus gularis
AAAAAAAACCCATGAATTATTTTAAGAACAGCAACACTTTTCTCTTTGAGGTCATTTCTGTTTGTCTTTGGGAGAGCTTATCAGACCTAGAGAAGATCTATTGCCTTCCCTGAAATTATAAAGGTACTAGCCTACAGATGTATCTATTCAAGTGGTGGGAACATTAAATTTATTCACACAGATATCAAGAGTTTTAAGAAACACATTCCTGAAACCACAAGGATCCATACATACTTTTGGTGGAGTACTAACTATATTACTGATGCTATACTCTCCTGAAATAACTCAAGAACTCTTTTCTTTTTTCGGTCCTAAAAGAATTTCTCAAAAATCACAAGAATATGCTCACAAAGGTGGAAATGATGAATCACACCATGTTCTGGGCAACATTGCTTTTTCATCTCATTCTGCTAGCACATTGAAAGCATTGCGTGTCCAAGACTATCCTCTCACAAAGTAAACCACAAATATTCAGTACCCTCAGTTGACTTATCCTCTTCGATCCATATACTGGTGTCAGTGCTGTACAAACTGTACAGACTGTACATCAGTCAGCTGAGTGGAGAACAGAGGTGAAAACTAGAATATATGCAGCTTAGATGACTTTCAAGATCTCCTATTATAGGAGCTTTGTCTGGCATTTTATTTATGTCTTTTTATTTTTTTTCCTATATATGGTTGAAATTTCATCATTGTTAGTGGTATTAGGAAGAAAAAAAATTATAAAGCAATGTTAACTGATATTATTGCTGATCAGTTTGAGATTATATTTTGTACATAAATATTTGTTTGAGAGTATAGGTAGTTACTAGAATGTCTTTCAAATAGGTAACCTCTCTTTTAGCTATCATCATAAAACAATTCTTCTTCACCAAAGGGCCTTTTAGATGTACTTTTTATATGGATATGTTAAGGGATGATACTTAACCAAGTAAAACATAAAGCAATAAATATATCAAATTAAACTCAGAGGATCTAAACCTTTCCAGAGCAGTAGTCACACTTTTTATAGTCCTTTCTTCACTATTTCTTGACGAAAATAATCTTGATTATTTTGTTTAAAATAATAGTAATGGAATGGAACAAAGAAAACAAAAAATACTTTAAACCTTTATCTGAAAAGAAATCTTAGGAAACTTCAAAGATATGCATATTTTTAACACAAAAACTTTAACATTCCTGTATTGCAAGCAGATAACAAAAATTTTTTCTTTAGAGTTCATCAATGTTACTAACTCTGCTGGAGAGTAACTTCTAGCATGGAGTGCTGCACTGACAATGTGATACAAATTAGTTTCATGAGAATTAAAGGGTTCTTGCATCCTTATGTCTAATAGGAAAGACATTAGGATTCCACATAAAATTCAGACTTTCCAGATAAGTCCTGGATTAAATGCTTTTTCAAAAACTTTGTTTCTTCTTCTATTTAAAAGGATAGTCAACAGAGCTACATAAGTTCTTCAGAAAAACCTGCTGACATACAAAATTATTCTGTCCTTAACAATCTTGGGTGTGATGCTTGAGACTGCAGAGACCCCCTTCCATTCAACATGAATAGTTCTACTAAGTAAAAGTTCTCAAGTCTTTATAGCATTAAAGACAAGCAAAGTTCTCAAAGACAGCATGTGACAAATACCTAGACTGAAAATTTACTTTTTTTAAATAATAGAGGCAACAAAGAGAAGCATGTATTATCAACATCTCTCACAAAACAAAATAATTGCCCTGCAATTGCAATGCTTTTCAGCAGCCTTTGCAATTTTAAATTAATATCTCTTGTTAAACTAGTGTAAATTAAAAGCTTCAGCATGACATATTGGTTGTAAAAGAGCAGCCACTCTACACACCTACTTTCTTGAGCCTTGCAAAGTTATTCTTAAAACCCAATCAACGAATCACCACAATGTGACAATAAAAACAAAAATTATCACAGTATGGTTTCCTTGGAAAAAAAAACCAAACCACAACTAACATCAGAAAATGACATTTGACCATTGTCATCTTCATTCAAAGTCTTTTATTTGCAGTGATGTCTTGCTCACACCCACAGGAATGCAGTTGTATAGTCAGGGCAACAACTGCAGGCACAGACATACAAACAAGCTTCCATATGAACAAGGTTCCCATGGCGACTTGCATTTTCAATTTAGTTGTTTCACTGTGCTCAAAGAAGGTGTGCTTTCACAAAGAAGTATAATAGCTGTTCATATGCATGGAATTATACTGATTTTAGGAATGCGGACCAAGCTTCAAAGCAATAGAAGAATGTAAAGGAAAAGGCTAGAAGATGGGAATGTTCTTTAATGTAAAACATATTGTGAATTCTTTCCTTCTTGACATCAGCAGTCCAAGTCTAAATGAGCATATAAGCTCTTCAGCAATGGCTTCCAGAAAGGTCTAGCTACTGAAACCAACTATGAATATTCAGTATAACTTAACACACTTCATACAGCTGTTGCTGATATATAAATGCAGTTCTTCCTCACTCAGAATGCAATTCAACTGTAACACAAATGTGATTACTTCCACAAGTGCCATAAAGCAAAGAAGTATTAGGACAGATATCAAGAAAACCTGTCTCCAGCAGAATGGTCAAGCTCTTTCCATGCAGGAAACACAATGATACTCTGGTGAAGAGTCTACAGAACAAGTCTTAGGAGGAGTGGCTGAGGGAAATGGGGTTGTTTAGCTTGGAGAAAAGGAGGCTCAGGGAGACCTGCTCACTCTCTACAACTACCTGAAATGAGGTTGTAGCAAGGTGCTGGTCGGTCCCTTCTCCCGTGTAAGAAGTGATAGAACAAGAGGAAATGGCTTCAAGTTGTGCCACAGGAGGTTTAGATTGGATATTAGGAAAAACTTCTTCACTGAAAGGGTTGTTAAGCAATGGAACAGGCTGTTCATGGAAGTGGTTGAGTCACCATCCCTGGCGGTACTTAAAATAAACGTAGATGTGATGTTGAGGGACATGGTTTAGTGGTGACCTGGCAGTGCTGGGCTGAGGGTTGGACTCAATAATCTTAAAGGTCTTTTCCAGTCAAAATGATTCTATGATTCTATACTTACAAACATTATGTACAGATCAAGTTTACAATCGATCAATTGTACTTTTATAACAAGCAACCAACTGAAAAGGCTTGCTGTTCAAAGACCAAAACTAGGTTATGACCTTTTTCACACTTAAATGTACTGTTAGATTATAGATTTACATAGGAAACAGATATGCGTCATATTTTTGTACTGTTTATACCCTTTGTTTGGCCATTCGCATTTCATAATATCCAGCTGACATGCAAAATCAAGGTGTTTGAACAACTGGCTGTATTAGAGAATCAACTCCACCCTTAGATAAGTATGGGAGTGGGTATCTCAGACTTTTCAAACAGGTTGTCCAGAAACTCAGCTCCTTGCCACTGCCTCTCTAACTCCCTGCAACTTAAACTAATAACAACATAAATCTAATTATATATTAACTGTTCCCTGCCCCCATGTTGTGGGGGGAAAAAAAAGAAGTTACTTGTTATGTTTTGACTGGTGCATGTTCCCTGTATCTTGTCTCAGGAGCGAAAAAAAGCATCTCGAGCAATGAAAGCTCTTAACACCTACTGTGTGGCCCAAGTTCCATTCAACTTGAGCATGGGAACTGGTGAGAGATGCAAATATTTGAAGATGTCTGCTAGACAGTAATGGGTTGGGGTCCTAACCAATTCTCAGAGTACACTATGTAATTATTGTCATAATATATGCTCTACTTAAGAAAGTTCTAAGTCCCTTTTTAGTATAATATTTAAGTTAGTGAAATTTAAACACATTTGGTGGATTCCCAGGAAAGGAAGAAATTCAAGGGAGTGTTTAGGTTTTATATGATAGTTCACATAAAATATGAGTGCCTACAAAAGGAGGGAGTAACATAGTACTACCATAACTTTTTTATATATTAGTAAATTTCTAATGGCTGCTTCCTTCATTGTATTTTTTTCTCTTAGAACACTTTAGTTTATCTGTTAGATTTATTTTTGTTAATGCAAGCAAGATTGATTGCTTTCTCCTTAATTGCCTCAGCTTAAATATAGCTATGTCTTGAAAAGTCAACTCTTCTAATGAGAAGAGGAAGAGACCTGCTTACAAATCACTCTGGCTTTTGCCCAACTGATCAGTTCATGTGCTTTTTAGCATATCTTTGCATTATCAACAATAAAAATAATAATAATAAAAAAAAAGCTGTGAGTGAAAAGTGATGCAACCATCAAGCACTCACCAACTTGGCTATAAATGGAGTTAGAATGTTATTCATGATAGTTCAATGTTAGAAAACAGAACAGTAAGGCAAAGGGTAAACACATAGCAATCAGCTGCAAATCTACTTAAGCAAAACAAAACACAAGCTGGCAGATGTTGCCTTCATGACTAAAGTACTTGCTTTGACTGAACTATTGGCAGTAGGCAAAGTGGAATTTTACTACTGCTTGCCTGCCTGTTGTTTTACTATCTGGTTCATGGAAAAGTAGATCTCACATTTTTCACACAGACACACAACGCTGACATTAATGGTAGGTTAGAGGAAAACTAGTTCAAAACAATGTAAGCCACTCTTAATTTTTCTTTTTAAAAGAAAATATACACAAAATAATTAGGTCATATAAATTAAGAATATAGGGAGAAGAAACCAAAATCTTTAGCAGAGTATTTTCTCTTGGCACTCAAGACATGTATAAACAGTGATAAAACTATTTCTAAAATACTGGAGAAATGGTCAAGACCATTATTTGGAATATATTTCTACATCACCAAGAGGCAACTGAGTCACCAGAGCACTACTTACTTATGGTCTAGATGAAAATAATACTCATGGATATATCTGATATCATTGCATACACACCTCAGTAGAAAACTAGCCTTTACTGGAGCCTTTGACAAACAGTTCATGTGTCTCCTTTCTACGGTAAATATTACGTATATCTTACAGTTCAAAAGATCCCCAAAACCATAAAGAAACAATTTGTTTTATTCTATGCAATAACCTGAAAGCTGAAGCATAGAGGAAGGGAAAAACAGCAGCAACAACAAAAAAGCCCCCCAAACCCAGAACAAATTGGCATTTAAGCCACAGAAAAGCCCATGGACTCCATGTTCTCTTTCTACAGAGCTGCTTAACAAAAGAAATCTGGAAGGTTCTTTCAAGACCTCACTCCGGAGCAAAAGGCCTGGCTACTGCTTCAAACAAAACTGAAAAATCTACAAGTGCAGCAAATCTTCCAAGTACAGGTCTTTTGCTGACTTGATGCCTTAATACACCCATATTTATCAATGTCTTGCAAAAGACAGATAGAAATGTGATACAGCCCTTAGAGAGGCTTGTGAACTACTGTTTGCAGCACGCTTCTTTTTCAAGTTCCTAAATCATGAGAAGTTTTAAAAAAATTATATACAAAACACTGAATTAAAAAGAAAAATATTAGAAAGGTAGTAAAGTCATACAATCTAAAACGAGGAAATTCTAGTTTCACAGCTACCTGTTCAAGCTTAATCCTATCCCTTTGTACTTCTTAATGGAAAATGTCAACTCAGCCACATAAACAGCTCTCTTCTAAGACATAAAACATTTACTGCAGTAATTCATTTAATACAGGCACTCTGAACAAGCCTGTGTGTTTTGTAGAAGCTTGCAAGGAGTGTGCCTTGAAGAATCTGTGTTAGCCTTGTACTGGGCTGAGTCCATGCAACAATGGCAAGTCTCCCATTTAGGCAACATTAGATGCACCTGGGTTTGTGCTTGAAGCATTAACAGATTTAAAGCTGCACTCTTACATACAATTGCTACCTGAGCATCCACAGCAGCTACAGACTTATCCTGGTCTTCGGGATTACAAAGCTATCTCGCCAAGTAAATGTACAGTCAAAAGCAACTTCCCTCAGCTCTCCCATCTAGCCCATTTGAGCTACTGCTTCTACCTACTCATGGAGTTTTTGAGCGTCTGAGCATTTAGACATCCAGCCTTTCTCATCCAGGATCAGATGTTCCCTCCAGCCTGTTTCTAAGACCACAGAGAGCAAAACATTTTTTCCTTTAAAGTATGGCTACTACTAAAAAGGCTAAAAGGGCTACTACTATAACAGAGGAAAAGCAAGCAGACATTAAATGAATGTTTATACTAATTTCTCACTTTAGTTGTTGCTTTTGTTAAAAGAAAAAAAAGCTTTCAAATTGTTATGTGGCTTGCTTTTAGTGGACATCAGTAGCATCTCTTCTCTCATTTGAACAGGATCTCAAGTCAGTGGTAAGTCTGCTTCAGAAAAAATGCTGTTAAAGTGGCTCATTGATATGAGTATCAACTTCATTAAAAAATTAAAAAGTGGGAATAAATTTCTGTAGTCATCAGTGATTTAAGTAACTGCCATTATGCAAGAAAATCTCCTGAATTCATTGTATATTTAACAAAATGGACTTTTCCGGCCTTGTTCATAGACCTTAATTAAAATCACGTTAAAATCTAATTCAGTTCTAGTTTCATTTAAAAGCTATAAAACTTAACCCAAGTTTCTGATTAAAACAACCTTGATTTAATTTTTGTGTGCATCTAATGTGCAATGACTTAAAACTCTTTCATTACTTTAAAGAAACCAATTTTTACTCTGCAGTATGTTCTGATCTCATAGATTGGATATTGGATGATTCACAATTTGCTGGTAAGGTGCAAAAATTGCTTTCGTAAGGAACTGGTATCTAAATCAAACACTGCAAGACTGTGAAGTGTAATCAAGGATCTAATAAAAACTTTCTTGACTAGAGATTTGTTTCAAAGCTACAGGTTAACATTGCTACTTGGAACCTGCTTCAATAGGATATGCCTGTCATTTTCAGATTTAGTTTATGTCTCAGAATCACTATAGTGATTGTGATGTGGAGATAGTACATAGAAATATGAAACACTTAGTTTTAAATATTTAAAATATATAACCTGTCAACTGAAGTTAGTTGGCAAATGGTTATGGTAGAGGAAAACTGGCAAGAGGCAAAATATTGTTTGAGATCATTAAATGGCATTCCAAAGACATATTTCCAAAGAATATGATAGAAGAGCCGTCATCATTCTTTCCTTTCTCACTATAATAATTTCATTTTCAGAAGTTACATCTCTTACCAAAGCTGGACAATGAATGTTAATGAAGTTTAACAACAAATCTAATAGCAGAATTTATATCCTACCTCTTGTTAATGGCAGCCCACGTTGCATTAATGTTATCTGTCATCAGTTCTACTTTTCTGGTGTCATCTGCTGAATAATCGCGGAGCAGCTTAAGCGCCATGTCATTTGCCACATCTACATTTACTTGCCATTGTCGTATTTCTTTTGAAAATTGCTGAAGTAAAAAGAGAAAGAAAAAGAATAGATCTCAGATCGCCATAAAATTATCACACCCGTTGTATGATTATTAGAGGAGATTAACAACTCATACCATCAATTAAAAAAAAAAAAAAGAAAAAAAAAAGAAAAAGGACTTCCTCAGATTTACTGCTAACTACGGTCAGAGTCTTTCTAAATGTTTAAATTCTTTTAGTCATAAGACCATAGGACTACTTTTAATCTTTGAGAGGACCAAGCAACCAAATCCTAAATGCCGTGACAGCTCAAATTGATAAACACTGATTAGAATGTTGATTATTCTGTTCTGAGACACAAATAGATAAATGCATTATTATGCATTATGCAAACTATCCATTTGTGATGACTTAAATTGAGATGGAAATATATAGGGAAATAATATGCTCTGTCTAATTTTCCTTTTTATACAGTGAAATAATACTGAGATTTGGACAATTAATACCTGTGCTTTCACTTTTCTTTATTTTTGCAAATTGTTTATGTAATTAGTGCCATCTACTGGAATCGGACTAAATCTGCAATTCAGCAAAATACTGCTGGTAAACCTATCAATATCTTCATAATGCTAATTTATGCTTCTTAGTACTAAGAAAGCTTTTTATATATTGGTCATTATTTTTTCCCCCTTTCCTCTCCTCTTTCTCTTCTCCTCTTTTTTTTCTCCCCTCCTCTCCACCTGGGCCATCTGTCTCACTACAGAAGCATGCACCTATGTTTTCAACACGGATTCAGTCAGCAAACAGCTCCCATGCATCTTTCCTCTTAGTCTTTTTCTCAGAGCAAATTTCCATATAAATGCACTGAAATTGCATATGTTATCCATAACGTGTAACAAAAAAATGAAACAGCAAAGGTAATTGATGGTCTGCTCATACTTTTGTATAGGCACAGACTACAACTACCCAATCAAAGGGACAACGCAAGCAGAAAAAAAGTTTGGTAAATAGAAACAGTAAATTGCATGTAAACATTAGATGCTATCAACAAAAACAAACGGTAAGGTTTGACTGTCTTTATTGTTGTGCTTTAACACGCAAATCAGGCTATGTCTGTGAAGAAAAAAAATATTTTTTCCCTCTCATTCTCCCAAAGCACTATTCATTTTGAAATCTTGTTTTGACTCAGATAAGGAATTCTCCACACAAAGCTGAATTTAAATATGTAAACCCTGATCAAAGAGCCTAAATAATAAGGAAAAAAATGCACCTATGTTTTCACCTCAGGAAGTCCGTAAATTGATTTTGGTTAAGATTGGAACTGAAATGTACTTGACTGTTGAATAGAGTCCAGGGGAGTTTTAGGGGGTCTCGATTTTTCCGAAAAACTCTTATCAGTTAAAAAGCTCCTTCAACAGCTTTTCTTTCCTCTCCATAATTCCATAATTTTAAACTGAAAACATTTATTTCCTCTCTTTCCTGTGTTATTTCCTCATGAGAAAGCAGATCACCCAATTACTCTGCAGCAGATAATCTCATTACCAAGACAACAACATGATTATCTGTTTGGAACAAGGGATCCTATTAGGAGGAGGCTACTGACCCCCACTCCAGAAAACCATCGGAACATACTATGGTTAAGCTCACTTAAGCTGAAGCTGCCTAAACAATTTGTTAAGGTCGTTCCCCTGTGTTAAGCATGGAGGTGTAGACAGAAGAGGTGATAATTTTGTGGAAAACCACTACCATTCCTTTGGAGAAGATGTAGGTAGGTGGTTGTTTCAGAAATAGTTTGCCAATTGAGCTCCTTTCTTGTCAAAACTATATACAATAAATATATGAATATTAATATTTACACAAATATAATAAAAGACTAAACCCCAAAAGAAATAAATTCTACAGTAATTATAATTTCCGTTTTGTAGATCTTTTATAGCAAGTACCTATTATACACTTAGGTCTACCTACCTTTATTATATTCTACCATTCTCTTTATTTAATATTATGCATGCATACAGATGCTTTTTCCAACCAATGCAGATTGTTCACTGCGTTACACAGAAAAGTTACCATAACGTTTTGTCTGTATTGTGAATTAATGGCCTGTAAACTTTACTTTGAAAATAAGTTCTTTCCATCCAGTCCCATGTGAATGTAAATGACCTTATAAAACCTTCCAATCCCGTTTTTATAATAAAAATACGGAAAGATCCATTACAAGGTTATTTCAAAAGTGTTGTTCTCTCCATTAACTTCAACATTAATCCATTAGCTTCTTGACAATATAACACTAGCTCATCACTCAGGAAAGGAACGCTGAATATAGAGAGAAACAATTTGTATTTTCTACTTCCTTGGAAATTGGTATGTAATTTTTCAACAACTTTGAGGAGTGCATGCCCTACTTCAAGTTTGTTCTGTGTGCAGGCACCCAGAACAAAGTGTTGCAGTAAATGTTTTAACTGCCTGTTCTACCAGAGGCCCATTCATTCCTCTTACATTACTATAATGAATATTTTAGAGTTAAATTCTTGGCGTTATTTTTTTCATCTTTTCACTTTTATATTTATTTGTCTTTTAGCTACTTAAAAACATGTTTATATTTAAGGGAAAATGCTTCATTACCTTAATTTCCTTTTGACACTTTTTAAAGCATTCTCTATGTTTTGACTGTGTCATCACTGGAATTTGCTAAGTTTATTAAAAGGCTTTATGAATTAAGTCTGTGCATTTATCATGTTACTTAGGTACACATTTATTTTTTATTTTTAGTTAGAAAACACTAGTTGATGTTATTTGGAAGAAAGTCTGTGTAATTAAGGCTCCTTGATTAAAAA